>NTHP01000205.1:704550-739111 GCA_003416845.1 Oplegnathus fasciatus | reverse complement strand
ACACAGACAATGACCGAGGTCTGGTCATAATAAATTATGGATTTGAAAGTCATCATCAGTTAATGATCCGTTTTGGTTCACTTCCTATATTTGGGTTGGATCATGTTCTCACCTATAGTGAACCAAACTCTGGTGCACTTGCAAGCGAACCAAGACACACGTTTTCGGACAGACCAGAGTTCGGTTGTTTGGTTCGCACCAGAGTTCGAATGAGCTTTCACACCACCTCAAATGAACCGGACTATCTGACGAAACGCTCCAGGGTTCGATTAAAATTGACCAAACAGCTCAGGTGTGAAAGCACCCTTAGAATTGACTTGACAAAATCAAAAAAGACTTGCAACTTGGACTTTAACACTTTTAACAATGACTCATGACTTCACATGGACTTGAGCCTTTTGAGTTGAAAACACTTGATACCTTCCCCAAAGATTAAGAAGTATGTTATTTAAAAAGTGAGCCACGAATCAGTTAATTTCTTGCTGGAAAGTCGCTGTTACATTACATACACGGCAATCCATTGCGTCCCCCCCCTAGTTTTCACGTACCACAGGCTCTGTTTCAGCCATTGTATAGCAATGACCATTTTGCAAGGTAGTGATAACAGCTGCAGGGCATTATGCACGGGTTATAATAAATTATGCAGATGTGTGTAATAGACTATATGGGTCTCATAAAAAGTGCAACAGACTGTCCAAATATAATGTGACCCCTCTCATTACGTTTTTTTTGGGTGATATAATTGTGTTGTAAATTAAGAAGCTGCTTGGTTATTAAGGTTATTAAGAAGCTGCTTGTCTTTTTTTCTCCACCATTGATGTTCTACTATCGCACATTCTTTAAGGATTTATGATTAACTCATCAAAATGTGACCAAGTTACAATTTTTAGTTGCGTGTACTTTTTCTATTAACTTTAGACTTCTACCCCACCACATTCCAGGGAGAAATATTATACTTTACGCCACCACATCAATCTGACAGCCAAAGTTACTAGTAAATATTTAGATTCAAATTTTACATGCAAAACATATGAAAAACGTTGTTATAGATTAAACCAGGGATTTCCAATCAGGGGTACTTTTGCAGCTGAGGGGATATGTGGAAAGATTGTGGAGTAGCTCAACTCAAGCTAATTTGGAAAAACAGAAATTATGATTTGATCAAAGAAATATTATCACATATTTGTGTTTAGGAAAAAAACATCCAAATAAAATTACAAATTGGTGTGATGCTGATCTTAAATTTATTGTCACACACCTCCAACCAGCCTCAGTCAGTCGTAACAGCGTAAAGCCGCGAGTTGTCATTGAGAGTGCATAAAAACTAGTTACGCCAGCAGAGACGTTGAAATACTTCAATGTAGTGGAAATATGGTTTAGATAGTTAGATAGTTAGATAAAATGATGAAAGTAACTTAAACAGTTGAAATGGTTAGCTCAAGGTAATGAGTAAACATTTCAAATAATTAGAAGTAATGGATGCAGAGTGAAATAACAAGAGAAAACTAATGGATAGATGGTTAATTGAACATCTAATATTGATATTTTGCTTATGCACCTTTACTTAAAGAAGATTTTGAATACAGGACTTTCATTTTTTACTTTTACAACACATTGTTGTATTGCTACTTGTACTAAAGTTAAACATGAATACTTCTTCTGCATATGAACTTATTTGGATCAATGGCCTCCATCACACTGATAAAACCATGAATGAGCTTCTGAGCGACTCATTAACTGCTTCAAGTGTAGAAAAGCAAATAAACACAACTTGCACACACTTATATATAAATATACAGTATACACAGAAATAAATGTACCTACCTCAAAAAGTGCCTCTTTCTAAAGTGAGCATCAGGAAATGACTCAGAAAAAACAAACATAAAGTGTGATAGTATACTATCTGGCTTTCAACTCACAGGCCACAGCTGGGGGGATATCCGGGTGGTGGTGGGAAACTAAGCACATGCGTGCAGAGATGAAAAGATAGATAATAGATGAATCTCACGTAGATGTTGTCTTTGTTTGAATTAACTGCAAATACACCAAATAATTAAAGTGACTTAACGAGTCTATGCTGGTTGCCTGCCAACCTGAAGGTGATGACGAGACTCCATAAAGTCACTCTGCTCTGCTGCTGTTCACCAAGAATAACGACACGTAACTCTCCATAAAACAACAAACTGTTATTTTCACATTTCGGACAGAGCGAGACTGGCTGTTTGCTCCTTACTCCAGTTTTTGTGCTAAGCTAAGCTAATTGACTCCTGGCTCCAGCTCTGTACTTAACACAGACATTACCCTCTGCGAGAACATAAAGAAGCACATTATTTTTTAAAATATTTTGTGTGGATCCCAGTAACATTAGCAACTACGATGTAGAAGCTAATGGGGATCAAAAGAGATAGATAGATAGATACAGCAGTTACTTAACACAAAACATACATACATAGGAATGAGGAACAAGTACAATTAAAGGGTCAAATTATATACAATAACGTTATATACAATAATGTTAACTCTAATATGTACTGAACATACAGTGTACAATGACAGTTATATACTGTAATGTAGGATGTGCATCAGTGCAAGCCAAGTACAGTAGATATAGCTGAGCTAAAATGTCAGAAAACAGTTTTAAAAAAAGACCAACAGAGCCACAGAAGACACTGTACCACTGAGTATCACAAACTGAGTAGTACTCGTCATAATGAGTAGACTGAACTGTATAAAATAGTTGGGATGCCCCTTTAATCAAATCAAATCACCATATTTACATGGATCAATCTGTACACAGATCTCAAAGAATTGTGAAAAAAATTATATATGACAGTATTCAGAGGCAGGAAGCTACACAGCCAGCTGTGGAGAGGAATGACTTTCATGAACAACAAACATTTAAACCTTCCCCCGCCACACACACAGATGCTCAAACACATTTATCAGGCGATCACTCCCCGGTGAAATGTCCATGTTGCTGGGATCTTATTGTGTTTTCTTATTATTTCTCGGCCTCTGTGAGTTCCAAACAGGAAAAACAAAAGGCCAAAAATAAGGAGGGTGGTGAAAACACCCAGTACAGCGAGTGTCACATCAGGCTTGGTGGGCTTGTTACCTGGCAAGATAAAATATATTTATCTTAACATATGGATTGAATCCAACTTGTTCAATAATGATGCACACACACACTCGTTCACATTCATTTGCAAAAATACTCTTAAGACAGTGGAAGCTACTCACATTGTACTTTGATGGGAGGTGATAAAGCTCTACCACAGTCTGTCCTTATGGAAACGGTGTAATTTTCCTCTTCAACGACATTTGAGATGGTCAGTGACACATAAGTCAGATTATCCCATTCACAGCTGTATTTCATCAAGTCACTGTTACATGGTATGTTGCCATGTGTGTTACTCCAGTGATAATTAAGACCGTTACAGTTCTGTTTCAAGGTATATAGTACAGTGCAGTTTATTGTCACCGTTTCAATTTCCATTGTTTTGTTGCACTTCAGTGACACTCCTGGATGAGAAAAAAGGACATTAAATTGTATGATATACGGTATATTGAGTATATTTAATATATACATTTATTATAGTATATTTATTAATAAAATACCTCTTTTTGATGAGGCACTGCTTTGTAGAAAAGTAGTGACATAGAGCAGACTCAAACACATCCACAGGCAGGACATCCTGGAGGTCTTCAGAAACTGGAAGAAAGGAAAAAGACATTAAGAACGATGGGCCCCTGGACTGTTCTGCCTCAGCCTGGTAGATCTGAACAAGGCTCACCTAATGTCATACGGTAACACTTTATTAGAAGGGTATAAATCATATACTACAGTAATGCTTAGCTAATGCATGACTCATGATGATTTAATGCATGAATTAATGCAGGATGTATCAGGAATTCCTGTAGCTCACCATTAACAAATGATCAAATGTAAAAGTGTAGTTTTAGACTATAGTCTTTAAGGATATCTACTAACTAATGCATTTTAACACATGCACCATAATGCATCATGCAGCAACTCCAGACACTGAAATACCATGTATGCATGCATCCTGATCATACGTGTAATGCCTTTACTCTTGTTGTATTACATTTTGCAAGGTTGTGATAACAGCTGCAGGGCATTATGCACAGGTTATAATACTTTTTGGAGGTGTGTCTAATAGGCAAGAGGGGTCAGCAAATAAACACACACTTGCACACACTTGTATAAATATATACACAGAAAGAGAGACACTTACCTCCAAGAGTGCTTCTTTCTGATGTGAGCATCAGGGAATGATTTCGACAAAAACAAGACAGTCCAGTTTTCCACCACGCACCACACCCGGGGGAATTTTCTGGTGGTACACCTGCCTGCAGAGATGAAAAGATTGAGGGGCAGGGCAGGTATGAAGGGAAAGTAAGAGAAAGGGGAGGGAGGGTAGGAGAGAGAGAGTTTGTATATAAAAGTACCTAGATACCCCTCATAAAAATGTAAATTTAATCCCATGAGAAAGGAATGACCAATCTTAACTAGAGCTACAAACGTGTTGAGCTCAATTGGGTTCATGAGGAAAGGAGCAGCCAGATTAGTTCTTCTTTGTTCTTTCCTTGCTAATGTGTGCGAGATGCTTAAGAGACGATCACGGCCAACTGTGGAGGCTGAATCTAGTCTTCTGTTATTTACACCAGATATACTTTAGAATAACACACCACAGTTCTTTAGTGAACAATGTGTATACACTGGGTTTTATCATAGGTATAATATGATAAATATTACACCATGTCTACAAACTGTATGATGAGAACTGGCCTCTGTAGAGCTTCCACATGCTCCCCACCAACATAAGACGGATCAAAAGTTACTGAAACAAAAACTGGTGAATCTCACATAGATGTGACTTAACAAGTCTCTGCTGGTTGCCTGCCAACCTGAAGGTGATGACGAGACTCCAGGAAGTCACTGTGCCCTGCCGCTGTCTGCCACCAGTAATGACATGTAACTCTCTGTAACACAACAAGTTGTTTTTACATTCCTTCTTTGTTTGGTTCCTTTATCAGTTTTCCCACCAACACTTGCACGCCATATTTCTCACACAACCACACACTTACACCACTGACTTTGCTGATGTCCACATCTCTCTGGTAGTTTAATTTATGTTTTTGTAAATAAATGAGTTAATTTAAGTGCATTTTTGGTGTCTCTCCATTATTTACTAGTTTGTGGAATGGGAGCAAAGTGATAATACAGATGAAATCATCTTGTACCATTAAAAAAGAATCCCTCTGATTCTTCACTGGGGCGGATAAACCAAACACTGGGCTNNTCATTAAAAGGCCTTTAACCTCTTGAATCACACAGCAGCTTTACTTTCCACTGACTATGACTGCTGAGATGAGACGATCACACTGTTGCATAGTTATCAATGTCTTTCAGGGAGGAAGAGAATCAGAATCAGAATCAGAATCAGATTTATTGCCAAGTAGGTTTTCACATATAAGGAATTTGTCTTGATATGTTTGTGCAAAACAATAAACATAGTAAGTATAAAAATATAAGAAAGGATGAAAGCAAGTACTGCAAGTCAGAAGCATTTAAATATAAAAATATATATATATATAAATATTAAAAAATTATAAAATAAAGACAATACATACAATATGACTGTTATTTACATGAAAGAACTGTACAGTGAAGACAGCTTTAACACAAAGTGAAACAGCATGTTTCATATTGGACAGTTTACATTTGGAATACATTAGACTCCTCAAATGAACACTCAGAATCCACAAGTTGAGTCCACGAGCTCCAGTTGTGCTACAAGCTTCTTATATGTTTCCTCAGTGGCTTATTGCTCTNAAATTAACACAAATAGTTCACACTTGCTACAGAGTTCATTTCTCAGAGCAGCTGGCGGATCAGGTGACTTTGTACCTCAGTTTTTGTCAGCCATTAACTGCAGCTTACTGACATCACTGCTTCAGTCTGCATAAAATGTAAGAGCGTGTTTTTCTGGACTCTGGACTCTCATTTCTCCTCAGGCTCAGGTTTGGCACAGCAGATCCGCCAACTGTAAATACAGACATCACTCCCCTGTGGCCAAATGGACGAACTGCACCTATTGAGACTTCCTCTCTTTTAAGAAAGCTACCTTCAGAGCCAAGTGGTATAAATTTTAGACAGTTTCCACAAACTGAGTAGTACTTGTCATAATGAGTAGACTGAACTTCATGTATAAAATAGCTGGGGTGTCCCTTTAATCAAATCAAATCACCATATTTACATGGATCAATCTGTACAAAGATCTCAAAGAATTGTAAAAAAAAAAATGGATATATGACAGTATTCAGAGGCAGGAAGCTACACAGCCAGCCGTGGAGAGGAATAACTTTCATGAACAACAAACATTTAAACCTTCCTCCGCCACACACACAGATGCTTAAACACAAATTTCAGAATTTATCTGGCAATCACTCCCCGGTGCAGTGTCCATGTTACTGGGATCTTCTTGAGTCTTGAGTCCTCTTTTTAATATTTTTCGGCCTCTGTGAGTTTGAAACAGGAAAAGCAAAAGGCCAAAAACAAGGAGGGTGGTGAAAACACCCAGTACAGCGGGTGTCAGATGAGGCTTGGTGGGCTCAAGGTCAGACGTGGATTCACCTGGCAAGATAAAAAAGACTTATCTTAACATGTGGATTAAATCAAACTGTGTGTCTGAGACTCTTTATAGAAATCAATAATAATGATGCACACATACACTCATTCACATACATTTGCTAAAAGGCTTTAAGACAGTGGAAGCTACTCACGAGAGGTGCCGTTGGGCCGCTGCGTAACTTGTACTTTGATGGCAGATGATTTAGCTAGACCACAGTCTGTCCTTATGTAAATGGTGTAATTTTCCTCTTTCGTGGTATTTGAGATGGTCAACGACACATAAGTCAGATGATCCCATTCACAGCTGTATTTCATCAAGCCACTGTTACATGGTATGTTGCCATGTGTGTTACTCCACTGATAATTAAGACCGTTACAGTCCTGTCCCACGGTATATCGTACAGTGCAGTATAATGTCACCGTTTCTCCAGCTTCAACTTCCACTGTTTTGTTGCACTTCAGTGACACTCCTGGATTGGACACTTCTGGACGAGAAAAAAGGACATTAAATTATATGACATACAGTATATTGAGTATATTTAATATATATATTTATTATAGTATATTTATTAATAAAATACCTCTTTTTGATGAGGCACTGCTTTGTAGAAACACAGAGCAGACACAGAGCAGACTCAAACACATCCACAGGCAGGACATCCTGGAGGTCTTCAGAAACTGGAAGAAAGAAAAAAGACACTAAGAACGGGGGGCCCCTGGACTGTTCTGCCTCAGCCTGGTAGATCTGAACAAGGCTCACCTAATGTCATACTCTGTTAAAGATTGGGGAAAGTGTCAGGTAGATAACTTTTAGGGGATCTACCTGACAGTTGTACCTGCTTCTTCCACAAGCAGGTACAACTATCATACTGTGTGTTGATCCTGAATACAGATACAGAACCTTGACAGACCACAACAGAATCTGAAAGTACAAGTGGCGATACAGCGGAAACAAGATGACAGAAAAGTCTCCAATGAACTGTGACAACACTGACTCCAAGCAACTGCAGGGCGTTATGCACAAGTTATAATACATTATGGAGGTGTGTCTAAGAGATAAGATGGGTCTCATAAAAAGTGCAGTTCCAATGTCGGGAACTGCTCTCACTAAGTTTGACCTTTAATCTTTAAGGATGTACGACTAAATCATCAAAATGTGATTACCAGATGCTATCTCACCTAAGAGCAGTGGTGGGAAGTACCCAAGTTACAGATTTTAGTTGCGTGTACATCAATCTGAGAGTCATAGTTCATAGTAAATATTCAGATTCAAATTCTACATGCAACACATATGAAAAACATTGTTATAGATTAAACCAGGGATTTCCAATCAGGGGTACTTTTGCAGTTGAGGGGATATGTGGAAAGATTATGGAGTAGCTCAACTAATTTGGAAAAATAGAAAATTGATGCTGATCTTAAATTTACTGTCACACACCTCCAACCAGCCTCAGTCAGTTGTAACAACGTAAAGCCGCGAGTTGTCATTGAGAGTGCATAAAAACTAGTCATGCAAGCAGAGATGTTGAAATACTTCAATGTAGTGGAAATATGGTTTAGATAGTTAGATAAAATGATGAAAGTAACTTAAACAGTTGAAATGGTTAGCTCAAGGTAATGAGTAAACATTTCAAATAATTAGAAGTAATGGATGCAGAGTGAAATAACAAGAGAAAACTAATGGATAGATGGTTGGAAGGTCCAGCTTCTTCCACTCCAACTGGGAGCAGTGCAAATGTAAAATTTTCAAAACTGACTGAAATATTGACAATTCAATTGAATAAAAAAATATTGTAACAACATCAGTGTTTAAAATCAGAATTATTTTTTGAATCAAAACATGAAAGGGAACGTCAGGATTAAACTACATACTATAAAGTAAATACAATTGGCTCCAACTCAATCAGCTACAACATTAAAATGCTGCTCATGCATCAATGCATCAATAATAATAATCTAATAATTGAATATCTAATACTGATATTTTGCTTATGCACCTTTACTTCAAGAAGATTTTGAATGCAGGACTTTCATTTTAACACATTGTTGTATTGCTACTTTTACTAAAATAAAACATGAATACTTCTTCTGCATATGAACCTATTTGGATCAATGGCCTCCATCACACTGGTAAAACCATGAATGAGCTTCTGGGTGACTCATTAACTGCTTCAAGTGCAGAAAAGCAATTAAACACACGCTTGCACACACTTGTATAAATATATACACAGAAAGAGAGACACTTACCTCGAAGAGTGCTTCTTTCTGATGTGAGCATCAGGGAATGATTCCGATAAAAACAAGACAGGTGACAAAATATGATCCGGAGCTTTCCACCCACGCACCACACCTTGGGGAATTTTCCGGTGGTGCAACTGCCTGCAGAGGTGAAAAGACTGAAAGGAAAGTAAGAGGAAGGATAGGGAGGGTAGGAGAGAGAGAGAGAGAGAGAGTGAGAGAGAGAGAGAGACAGAGAGAGAGAGAGAGAGAGAGAAATGTTGCTCCAAATAGGCTCAAAGGTAAAATATGAGTATGTGTACAGTATATGAGCACCTAGATACCCCTCATAAAAAAAACATACATTTCATGAATGTAAATCATCAATAGCTTCAGGTGACAGCTGGGAACAGATATTATCGAATATCAATACTTCCACTTTTGATGCCTTGGAACTGAACTGAACACGTCTTGTTGGCAGAGCAGTGTCTGTCTGCACTGTAAATGAAGCCCTTTGTTTTTTTCCTCAGTGACAGTTGGTACTGCAGTTGATGTTTTCCATTAGCGACAATTCCACAAACAGCTCTGATGAGGAGGAAAGTTCAGGTGAGTCAGCAGCAGGTAATCTCATGATAAAGGAATGACCAGTCTTAACTACAGCTATAAACGTATTGGGCTCGATAGGTTTTAATGAGCAAATTAGCAGCCATACTAGATATATTGTGTCTGGTAGCAGGGATTTTCTTGGTAAAGCCAACCAGCTCAATTTTTCTACTGATTAAATCCAGAAGAGCAGGTGACCCCGTCATTGGGTGTTAGATTAGATTAGACTGTCTTGGTCTAATTACATTGATCACAGTGTTTCTGTGAGGGTTTTTTTTAAAGGAAAAGTTGAATTTTTGGAATTTCCGAGACAGGCTGGCTGTTTGACCCGACTCCAGTTTTTATGCTAAGCTAAAAAAAAGTCCAATTTCAATTTCCAACAGCCTGAGGGGTCGTCCTCAAATTGCTTGTTTTGTCCGACTCACAATCCAAAATCCAAAGATATTTAATTACAAATGATATAAAAAAGAGAAAAGCAGCAAGTGCTTTCATTTGAGAAGCTGGAACTGATGTTTTGCAGGATAAATAATTTTATTTGATTTATTTGATTATCAATATTTATCATTACATTTGTTAAAATTTTGGATCAATAAATTAATTGTTTCAGCACTATGATTTGCACATTGTACACATGAAGCACCTTTAAAGGTTCGATTCACTGAAATGACCAAAAACACATTTTCTCCCTTACCTCTAGTCGTATCCAGCCATGTATGCAGTTTTGGTTACATTTACTAAAGTTTGGAGATATTATATTATGTTGAAAAAAAAAGCTGGATAATCCACAGATCTCTATTTGAGAAGTTTTCATTCGAACTTTAACATTAAAAACTGTTGACAGCGTGTTTTGTGCACAGAGACTGAAATGAGACAACACTTCATTTATCAGAATATTTTAGTGCTTAACATGTATGTTTGATCTTGTAAAACAATAAACAAAAACAACATATAACTTAAAAATACTAGTTTGTGGAATGGGAGCAAAGTGATAATACAGATGAAATCATCTTGTACCATTAAAGAAAAATCCCTCTGATTCTTCACTGGGGCGGATAAACCAAACACTGGGCTGGTAGTTACACACAAGCAAACACTCACTGTCAGGTTATTACGTGTCATTAAAAGGCCTTTAACCTCTTGAATCACACAGCAGCTTTACTTTCCACTGACTATGACTGCTGAGATGAGACGATCACACTGTTGCATAGTTATCAATGTCTTTCAGGGAGGAATAGTGGAGACAGCTTTAACACAAAGTGAAACAGCATGTTTCATATTGGACAGTTTACATTTGGAATACATTAGACTCCTCAAATGAACACTCAGAATCCACAAGTTGAGTCCACGAGCTCCAGTTGTGCTACAAGCTTCTTATATGTTTCCTCAGTGGCTTATTGCTCTTTAAATTAACACAAATAGTTCACACTTGCTACAGAGTTCATTTCTCAGAGCAGCTGGCGGATCAGGTGACTTTGTACCTCAGTTTTTGTCAGCCATTAACTGCAGCTTACTGACATCACTGCTTCAGTCTGCATAAAATGTAAGAGCGTGTTTTTCTGGACTCTGGACTCTCATTTCTCCTCAGGCTCAGGTTTGGCACAGGAGATCACCAACTTTAAATACAGACATTGCCCCCTAGTGGCCAAATGGAAGAGCCACACCTATTGAGACTTCACTGGTCCGACGTGCAGCGTGGTCCTCAGCTTGTCCTTCATGGTGCCAGCATGAATGATGAGATGGTCCAAGCAGAATCAGAATCAACCAGAGGCAGCCCCCATTCAACTTCCATCATGTCTTAAAAGTACAACAGCCCCGTTCTCTTCACCACTGCATGTGTGGGGGCTGTGTGTGGATCTGACTCGGATTTCTGTACTGAGTGTGCAGGAGTGTGCTGGCCTGCTGGGAGTCCTGGCCCTGTAGCCAGTCTTGATAGAGGGTGTGCAGGGTGGGGTTGACCTCCGGGAGATGGACTGGCAGGCTGCTGTAGGCCTCCTCCATCTGTTGGACCAGGGCTTTGTCCACCCGGCCTCCCGCTTCGCTCTCCGCCTGACCACGACCGCTCAAGCACCCTGAGTGAACACATGGGAGACACAAGAGGGGCTTACACCAGCAGATCCAAGCTGAAGGGTCGTATTTTAAGTAACGTTTCCAGGACTGGCAGGATTACATTTAAAAACAATGTTACCTCCTGGGCAGGACAGCACCTCCACCAGCTGGTAAGGCACACGTCCCTTTCTCATTCGGTGAACCAGGGTCTGGATGTTCCTGAAACCGTAGATGGCAGCAAACTGCAGCAGAGTTTCCCCGTCCCGCTCCAGAGTCACCTCCTGGAAGTCCCGGTTCCTAAAAAAAACAACATGGTACACAGGAGGAGAGTCTTTAGACAAAGAAACTGTCTTTCATCTATTTGCTCTGAAGTGTTGCCACTACGGGATAATGACGCTGGACCGATAGAGATGAACTATACGTCAGGATGGATAGAACAGGAGAGTGAAAAGCGTATGGATGATTGGACTTCCATTGAAGCTACAGTATATTCCACCAGAATAAGTCTCAAGGTCTCAGTGTGTCTCACCTGAGGGTCTTGTATGTGATCTCATGGACGTCCAGACCAAAGAGCTCTTTGGCAGCATGTTTGAAGATGTGTTCCAGAAAGCCCTCAGAACCTCGGCCCTCGTGCCTCACCAGCGCCACGTCTTCAGCCTCTCCCAGCCTGCAGTGACAGTACAGTCAGCTTATTATGTTATTCATATATTGGTTCCAGCTGTCTTTGGACAGCTTGTGTAATAGCATAGTATCAATCACAGCCCCTCTATACAATATACAGTAACCATTGGCCTGTGTGAAAGTATATTAAGAGTCAGATACTTCAGTGGTCAAACAAACTTGGTCAATAAAGTTGGTACAGAGTGAAAGTGATATTAATACAGTGGAAACCTCTTATAGTGATCACGTCTGCCAAATTGATCACTTTAAGCGGATGATTATTATAACCGATTTCTTTTTCTTTCTTTCTCATGCAGATTACCATCTAATTAACATTTGTGTATTTATTACATTAGTATAAAGTAATGAAACAGACAGCTTCGCTATTTAGGGGGCATTCCGTGATTGGGCATTATCAATCCACTTGACGAGGGCGGCTTCAACCACAGGTGCTTTCCCCGTGTGCACTCGTTTTCTGTCTCCATCACTAGCAGCTGACTGTCACAAGGCAGCCTGAGGAACACCAAGTTTCGCTGCTGCATCTTGTTGGCTCGTTTTTGGCAGTTTGTCCTGAGCTTCGAGGAGACTACATTCTTCATTGAGAGAAACTGATTTTCTTTCCCCCACCATGATTTCAATGTGCACGCCGCACCAGCCTCAGGTAGTCAGCTGGAAGCAGACGGGTTACCGCAAGGCAAAGTATCATGGGAGTAAAGTAAAAAAAAACAAAAAACAGAATTACCATAGTTTACATTTTTTTCCATATGTTGTCATGTACGAAAAGAAATGTATAGGAATGATTCCGTCCCAAGACTTTTGATCCATAGCAGTTGATCACTGTAACTGTGACCACTATAAGCGGTCACTTATAATCAATAACAACACTACTTAAACTCACTGCATCTTTTTTTTGATCTGCCAAATAGCACAATGTCCAATGTTAGCATTTAGTCTGATGAAGATAGCTGATAGGATGACAACTAGTCCAACTACTCACACATGGTCCAGTGGAACTGAGTCCAGCTCCTCCACTGAAACCTTCCTCTGCTCCATCAGGTAATAAATCTCCCCTGAAACATCAAGAAATCAATGTTACTGTAACATCTTCATTATGATCAACTACTAAGACTGTGATGGGAGGTACTGAAACCTCCAGATGTGTGATCCCTTGTGTGTTGTGTAGTGTGGTGTACATGCAAATACAATTATGTACGTTTACTATTGATCTCTACTGTTAAACTATCCAATATGCAATAAAAAGGTTGTTTAAAACCCACAACTTGCATAAGGTCTTAATGTCTGCATCCAATGTGAGGTAGAAAACAGCCACAACAATTCTGTTCACTAGCTGTATGGCTGAGAACAAAAGCTGATAAACTCCCCCACAGATAAACTCAAATATACAGAGGAAGCAAAACCTGATCACAAGGTGCACTGTGATGCCAGGTGTGAGTTGCTGCCTGTCTCAAATGCATCTAGACACAAACAGATGGGTCTCAGCAGGAGAATAAAAGAGGATGTGCATCCTGTTGGCCTGGTGATGTGTATAATGTGTACATTTGTATTTAGTTAGTTAGAGTGTGTATGTGCAGTGTTTGTTGCTGGGTCTCTGATATGCTTTTCAAGTGGCTGAGACACACTATGTGAGAAAAAGAGGTTGTCAAGGCTCTGTGATGAGTGGTAATTTAAGATAGTATAATGACATGTAATGATGTATAATGATCTATTTGATGCTAAGATTAAAATGAAATATAATATATGTATATACACTACTGGGGTCTCAGAGACACCAAACCTCTAGATAATAAAAGCTGTTTTTAACCCAACCCTCTAATAAACATTTGCAAATGTAATTTGGCCCAGGGCAGCAGTGTGTTAGAGAAAGAGGACTGAACCTGAAGTGAGGACACAGTCCACATCTCTGGTCTCCAGCAGGCTGTTGTAAAACTCTTCTCTAACAGCCTCCAGCTTCTTATCAAAGCAGGGAGCCACCAACACGTGGTAGACTTTCTCTGGACTCAGCTTCTGCTGGGAGACAAGGCAGAAGTGAAAACAACATAATGAGGCAGATTCTTTCTGGTGCAGAATCGGATGTATGAAGCATGTTACACAATATTTTCAATAAGCTTTAGTGATAGTGCTTTCATTTTCTTTTCACTTTAGATCGGAATAACATAATCTGTTATACCAATAACAGATTACCATTACCCACTGGGTGCATTGTGTTATGAATATTCCACTGACAGTGTTTGGCTTTAACTAGTATTTCACCACCTGTGACAGCCAACCGGCAAACACACTCAGCTGACGTGAAGCTGACGGATCTCAGGGATGAACTAAAACTTTACACAGACAATTTACACAGCTCTGTATTTGTTCATTTGCCTCACCATCTTAATCTGTTACCTCCAGCGTTTACCGATACTACCACTGTATCAACAACCGCTACTGTTGCCAATAATGTGGAACTGTACCACCGTCAAACTAAATGCATTCGACTGCTGTGACAGTAAACGCTCACCTGCTGTTTAGAGAAGTAGTCTTTGACCAGACAGCCCATGATTTGCTGAGGGGACCTGGCTGTGCAGATATGAGGGGTGACCAAACTGCCCAGGACACGCTCTGAATAGCGGATCCACCCTGTAAACACACCCACACAGACACACACACACAGACCCACACAGACACACACAGACCCACACAAACAAACACTTAAAATAAGCATTTACCCTCTGCACTCAGGAATCAAAGGTTTTCATTTATCATAGAAAAACATACCAAAAGTGAAAAATAATTTATAAAGACGTACAATATAACAAGCTTTATACTGTACATTGTCGAAGTCCAAATATTTTATTCCTTCCTGATTTTCTAATACTACTAATGGATAACCAATCTGGTTTCCACTACATTTGGGCTGAAAATCATCTCAACAAGCAATAATTCAGGGCTGAAATGGTCAATTAATTGATTAATCAATCTACAGAAAATTAATAGCCAACAATTTTGATAATTGATCAATTGTCACATCATTTATTAAGCAAAACTAATCAAAACTGCCAACATTTCTCAGCTTCTCCTTTGTGAGGATTTACTGGTGTTTTATATCATTATAAATATAAAACATTGTTGAGTTTTGGATTGTTAGTTGGGCAACTGTAAAGAATTTGAATTAGTCAAAAAATGATCAATAGATTAATAGGTAATGAAAATAATTGTTGTCCCTACAATAATTATTAAAGCACTTTGGCAGATTCCTGTAAAATTACCCATTTGTAAACATTTCTAATGAGCCCACTTTTCCAGCAACGCCACACTTCATGACCAGCGGCAATCCTACAAACTGAATGAGAGGAAGTCTACGCATTTGTTCCTGAGAAGAAAAACGAGCAGCTAGGAAAGTCCTTAACTCTTGCTATTCCTGTCTCTGATGAAGGGAGTGGTGAAAGAGCTTTCTATCTTTCCTCACCAGCACACCACTGCTATCTCTACTTCTAAAACAAGCTCTGTCTCCCCTATTCAACACACGGCATGCAAATTAACTGTCTGTACAGTTGAGAGCCCGAGAGGAAGCAGATGAAAGAGGCAAAAAAGATGAAAATTAAAGCAAATGTTAGGGTAGAGGGTAGTTCAGTTGGCTAGAAAATCAGTCTGACAGGTGGGGAATACAAAAAGGTGAAGAGGGTGAGGAGTACATGGTGGAAGAGAAGGTAGTTTTACCTGGACAGGAGGAGGTGAACATGGGCAAGGCGTGGGGGTCGTGGTGCCTCCTGCGATACCTCTGAATAAACTCCTTCTGGCTCTCTAAGATGCTGAAGCCTGCCGCCAGAGTGGTGTCGAACACATACTGCACTCCTGCAGGGAAAACCCGGAGAGATGAGAACAGAGACAGTGGCACAGGGAGAGCCAGCGGGGGAGAATGTCGAGCATCCGTGATAGATACCGATGTGTAGGTGGAAGTTTCTACACACCAGCAGGAAAGAAATGTCTCCAGCGGTTTCAGGAAGCTTAATTTCGGATTTTTTCCATTCTTTTTTAAATGCAGAGTGGCAATTACAACGAATATGAAAGAACAAAGTAGTAAATACAATCATCCTCTTCACTTCACAGGGAAAAAAATTTAAAAGACCTCAAATAACTACAAGATGTTTGTATTGTGACAGCTAAAGCAGAGATATATGAATCCCACTTGCTCACCTAAACTCTTGAGGAAGCCACAGAGTGTGTGGGCAGCCTCAGTGATGTCCAGGCCAAACTTGACAGCAAAGAAAGGCAGAGACTGAGGACACAACGACGCCACCAGCACCTTGTGCTTGGACACGTCACACTTCTGACGGGGACAGAGAAACAATGCGGACAGTGTAAGGTACTGCTCAAAGTGCAACAAGACAACTCCCTGACTTTCTCAGGTTTCAGAAGCCGACTGGTTGCGCTTTGTACCTTGTTGAGTGCCAGAACCCGCTCCACTTCCTTTAGGCTCTGCTGAGAGATCTTCACGCTCTCTTCCTCTGATAGACAGCCATCACAGGACAGACAGGCACTCAGCAGCAGCTGGGACCCTTCATGCACCTTAAGGGGAAAAAAAAGAGGAGTGTGTTGGGTGGAGGGTTTTAAAAATGTTAATAATTTTGTACAAATATTTTTGTCATTACCTGTCCATTGACTTCATCTCTCTCCTGGTGGGAGTTGGCACCATCATCACCCTGTTTCTTGTTGCACTGTGTGTGGAAGATCGATAATTCAGTTCATGACTGACGACAAGAAAGATGTTTTTCACATTCAGCATGTAGAAGAGAGTCAACTGATATATGACTCAATGCAGTGACACAGAAACAGAAAGTCACCTGTTTGGTGCAGTTCTCACACTTCTCCTTGCGCTTTCCTATGTTGACCCCCGACATTTTCCTGGGGTTGTCTGTAAATTGAGGGTGACACATAACAGCACCATTAGCTTCCCAGTGTAGCTCATGTCCTCACCGCATGCTCCCTCTGAAGCACTGGCATGATGACTGCTGCCTGCAGCCTGCTGCTGGGTGTTGTTAACTCCACCCTCCTCTGGCTGTCCCCCTGTCCTATCACAAGCAGCCTGCTTATCACAAACACAACAGCTCCATAATGGTGGGAAACTGGCGATGAACACAAACCAGTATCCTGTCATTAACATGGCTAACGTTAATTATATACACAACAAAAACAGCCACAAAGTCCATTACATCACATTGTGTGCGCACGAGGGATAAAAAGACAAGTATGGGCTGGGAGCTATCATCCTGTGATAAATCACATATATTATGTCGTCCTCCCATGACGTGAAATACTAAAAATGTCGACTCTGTGGTGCATGTTTTATAATAGCTCGTGATAATTTCAGCCTGACTGGCTAAAAACATCAATAATTAGAATTTTATTTTAGCTAACTTTGCGATCTAAAAATATGCGTTACAGGCCTGTTATGTGCTGCCGGGTAATTCAGTCAATGTGTTTGTTTAACTGTGTGTTGGTTTAACAGGATGACAGGCCCTGTGTTCACAGTACAAGGTCGACTTTTTAAGGTAACTCACCGGCCGGTGTCTATTTCACTGCTCTTCCAGACAAAGGCATGGAGGAAACGCAGAGGACAGTCAGAGGAGCAGCCAGTGGTTAAGTAAGACAGCAGCAGTGATACAGCACAGCAGGTGAACTCAGCACTTACTCAGCACTCTTTCACATTCAAGTCGAGTCGTCTGTGAGCGCTGACACCGCCCCTGCTCGCTTGGCCCTGAGCGGTTATTTCATAATATACTAACTAGTGCTTTCAAAAGCGTCGGAGCTTCTGTTATTCACGCCAGTCATGTCGATGGACGTCCGACTCCATTGTGTACCCCGGCGAATGAAGGACGCATGCGCAAACGGAGCTGCAGTCTGCTCCGGAAGCTTTGACTTTTGAGTTTTTCTCAAACTGCCTGGTGGGGGTATTAAAAATAGCACCTCTTGACTTTGTCGCGGCAGAAAATTAACAAAATATGATATGTTAAGGGTTAAAAACGCCAAATGAATCTGGAAATTTACGACAGGCGTTACTGTGTAAATGGCCAGGCTTTGAGTATGTGACAAAACAAGACATAAAAGTGGTTATTGTCAAAATAATGTTAAAAAAAAAGTTCAGCCTAGTTCAGTAAGAAAGTCAGAAAGAAAATGTGTTGCCATTGTGTTGTTGGAAATCGAAAGGCCTGCGTTGTAAACCGACTACACAGCCAAATACATTTTCTCTTAAATTGATTCATTTCACGCTCTTATTTTGAAGGCGGCTTGAAAGTGAACCCGCCCAATCAGAGGAGACGGATCCAGGAAGGAAGTGTCACCCATGCAGGACAGTTGTGGCAGTTGTTGTAATAATATGAATAGAACTTCCTTATAATTCAGTGCATGTGTTTCCTCGTACAAACGCCCTTTTGCTAAGTCTGCAAGGCGAACATTCAGAGAGAGACAGAAGAGTTTAAGGTAAGTGATACAAAAGCTCTCATAGTTGGTGTTTTTGTACAGTCCTGGTGAGACAGGAGGATGTGTGGGCAGCTCTTTTCCGTCACATCCATTCACCATCATCAGCAGGAGCATCTTATTGTCTTGTTGGGTTTTCAGATCGAATTAAATGGTCAGTTCATCCAAACCTCTCTCTCTCTCTATATATATATATGTGTGTGTGTGTGTGTGTATATATATATGTATATGTATACTTACCTCTTGTGATATGAAGCCATGCCGATACTTTCATGTGCTGAGATACTGAGATATCCACCTCTGACACTTCTGCCCCCACCCCAATACAAAGGAGGCAAGTAGACTTTAATTTGTGCTGCTCTGAGGACTGAAAAAATGTCAAAACAGCAATGTGTCTCTCCAGTAACAATGTCCTGGTTACTCTGGATAATCCTCAGAACATACTGTCAACACATTTCAGTTTTGGGACTATTTCTTCAAGTAGAAAGGAGTTCCAATAAATAAAAAATGTATCTGGATTATCCAGGGTGACTGGGGACATTGTTTCTGGACAGACCATGGCTGGATTAACCTGCTAGGGAACTTTGGGAGGGGCCCCAGCCAGATTTGCTGTGTGGTAATTTGATTAAACTCATTCATTTAGAAATGTGCATTAAACAAGCTGAAAACCGAGATCTTAAAACTAGATTTAGACACTGAGGCTCTTGGCTTGAAGTGTCTCCTCAAGAATCACTGGTAATGAAACAGAACCCATGTTAATTCAATAATTATGCCATCTATTGTGCTTTAATGGTGCATATTACATAATAGCATTTTAAAAGGCAGGAAGACATTTTGACATGTTGCATTAGGAAAAGCTCAGGTGTAAATAATAATGTTAATAATTTCCAAACAGTGGCTTACTGTTACACTTGAATAGAACAGAGTCATTGTTAGTGTTATTAGAAACATGTGCTTTTCCCTTTAACAATGGAAAGGTGAGGCCTAGTTCAATACAAAAAGAAATTTTTTAAAAGCCTGGGGCTTTTAGGGCCCCTGGAGCTCTGCCTCTACTGGGGATTATTTAAACATCATTATTATCATTATCATTGATCAGCACTAACAATTCAATTCCATTTACCTTCATTCTATTGGGTTTGGCAGCTGAAATCTTAGAGATGGATATCTCAAAACCTGGGTACATGAAACCAAAACTGTCTGCATGGCTAGCTACCACTGGGGGACAAGTAAGAACAAGACATGTTTCTTGTGATTTGGGTGAGCTGGCCCTTTAAGGTAGGGGTATTATTGTCATGTAAAATAGGCTTTTAGTATATATGAAGAACTAGATTCATATTCTTGCCTCCGTTCAGATGGGATACATGACAGTGGAGGAGCACAGCTTCACCCTGCTCCACCTGAAGAGATCCCCGGGCCTTCGTTCCTGGTCTCTTCTTGTCGGTAAGTGTGTGTGCAAATGTTCATAAAATCTATACATTCAAATATGAAATAAGTATCCCAAACAAAGCCATCCACTATCCCCTCAATCCCTGTATTGCCTCCAAAACAGTAAGCATCTCATTTTAATTGCAGGTGTAGCATCTGTTGGCTTGGCAGCTGCATACTACAGCTCAGGTACACAGACTGAATTTACATAATCTGTTAATCAATTTGCACCTTTTGATTTACATAACATTCCACATTTGCTTGCTGCAACTCACATTGCTTTTTGTGTGGATCTCACAGACAGCATCTTGTGGAAGCTTTTCTACGTGACGGGCTGCCTGTTTGTAGCCATGCAGAACATGGAGGAATGGGAGGAGGCTGTGTTTGACAAAACCAAGAACCTGATTGAGCTCAAGAGCTTTAGCTTGTACGCTTTAGTCCTGACGTTATGGAGGAAGGGGCAAGAGAAAGGTCAGTAACACCACACAGTGGGTTACTCAGTACGGTCTCCACTAGTCTTTTGGGAGTGCAGAATATTAGAAGTTTTTTTCCTTTCTCTCTCTCAGTTGTGTTGGATCTGACAGAGCTGTGTGACGTCTGCGTCCAGGAAGAGAGGGTTCGCTATTTGGGGAAGGGCTACCTGCTGACGCTGCGGCTGGCTGCAGGCTTCTCCTACCCCCTGACTCAGAGCGCCACACTGGGGGGGCGCAGGTAGGTATCTGCTGCTGACATTTCCAACACATCAAGGTTACAATCCTTAAAATTTTAGTTATATCACATCCTCTTTGATATTACTGTTAGGGTCCGTCTCCCACGTACTGCGGAAGACAACATTTGATCACGTTTTTAATATTAACGCTGTTGGATGACATTGTTGACTGTCCTCTTCATTGAAACAACATGACGTGATGAATCCTTTCAGACCACGGTGTGCCTGTGTGGTAAACTGATACAGAAGTTGCTGTTCTTCTGTTGCAATTGTTGTTTTGCTCCCCCCAGCATCTGGGACCTCTGTTATAAAAATGCACTTGCTCTCACCAACAGTAATCACAGGTGTTGCCAAATCAACCAGAAATCTTATGGATTTTAAAGCAGCTATAATCAATATAATTATTATTATTATTATTATTATTATTATTATCATTAACAATTTCACATGCAATGTGAAAGGTATCTCTCGTAGTAAAGAACCCAGAGATGATTACCACCCAACTCTGCAGTTCCCCTCAGCTCTATGGAGAGTTTCAGCGTCTTGGAGCTCATTGTTTTGGTTTTACTGCCCGCAACTTTACTGTTTTGGTTCACTCTCACTGCTCTCATCAGCCTCGTTTCCAGCAGCAGCAGGCTGCTGTTGTCAAAATCAGAATCGGAATCAGCTTTATTGGCCAAGAATGTGTACATATACAAGGAATTTGACTCCAGTTTTAAGTTGCTCTCAATGTACTCACACACAGTTCCAACAGCAATTTACAGGAAAATAGAAATAGTCATGCAGCTAAAAACAAGGACAACAAAGATAGGTAAAAATAAACATAGAACTATTATGTACATACAAGGTGTATGTGGTGAAAAAATAAGTGTATATGTAAATATAACTAAAAAAGCGACAATGACCAATAACATACAATGTCTATATACAAGTCAAGTGTTTTCAGTCAAAAAGCTCTAATAAACCCACTGTACACTACCTGGCCTGCACCAAACGACAGACAACGTTAGAGACTAGCTGGTGAACATAGTGGAGCATATAGCAGCTAAAGAGACAGATGTTTTTCTCTGGAGTTGGTGGAGACCAAAACAGAGCTAAAAGGAGAGTGGCCAGAAACACAAATTAAAATGATTTCTAATACACGTAATGTTTGCTCTCGTTCTTCATCACAGATGTTATTATGACTCTCAGTTGTTTTCTTAAACCTGGATTCATAGTTTTCTTATTGTCTGATTATTAAAGCAAAAAGAAAAAAGTTGGCAGAAAAAAGCAAAAGAAATACACTTGGTAGTACTAAGAAATGATAAAACACATCCCCATTGTCCTTCTGTTCCGTCTGTTACCTGTCAGTGATGTGGAGGCGGTGGCTGCATTGCTGAAGCGCTTCCTGGGGCTGGAGGAGCTGAAGCTACGCAGGCAGCAGGAGGAGGAGGCAGAGTTTGGAGAGGAGGAGGAGGAAGATTCTTTGGACAACAGCAGTGATGATGAAGACCAACTCTGATCTCTCTGTGACTTGCAACCTTGCGGTAACTTTAGGTGGATTGAATTAGGGGCATTATGACATTATTAAGGCATTACAGAGGGTGCAGTATGTTATACTGATAGCATGTGCATGTAACTCCAAGGATATAGCCTCTCTCAGTGTCTCCTCTTCCTTCCTTGTATTTTTTTCATATGTCAGGTTATGGGAGGATATAGCAAAACAATTAATGTGATTTTCATGTGAACTAGGATGGAAAAATCATCAATCATTGTCATGCAAATGTTTTATAGACTGGTTGGAAATATGGAAAAGAGAGTGTACATGTATCTCTGTAAATGAATATCATGCCTTAGCTTTTTTGATCTAATTACTATTTGAGAATACACTCCAGATTACACTTTTGCTGTGCCTTCCTACTGAACTCTAATAAGTGTTTATGTGTGCAAGTCAATGGAAAGTGCTTTCCCCACATTTTTCTGGACCACCCAGTTGATAATTACCTTCTGCATGTTTATTCATACCCAGTCCGCGATCTGGATGAGTGCATGTGCAAACTGTAATCACGCATGAAGGATGTCAAGGCTGAATCAAGAGTGAATTATGTGTGAAACGCTTTGGCCTGTTGCTGTTCTGTCTTAACATTTCTATACTTTTTGTGAACCAAAGACTGAATCTCAGGAAAACACTTTGGTGCTTTGGTGAAACTATTTTTCTCTGACAAGTGTCTGGAATCAGGACTGTCAGGGCTGTTGGTGAATGTCGGTGTGTTCTCCTCTGCTTGAAAGAAAATGAGAAGATTTTTTTTGTTGGTTGATTTTATTATCTTTGTTTACTTTGATACATTTGCAGGAGTTATATAAAGTTGTTTTATATGTAAACCCAAAGTCCGCTTTTAATATTATTTCCTTTCTTCGCTACAGTTAGTGCAATTTACATACACTGGTTTGCTCGTGAGTAAGCGTGAAATTACACATAAAATCACTCCTGTTAATTTCAGTGCTAGTTGCAAAGAGACCAGTACTGGAATTCATTGAAAAAACAGCTTGATTCTGGCAAAATATTCTATGGGACCATCTCCTTCACACAGGCTCTGATGTCCTCTGTTATCCTCTGTAAAGGAGCCACTACAGGGCTGACGTGTTCCTCTATCCACTCCTGGGCTGTTGAATCTGGGTAAAGACGAACCATCTCCTCTTTCACGGCCTCCACCTTCTTTTGTAATGTAGTCAAATAACTGAGGAGACAAGATCAAGATGGGGTTTCTGTTAAAGGCTGAACAGAGTTCTTAACACATTTCAGAAAGGCAAGGCGGTGTGCAGAGAGTGTAGCTGTAACATGAATTATTCTCACGTTGATGCTTGGCTGTGAATCTGCATGGTGATGAGAGGGGTTACCATCTTCTTCTGTCGGTGGTAGGGGCTGAACCATCCTCTTACAAACCTACAGTAGCACAGGCATACAGCTGTTATTTATATACAGTAGTGAGTAATACATACAAGTACAGAAGTAAAAAATGTCTATTTCAGCAAGGGTTAAAGTTTAAAATAAAGGTTAAAGTAGTTCGACATTTTGGGAAATACGCTTGTTCACTTTCCTCCTGAGAGTTAGAGGAGAAGATTGGTACCACTTTCATGTCTGTACGCTAAATATGAAGTAACAGCCAGCAGCCGGTTAGCTTAGCTTAGCACAAAGAGTGGAAGCAGGGGGAGACAGCTAGATGGGCTCTGTCCAAAGGTAACAAAATCTGTCTACCAGCAGCTCTAAAGCTCATAAATTAACACACTATATCTTGTTTGTTTAATCCATACAAAAAACAATGTGTAAAATGACAACTTTTACAGGGGGTTATGTGCTGGACTATTTCTTGGTCAGGTGCACTGACTTCCTGAAGTCTCTGCTGGAAGTCAGTGCACCTGGCGGTTCTCCAAGAAATTGTTACTTATTTCCCAAAATGTTCAACTTTAAGAGACTAGCTATTTAGCTCTGTTTTCAGTCTTTATGCTAAGCTAAGCTAATTAGCTGCTGGCTGTATCTTTCACGTACAGACTTAAGAGCGGTATCAATCTTCTCATCTGACTCTTGGCAAGAGAGCGAATTAACGTAGTTGCCAAAATGTCAAACTAGTTTTTTAAGATAGATGAGACACTGGAAATAAAATCTTGTGATCACAGCCCATAACTCACATGTCGTTTTCAAACAATCGTATGTCCTCTGAGTTCAGCAGTGAATTGAGCTCCACAGTTAACTCAGCCAGCCTCCTTCCTGGGAACAGCGAGTCGCCCTCAGACGTCCTAAAGACCACATGGAACAAAATCCCGTTAACCTGGAGATTCATACATACTATACAGTGTACAACATACAGTGTAGTGTAGCTCATAAAACAGAGTCGGACCTCACCTCCCCATGGCCTCTATCTCCACTGAGGAAATATTCAGTCTCTCAGTCACTTTGCTTTGAGCCTCAGCACTGAACTGACCATGGTGGAGTGTCTGGAGACAGGCTGCTAATGATGGAAGAGCCACAGGCATCAGCTCACACAGCACTGACAGGTGGTCATACCTGCGGTGGGAAAATAATGGACCATGTGAAATACTCTGTGCTAATTGCATATGAACATAATGTTGGAAACCCCCTGAGACTTCTGATTTCACATGAAGTCCTTCAGACACTGACAAATTCATGTGTTGGAGCCAGCCTCTTCACACTCAAACAGTACACAGATGCACAAAAGGAATCTGCCACTTTGTCCAAGTTTTTTTTGCTCAACAGAAAGCATTACACATTCATTTCTACCAACCACATACACAGTCCTGCATTCAAACTAGTAATCATCCAGTCATAAGCCCAGTCCTCTATCCTCTAGGCTTCCACCACCTCCACACTGGTACCAACAAAGTGAGAATGAAAATGAGAAATTACTCTGAAACTTACCTTTGCCAACCTGTGATGGCGATGCCCTGCAGGTTTACACCAGCAGATAAAGAGGCAGCCACCTTCAGCCACTGCAAATGATTGTCCACATGTCTCTGTGTGCTGGGCACACAGGTGTAAACACTGGTGGAGCCTTTAAAGGAGCTCGCCGCCCACAGATCTGACATACCGGCACTGCAGTACTTCTCCAGCAGAGACACTGAACAACACAGAGAATATACATCACTACTAACAAAGCCCTGTGCATGTTGTATGTGTAAGAGCCCAATGTTTGAATACTAATTTTCATGGTATACAGTTTCTACCAGTTTTCTCCACATCCAGATTAGGAGTGTAGTCCCACAACATGGGCTGGACGAGTCCTACTAGACCGCTAGCTGTCACGTGGAAAAAGAGAAAAAAAGACCCATAATTAAAACGGTCAAATCAAGAGACAGATTTGTCAGAGATCGTTAATATTATTGTCATCATTATTATTATTACTGTCATTACTGTGGTGGCTTCCATTACTGTTCCATCCATCTACACTCAGTGGTGGAAGAAGTATTTAGATCCTCTAGTTAAGTAAACATAGCAATATCACACTAGTACTTCATATTTTCATTCACAAAATAATTCATTACATGTGAAAGTCCTGGACTGAAACTGTTACTACAAGTAAAAGTATATAGACATTATTAGCTAAATGTAAATGTGTATCAAAAGTAGGGGTGCTCAATGCAGAAAAAGCAGTAGAATAGAAGTATGAAGCCGGATAAAATGGAGATACTCAGAAATAATAAGTAAAGTACAAATACCTTAAAAAGTAAATGTACCTATCTAAATCCCACCATAAATTATATGAAATTGCCTCTTTCCTGCAGTTTCTTGGTAAGCTACCTCATTACATGAGATCTTAGTGTCTAAAAGCTTCTAAGGAACTGACTTTGCCAGCTATAGTCTCCTGACTCCTTTACCTGCTCCTGATGATGGTTTTAAAGTCGATCTGAAAGCTTGACACTACAACGATGCCTCTGTCCTCTTATTGATTTGAAATATCAGTGATCTCCTGGTTTAGTGGGAGCCAGCTCTATGTCTTCCTCACCTTTAAGTATATCCTGGCTCATGCCTCTCATCATATCATCCCACATTACGATGGTCATGTGAGGCCACGCCTCCTTGATGGCCTTGGCCACCTTGGTCACATGACTCAGGAAAAGCTGCTCCACCGTACGCCCGGCTGAGGCCAACCACAGCTTGGACTCCTCCCCCTCGCCGAGGATGTACACCTTGAGGGGTTGGAGACGAGAGAATTGATGACGCTCTCTGACATAACTCATGAACTTTTAACACAAGACGAGTCCTCACCTCATCTGCTCCAATGTGCAGCGTGTTCAGGCCCGGATGCAGCTTCACCACCTGCCTCAGCATCTCCATCACCAACTTCACCCCCTCCTCTTTGTGGGGATTCAGGGTGCCCACGCAATATGGCACCTCTCTCAGGCTCCACATGGGCCGATGCTTCAACACAAACTGTGATGGAGAGGGGGCAGCAGCAGGTCATAGAGACAGTGAAAACAGGGACAAACCCCCATACTGAGCCCCATCTGAAAATATGGGCATTTGTAGGCATTAAAATAATTTATAAACAGGAGAGCAGGATGTTTGCCCTCACCTCCATGTGACCAAATGTCTGCACAAGTGGGATGACCTCTATGCCCTTAGATTTGGCAAATTCCTGCATACATAGTAGCTCCTCTCGGCTGTAAACAGACAACAGACAAACCATTTTATGACGCACTAGACTTCCACTTTAAGTTTTATCTCTATCCCACACAGGAAGGAATATAATTTTATTACAGGATCCCACAGCATGATAAGGCAGATAAAAAAACAAGTACACCCAGCCCATAAATTAGGAATGGAATAATCAATGTCCAGTGTTTACATCCCAAACTGCACCTGTAAGCAGGCTGTGCTGTGGACTGCAGCAGCTTCAGCTCCCCCTCATAAGGAAACATGTCCTCATACTCCACCAGCAGGCCATCGACTCCCAGCTGAGAGAACAGCTCGATCAGCTGGGGGGGGGGTGAAACACACATTTAGTGGACAGCAAACATGAACAGATATATATAAACAGTGACAGAGGTGTAAGCTGCAGCAGGTCTCAGAGGAAGCTGCTGAGCTCCTACCTTGTGCAGGTATTCTACTCTTGGGGGGGCACCTTTCAAATCCAGGTGGACTAGTTTCTTTCCTTTAGGCCAAGGTGGGCACGCCATTCGGCCTGTTACAGACTGCGATCATAAACAGAGCTTCACATTAAGAATAGTAGTTTATTTGTGGATGAGCATTAGATCATTTGTTTGACTCACCAGGACAGTGGAGACCAAGCCAGGACCAGAGAGGGGGTATAACAGAGGACTGACACTGCGAGGAGGATGTTGTTGTTGTGAGGCAGATCACTTTTTCTGCACAAGAAACGCCTCTGTCCACCGCTTCCAGTCGTTTCAATGCAAATACGCAGTGTAGGTAATCGATTAATTCAGTCTCATCAGGAAGAGCAATGGATGGAAGAATGCATGCTACATGATGTGAGAGTTCAGTGTTAGTGAAGCTCAGGACAGAGTATCTGCTACAGGATCAGGATGTAACGCTTGCTATATTTTAGCTTTAGCTTTCTTTCTGCGTCTGCAGCTGTGCGTTGTAGTCGACCTCAATTGGACCTGGACGTGGTCCAATGAAAACGCCGCTTTCTCTTCCCGTGAGCCAATGGGTCGGCAGATACGCGCGCATCAGGAAGTGGTGAGAGGTTCAGGTGGTGGTACGAGCTGTTGGCGGGTCGGACAGTATGGTTAGTGCAGGCAAGAGGAGCCGTGTATGACAGTATTGTTGTTAATGCTACGCAGCAGACGTGTTGGGTCGAAATGGCGCTGCTGCGACTGAGAAATGCGCAGGGGGCGAATGCCACTGAGATAGAGAAGAAAATCAAAAGGTGAGTGAATCAAACGACCTGCCTGTGTGAAGCTGAACAGGGTGAAAGGAGAGGGTGCGGCAGCCAGGTGCTGTCACCAGACGTGATGAGGTGGACACTTAGAGATGTAAATGTAGTCTTCAGAGAGAAGAATATACATGCTAATGCTTAATTTGTGTTTTTGTTTACCTTATCGTGCTGATGACCTGGAGCTGATAGTGTACCTGGCTTTTGTTTACCACTTTATCACGATGTCCTGTTGCTGTTATGGAGGATGAAAAGTGACTTAATCAAGTCAAGTCAGTTTTATTTATATAGCCCAAAATCACAAATCACAGTTTACCTCAAGGGGCTTTACAACACAACACAATTACTACATAAATACATATGATTGTTAAAATATATATTTATATGTGTGTGTGTATAAATCAATAGATACATGCTGAAATAAATAAATTAAAATTAATCTAAAAATGTGTTAATTGCATATATAAATGAATAATTAAATAAATGTTGGTAATTAATCAGGACATAAATAGATACATGTCTTCACTTTCTTTCTAAATTTCTATATATTTACACATTTATTAAAGGTATAACGTGTAGGATTTTCCTTAAAAACGATGTATAGACTCGTACAATCATCACTTATGACCCACTAGCCTTTGGGCAGTGGTGTGTAGCCCCCAGACAATAACAGCGTGCAGAGTGCAAAACGTAGTGACCAATTGCCAGATCTTAACCACGTGGGACCACCAGAATCACGTGCGCTTTGAGCCGGGGAGGAGGGGCCAATTTTGAATGTTGTGTTTACAAACAGCAGCCGACAAATCCTACTCAGTATACCTTTAATTTCTTTCTACATTTCTACTTTTATTTATTTATGTATTTCTACGTTTCTTCATGTATGTTTTTCTGTATTTCTGTGTCTGTATGTTAATGAGGTTGGTGGTACTACTAACTTCAGTCTATTGTTTTAATCGGTTAACAAAAGATTATTCAGATTAAACTGTGATGGAAATAATTGTTAGTTGCAGCCTCCTAGTGATGATTTCACATCAGGGGGTTGATGTGGTTTCATACCACAGAATGATGCCCTTTTCCACCTACTTTAAGGCTACAGAACACCTGACAGGTATTATCAGTATCTGTAATAGTCACCTTCTGTGAGATTAACTATGAATGTTTTAATGAATGTCCAGTATAACCTGCCTGAGTAGAAACAACGATCATCATGTACAGTCAGGTTGGGTGTTTTCCCTCTTTATAATGAACGTACCCCCTGGCAACTGCAGAAGTACCCCGAGGGGTGCAACTGCTCCTGGTTGGGAGTGTTTAGAGAATGTTTAGAAATGAGAATAGGAATAATATATTCAGAGTAATGTCTTCATCAGTTCTTCATTTTAGTTAAGTAAGACTGCATCAACTGGTCAAATTCAGTTGATCATATGGACCTTTATTCTGTCTTGGTCAGAGGTAATGCGCTGCGGCAGGGATCTGCATGGAGGGGGTCCCGAGGGCCTGTGGCCTTGCTCCTGGTCGCTCTGTCTGTGTGCGGGGCGGCTATATGGCTTTACATGACCTCTCTGGACAGTGAAATCACAGAGACACTGGTCAGCCAGGGTGAGCTGATCTCTCCCCTCCCCAGAATCTACACCGTCCAGTGCTCTGAAGACTATGAGAACTACAAACGCTATCCAGGTGAGGCTCTGGTCTTTGCACTGTACCGTGTCAGGCAATCTCTCTGCTGTGTAAACATGACTGGGGCAGGATAAAGCCAAGCCTGCTTGATTAATACCCGGCTAATCCAGTGGCACGTTCCTGGTGTTGGATTCTGCTCTGCCTTTAAGTAGTGTTACATGATATAGAAGTTGGAAAACACTGTTCTCTTACACACCATCATACTGAATTTCTGTGAATTCCTGTTAGCATAATAACAAACACTAAAACTGGAACTTAAAATAGACTTAAAAGTCTAATTTGCTAAATAATGTAATTCTTTCAATCAAAGTTTGAAAACTAAATTCAGACCGTTTTCTCCTGATTCCTGAAACGGTGTGAAACAGTATGGAAGTAATCCACTAGATGGCAGTATAGCACAAGCCTCCTTGACCATAATAGTATTCTATTTTCATTCTAGGAATGCTCATTTGATCGGTGGACTAACTGAAATAATGATTGCAACCAAGACAGCAGTGTGTGGGAGCAAATACTAACCCAGTTTGTTTGTGCATTTAAATACAAGGCTAAAAAGCCAAGACATCTCATGCGCACCCTAGCTTCCTACATGGAGATGTGTTCATACCCATGTGAAGTCACTGTGGTCAGAGCAGTGAGCAGAGTTTACGTGGAGAGAGGCAGCACTGAGGACAAAAAAAATTAAGGCTAAAATAAGTTTCTAAAACAAAAACTCTTAAAAACTAAGCATGAAAGTTTATTCTTGGTTCTGGAAATAGTAGTTTGACAAAATGGAAACCCTTTTGCAGTGCAGAAGCTTAGAATGACAAGAAGTTCAGATGGGACTCTCATTTAATTCCTATTTGGTCACATGCCCAATGTAAAGGAATTCAGCCGGAGCAAACCCCAGCACCATTTGGTCTGCCTTTGCGGAAAAATCCGACCCGGTGGCAGACATTAAGAATAACTATTAGAAACGAATAGAAATAGCCAATCTTCTCACTGTTGGTCTCGTCTGCTTATGTAGGTCATATAGAGGCATCGGTATTAAATTGAGACTGTTTCATAACCAGTTAAAAACTCCACAGTGTGCTTTTAAAATGTGTGTTTAATTTCTCTCTGTGTGTTTAACCTTGTGCTGCTGGAGTCTTCATGTTAATTCACGTTATTCAGTACGGACTTGTATGTGTTGGAAATGTTACGGAAATGACTCAGTTCATAGCACCTTTAGGACTACTGAGCCTGCGTCAGATCCATCTCCATGACACTGATGAAAGTCATGTGATAGGGTTACAAAGCTCCAGAAATAACTCATTTAAACATATCAGGGAAAATGGAAATTTAAATTAAATTTTACTTAACTCCTGAAATAGTATACAGTAAGAAGTAAAAGTATGCAGGTAAAATAACTGTAGACTCCTGTAAAACCCTGTTTTTATACAGTACCTTGAAAAGTGCATTTTGGTTTTGTACACCTGTGTCCAGCCAGACTGCAGCTCTAACACATGCAACTAGAAACAAACATGATTACTGTTGTTTGGAATTACTGAGACACTTTTTGAAACTGATCACCACTTTAATGCGCTGGGCAAGGCTAACGAGTATAACTGCAATAAGCTATTTTCAGTATTGTTCAATATATTTTCTCAGTTATTGTTTAATTAGTTGGTCTGTTAAGTCCTAGAAAACAGTGAAAAATGTCTGTTACTGTACAATTTTCCAAGCCAAGGCGACGTCTTCAGATGTCTTGTTTTGTCCAACCAACAGTCCAAAACCAGAAAATATTAAGTTTACTTTCATATGAGATGAAACAAGCAGCAAATCCTCACAACTAAGAAGCTAGAACCAGAGAATGATGAAAAAATTAATTAAACAATTCATCAATTATCAAAATAGTTGCAAAATAGCTAATTTCCTTTCGATCAACTAACCATTTCAGCTTTAAGAGCAAGTAAAGGTGAGCAAGTAGGTCACGGTTAGGTGGCTGATGGATGACACAGGCAGATTTGCAGTTGGCCAATAAAATTGGCATTTATTCACAGCTCATTCCAATGTTCTGGAAATAAACAGAAATAAGAAATGAATAATAAGGAAATATTCTACTGAAATATTTATTATCTTATTGCGATCAAAGAACTCTTGATTCCCTAAAACACCAAACACAACTTATTTTAATGCAGACACTTTCAAATTTACTGGATAAAGCTGTCTACCTAATCTGCCGTGAAATTTGAAATAGTTTTGAGACTCTCCTTGGCTGAAAGAAGAATACAAATTGGAAATATGTCTTATTAAACATGTGGGCTGCCAGGAGTTCAAACTGTGCATCTCCAGTGTCTAAAGAACACACAGCAGGAGGCTCAGGCTCAGAGCAATAAATTAGAATTGTCAGGAGGCTGGAGGGAAGCCCTGAAATTTTGTGGCATTAATGAGCAGAACTCCAATAAACTCCTCACCCTGCACTTTGTTTCTCTCCCAGCCACTTTCTCTCTCTGCGATGGGGCCTGAAGCCTCCAACCAGAGGATGCTGCACCAAGATACTCTACTGTTGTTTTCTAAATCTTCTCTCACATGTCTCTCTCCCAGGATGCACCCCTCAGAAGTGTGGCCGTGCTGTCACAGACAGCGTGGTGACGAGGGAGGAAGCTCAGGTCCTCAGGAGGTAAAGACTGTCATACAAAGTACAGCGTGTCTCATCTCCCTCTCCTCTTCTTCCCTAGTTTTTTTTTCCCCCATTCACTGTCACCTATCTCTGCGGTGCAGCTGAATCATTTGTAATGCTATCTGTCTGTGACACACAGGCTGGCTGAGAGAGGGCTGGCGTTGGCTGGGTCAGAGGGAGGAGTGAGTATATCGCCAAATTAACTTGTTGGAAAAATTTAACAGGAAGGTGCGGATTGATACATACCTGCTTAGTGTTTGCTTGACTGAATGGTGTTTATTTGATCAGACGCCATTTTTCTAGTGTTTGTCTCTCAGCGAGTCATTTGCCTTTCTCCTTTCTCCTTGCATTCATTTGTAAGAGCCCAAATTGGTGGTTGAGCATGTTTTTACATTTTTGCTGACCATGTTCCAAAGCACAACATACACGTTTAAGAATGGCCTTTCAGCCAGCTGTTAGTTTCCATTCATTTCAGTACTAAATGAAAACAAACTCGCAAAAAACTTTCTTGCGACATCTAGTTGATCCCTCATCATTGTGTTGCAGTTTCCACTTTGGTGCATTCAAGAGCACCTTGACATCTTAGAACTGATGGTTGTCTTTTGAATAGCAAAGCGCTGAAGAGCTGTGTCGGTGGAAAATGAACTCAAGATGGCAAACAAGAATAAAAAGGATCATTTGTTGCGTAAAAAAGTTTGGGTAGCCAAGTCAAATCTCACATGTTGGAACATACTTGAATGCACCAACTTTTCAAACAGTCCCTGCTCGAAAATCATGTAGCTTTGCCAAACATAAATATATAAATTCATTAAGTTTTCAAGTGTATCTGTTACTGATTTAAAATGACAATGTCTGCATTTTTAAAGTTTTTTTTCTCATTGTCAACAAACACCATTAAAATACATGCACAGCCACATTTGTCACCTCAACCAACTGAACAAAACACTTACAGTACTACACACACTCACATAACCCCTCCCTCCTCAAAAAAAGAGGAAAGGGCAAAAAAAGCAATGCTACTACGTTTGACATCACTACAGTAAAGTTCCTAAAGTCGGCCATTGTCAGTTCCAGGCTTATTAGTTAGGCCGAAGGAAGTCCAGCCCAGAGGGGTCCACTGCGTCTGTGACTTTGTTCATCGATCTGCTGATATTATTATGCAGGGTGTGGGTCAGTTTCACCAAAGACGGTATTCCTAACATTTCTTTATACCAATCTTCCACTGAAGAAATCCAAAATTTAAAGTTAAATATCTTGCTAGATATAACAATATTTGCTCTGTCCACCTTAGCTGCTAATGTACACTGGAAGGGTGATAACAGCAAGTCATATCAAGGTGACCGTGTCATCTTTCATCTCCAAAATTTCTTATGTGCTTATGTACCAATTTCTGAATTCCATCTAATACATTGAGGAGAGTTAAAGCCCAGCCTGCCACTCAGCAATGGTTTATAATGCAGCCTGTGTAGTATTTAGTGTGGTTTGTTGGTTAGTAAATTGACTCTTTATCAGTGTTACAGAAAAAAGTGAATGTGTTCCATGTAATTGATTCCCATAAATGATCTTCTATATGTTGTCGTACAGTATATCAGTCTGCTGATGTCTCCTAATGTAATCTGTGGAATAATTAAGAGTTAAACCAAAGGTCTCACAATCATTAGAAATAAATCTATTTGGCATGGGATATGTGAGAAAGAAAAAAACAAACAAATGAAGCACAAATATGTAGTTTCAAAATAAACTACAGTGTGTGTGTGTTCATGGTAATGAAAGAACATGTCAGCCAGCGCAACAGTGCGGCTCATTGATGTGTTTTTAATAGTTTTTGGACAACAATGTGTCTCTATGGCGCAGAGGAAGAAGATATATATCAGGCTTTAGATACACACACAATAATTTTTTGGTCTTTTAATTAGCTTTGTTGACAATAAGAAGAATATACTGTAGAATACCACCAGCACAACCACTGGTACATTCCTTTAAACACAAAGTATGTTTAATAATGCGTCTTGTATCCAAAAGTGTTGGGGAACGTGTGTGTGTGTGTGTGTGTGTGTGTGTGTGTG
>NTHP01000205.1:686692-704421 GCA_003416845.1 Oplegnathus fasciatus | reverse complement strand
TGTGTGAGAGAGAGATTACTAAATAATTCCCTATTTTTCAAGACTTTATAGTGTTTCCATTAACAGATCTCCATTCTCTACATAAAAAGTAGCACCTTCAGTTAAGAAATATTGCCACCAGCATCAGCCTAGAAAGCCCATATTTGTCCAAGTTATAGACACATACAGTGTGCTCTATATTGCTCAGACTCCCTGCTGTAATGAACCTGTCTTGACACTAGAAGGCAGCCTGGCACAATAAGCAGAGCTCCAGCTTGCTGAGCCGGTGTGGCAGATAAAACGTGGAGTCATATTCTTGTCCAGACGTCTGGATGTCCCTGGCATGCCCTAACCCCTACTCTCCGTCCCCGGCAGGCCTGGCCCTCAGCCAATAAAGGAACTGTTTATGGAGTGTTAAGACACTTAAGTGAAGGGAGGGGAAGCAACAGGGGGACTTCTGAGAAAATGACTTCTTTTCTGGCTTGTGAAAAACAGAGCAGTGGCCCAAAGGAGTTGACGAGCAATAACAAGTAAAGGGCAGAGTGAGAATGCCACGAAAAGGCCACAGAGGGAACAGCGCTAATCCTTGAAACAGTGACTGTGATATGCAAGTACTGGTGGGCATCAACAGCCAGTATTTGTTTGTCCAACTGATTTGTTTTTCTTTTGACCCCTGCAGGCTTCCATACTGGACCTGCACTCTGGAGCGTTGTCGATGGGAAAACAGTTTGTCAACATCTACAGGTGGGAAAGTATACCTCGTCTTTATTTGCTCTTCTCGGTGTCTACACTATTTTTGTGCCCGCAGAAATGACATTCTGCATAATATGTAACATTTGCAGAAATATGTTCACCAAAATATGGAATTGGTCATCAATCTTATTCATGCCGGTCCTGTGAGATGTCTTCTCCAGGTCCAGTGACCCATACGGCCCTCATTCATCACTGCCAGCAGAACCCAGTTTTATTTGGATCATCTGTTCCCTCATGCCTCCTCCCTTCATTCATCTCTCCCTCAGTTTCCTCCCATCTCTCTCTCGTCCCACTGGGCAGGTGGCTGACACGGGATCCTCTGGGACCATCAGGCTGATTTTAATCAGGAAGTGATGATGATAACACTCCTACCCTGCTTCCCAACCTTCACCCCCCACTGGGGACTTCCTCATGCGAAGCAGTCAGACGTTTACTATCTGCTGTGTTTGGATGGCTGGGTGGCACACCCGTCTGGGTAATGGTGCACTGTGCCGTGCTGTGAAATGTTAATTTATGCTAACAGAACCCATCTCCTCTGCTCTCTCTCTCCCCTCTCTGCTGTGTCTGTGCTGGTGTTTGTGTCTGTCTGCTCTTGTGTCTCTGATTGGCTTTGTCTACGTCCCAACCTGTCTGTCTGTGATTGTGTGGCGGGATGTGGCTGCAGGTATTTTGGGGATCAGATCGGGGACGTGTTCACACAAGAGGATTTCCAGCTTTACAGGTGACTAAGGAACCTTAATTAAAATTCAGCCATGCATTTATTGCTCATTCTTAGAGTTTTGCTCCAAAATACGATGCCTCGCTTTCTTTGAAAAGTGACATCCACTCAAATGATAGTACACAATAATAGCAAACATAATTCCTCATTATAGTGCCTTTGGTAGAATCGTCTTATCTTTGAAGAGGTATTGAATGATCAATAGCATGTAATGATGTTGTTAGCCAAAAAATGGATGTATTGATTTGTATGCTCATCATGTACACCGACTGGCCGCCTCATTAAGTACACCTGTACAATCTAATGTGATCCAACACAACAGCTCTGCCATGAATTCTACTTTTACGAAGCTTATAGTTTGCCAGTTTTTGTTGACAGTGTCAGAAAGGTAATAATTCTACTTTATGTTGATTATTGAGGTCGTAGTGGGTGGTGTTGTCGTAGAATTATTACCTTTCTGACAGCGTCAACAAAAACTGAAAAATGATCAGCTTCGTAAAAGTAGAATTCATGGCAGAGCTGTTGTATTGGACCACATTAGATTGTACAGGTGTACTTAATAAAGTGGCCGGTCGGTGTATATGCACACCTCTGGGATTACTGGATATAGCAAAAAACATAATGAGCACTCAAATGAAAAAATATGTAATATTGTTGTTTTATATTATAGATATCAGTCCTCATAAACCCTTAGCTGCTGAGCTGCGGTTGAGACATCCTCTTGACGAGCGTTGACCAAAGTTGCTCGCTGTATCACGGCCATAAATCATACTTCCTTAAGAAATTAAGTCAGATCTTTCAATCTGACATGTTGCGTCTGTTTTTCACCATTAGGGATGTACGTGGGCGAATCCAGGCAGTTATTGCTGAGACATTTGGTTTGGACCCGACTCTGATGTACCTCACCAAGCCCACCTTCTTCTCCAGAATCAACAGCACGGCAGCCAAGACCCAACACGACGAGTACTGGCACCCACACATAGATAAGGTAACGCACAAAAACAGAGCTGCGACTCCTTCTACCTTGGATAGCTTGTAGAGAAGCACCGATCTAGTACGTTGGGTTGTATGCTGACTTCATCAAACAAATAATGTATCGACTAGATGTGACCCTGAGTTTTAGAATTGGTGCATCCCATTGGTGCATCCCAAATGACATGGCTATGATGTTATGTGCTTCCATTAAATGGGCTGATGGGAATCATCTTGATATCTTGAATGGATTGGCCGAACCTGAAAGCAATGCTCTTGATTTACCAGTCAGTCTACCTTTTAACCCTCCCCTGCGTCCGTGAGGCTTGGGTAAATGACTGCAAATCTGATTTTAGATACAAGCTGCCAAAATGAGTTTCCACTGAGCAGCTGAGCTCACCCTTAGATATGGGGTGAGGATGGGGTTGCTTGTGCACTGTAATCGAGTGTACTGGATCTTTCCAGAATTCACTCAAAACTTCAGCAAGAGTTCTCTTTTTACATTTTGTTCCCTTCCTGCTGCCTTGTGATTGACTTTTTTGTCACCACGAAAGAAAGTTGAAAGCCATTCACAGAAATCGTCCAGCCTGCGCTAGCTCAGCCTCAGCTAGGAATGAATGATAATAATAATGAATGATAATTCCATCCAGGGAACTGAGCTACTGAGCAAAGAAACCACACTTTTGGAAGACATGAAGTAATCTAAGGAAGATTTGACTCAACTGACACATGCCAGTCCACCTTTTTAAAAGGAGCACCAGGAGAATGAGCGCCAAATGGATACTTTAGACAAGGCAGTTTCGGCTGTGCAAAACCGAATTACGATGCTCTAGGCTATGTGCAGGGAGCTGCAGGTAGAAAATAGCCTCCTGAACAGTGTGCTGTTATCCCCATTTCAACCATTATTACATGTCACCCCTGTCTATGGTTTCAGGCTTATTGCCACGCCTTCAAGTGTGTCTGTTTTTAATGTGGTTTGACTTTTTTAAAGTAGTTTCAGACATACCCAGGCCTTTAGCTTGCTGTCAATGGGACCCATAATCAGATTAGCAGCAGAAAGTGAATGGATGCATTTTGATCATCTTGAAAATGTTGTCTTGAAATGAATTTGAGATGGTTTGCTCAAATAAATACTGACCTTTGGAGAATAGGAAGTACAGTCATTTAAACCCCTGTGCCCAGAAAGTCCCCTTTGGTTCTCTCACTCACTTAAACCATCCGTTCAGACATTGTGCTGCTGCAAGTTTTAGATCTTGCTGAGCCAAGAAAGAGTTATTCATACATAATTTCTTAAAATAAGTGGTATTCCCCTTCAAGGTGGCTTCTTAATTTCCTGTAGCCCATGCCTCTGTTCTGTTATGTAAACTGTTCACATCATACATCGTTCATTCTTTATAAATATTCATGGGTTGCAGCTTTTTTGTCACTGCTTTTACCTTCGCTTTTATCACTTTGCACTTTGTTCATTGTCATGAGACGTTAAGTTTTAAACAAACGGGGTGTCTGGAGGGAAAAAGTTTCAATGCTTTACAACTTATTTATTTAAGAAGTGGAAGAATATTATGGTGTGTAACTCCTGAATTGATAGAAATTCTTCTGATTGGCAGTATATTTGATGTTATTTAATGTTTCTTCCTGTTGCCTTACTAGAAGGGCGGATGACTAAATCATTGCAATTTAGTGTAATACAGCTAACATCCCTGAAAGTTGTTTTTGGAAAGATTTTTAAACTATACGCCCGGAGGCATTATTTATTGCCATCGCTCATAAGACTGTTGAAGCATCTGTCTCAATATTGATCTGCAGTCCTCTCTTGCTAAATGAGAAAGAGGAGAGAGGAAAAGAGACTAACAGTACATATTGACTTTGCGTGTGGTATTTCTTGGAACGTAGCATGTTTGCTGTTGCCTCGTCCATATTAATATTTGCTACCTCATCGTCTCCCGCTGGCCCTCAACAGCTGGAAAAATGTAATCTGAAAGGACCCACTTCTCTACCCCATCTGTCTCTGCCGCCATTTTTGGGGCTAATTGGCTAACCCAACCCTCATTTAAATGTAAATGGCCTCTGACGTCTTTGGTGGTGAATTTTCTCCCCATCGATCATATTGCTGATACGGTGTCACAGCGCCAGTCGTGGCACGGAAAGTGTGTTGTATCTCATTCATGGCAATGATAAGCTTGCCTTCATAATGAAACTGAATTATAGGTTATATCAAATGTAGTATTTCTATTCATGACCCTGGCTTGTCTTTCTGCTGATTTTAAGATGTTCACCAGCTTGTTAATATAGTGATCATTCTGGTAAAACAGCCTCCAGAACTTGTTTCTCAGAAACATAATAAAAATATTTATCTCGACTTTGTTGTTCCATTCTGCGCATATAGTAAACGTAACACCAATTTATTTGCTCATTTCAAAAATTAAAAAATAATGTTTTTTTAAGCTTGTTGAATCTGAATTAGGCTTTGTGGCTGGTGGGGAACAGCATTAGCGCCCTGTATTGGCCGGCTGCTACTTTTAATGCTGCTTTAACATCATCATGTTGTACACTGTGGCCTAGTCAAGCATCCCAAGCTGGCAATATATCGCAATACCTTTTTGTACGAGTGTACATGATAATTCTATGCTGCTTCTCAGCCCTCATAGCTTCTCTGTACTTTCTTTTCTCCCTCTCTTCTCCATAGCTGTTAATGGCATAACTCCAATTTGCTGTCTCACCTTGTAACTTAAAACCCAGTTAACAATCTAACATGCCCACAGCAAATGATCTCCAACCCAAAGCATCTTAGTTATTAACGAAAAGGCAGTTGCAGTTAAATGAGGCATTGAGTCAGGTAGAGACAGACAGATACACGCTGATCATTTATATTGATTAATTGTTATATAATGTAAAAAGTTGCGTATTGACATTTTAAAACTCACTTGGAAAGATTTTTGACTGTTCTCTGAACCAGGGTGGTTTGAAGTTGTTTCAGCGATTCATGAAACTCTCAGCAGTTCACTTTGTTTTTCTTTCTTTGAGGTACGATCAAGTGAGAGCGCTCTCTCAGTCTAAAATTACTGTTTGACTTTGAAGAGAAAAGAGGTTCCTCGTCAACTCGCTCTTTGATGTTTCATTAAGGCTACACTGTATGTTTGAGCTCAGTGGGCTCCGCGGACCAGAGCATCTCTTATTAGTGCTGTTGTAACTTGTGCGGCATAAACAGCCCACAGCACAGTTCATTTTGCATGAATGAGTTTCGCTACATCTGAAGGCGGGGCTCCAGATTAAGACTACAATCCATTTAGTTGCATAAATAGTTGCACCAGTGCGACTTGCAAGTGTGCCCACATTTTATATATCGCTTTGGGATATCATGAGGTTCTTGTTAGTGCAACTGTTGACTTCTCTTTCAAATAAAGAACTCATATTTAATCAGTTCCAAAGGTCTTATGAGGAGAGCAGTTCAGGTGAGGAGTCAGCAGCAACTGATCCCATGAGTGAGGCAACGACCAAACATTACTCTTTCCAACAAGAATGGCTGACACAGTGGCCACAAGCATGTGGCTGAGATACTGCAGTGACAGGAAAGCTGTGTATTGTATGCCGTGTTGTGTTCTCTGTGTGGTCAAGCAGTTAATGCAGCACATTGTACACATGATGCACCATTGCAGTACGAAGAATAAAATCTTCAGGGACGTGTTGTGTGAAGTGTTCCCGATGCAGTGCTCAAAAGCTTTTTGGAGCTTGTGAAGTCTGTGCTGAGTATGATTTCACTGAATAAATTTGGGGCACAAAAAAAACAGACTGTCAGAAGTAAGTCTGATTCACAGCAGTGACACTGTCTATGCACAATTTATAGGAGACATGGGTACTCCATCCATTTACTATTGTACTTTCAAAATCGGTGCAGCGGAGATTAAGATATTCTAATTTTTAATCCCTAGTATGGGTCAAGCTCCAAAGGCATTGGATTCTACACTTCCCATAATGCAACTCGAGACGTTCTCTTCTTTCGACCCAACATGTAGTACTCCCCGTGACAAGTCAACTGACCCTTTGGTGCAAAATACATTTCGGAACTTAATAACCAATCACCGATTAGTAAAAAATGTTTTGTAATTTGTTTTTGTAATTTTGGGCTGGTGCTCAATTTGACATTTAGGCTCTAGGGATGTCGGCCTGACGGATGGGTTGCCATGAAATGTGGTACAGATGTTCATTTTTCATATTCATATTCACATATTCATATTCCCCAGAGGATGAAGCGTACTGACTTTACCTCTAGTGCCACCAGCAGGTTGACATTTTTAGCTTTTAGTGAATTTTCTTGACAACTATTGGGTGGATTGCCATGAAATTTGGTACAGACAGTCATGTTCCCCTTGGGATTAATAGTAATAACTTTGGTGATTCCTTAAGCTTTCCTCTAGCATCATCATCAGGTCAAAATATTAATTTGTCCGATACTTTGGTTTGGTACAGCCTCGACTGTACTTTATGTTTAGTGTAAATTTGCAGATGACTAACACACTAAACTAAGATGGTGAACATGGTAACATTACACGTGCTAAGCATCAACATGTTAGCATTGTCATTGTGAGCATGTTAGCATGCAAAGGTAGCATTTAGCTTAAAGCTGTGTTTACAGCCTCACAGAGCCACTTGCATGGCTGTAGACTCTGAATTACAGGCATGGCAGTAAAAAGTCACATTTAAGGACTGTCTTCCTCTCTCACTCTCTGTTAGGTGACTTATGGCTCTTTTGACTACACCTCACTCCTGTACCTGTCTGACTACGCCTCTGATTTCACCGGAGGAAGATTTATTTTCATGGACCAAAATGGCAACCGGACAGTGGAACCACGGGCAGGTAACTACCAGTTTTTAAAGATTAAATCTGCCTAACGTAGTGCTTTTTCATGCTTGATCTGCTGTAAGGCAGGATATCGTAAATGCAGACTATCAGTTGTGACACCTGGTAACCCCCGACTTACATAAGTCTACATAAGCCTATTAACCCACACTTAAAGTAAGTGATGCAAGATAGATAAAGGATTTCATTATCACAGCCATGCTTAAAATTTATAATTGCTTTACTCAGCTGCATTAGGGAATCTGAAGGTGGTTTTAGTAGGCTAAAATATGTAGTAAAGTGGGCATAATCCTCTGTAAGTGGGTAATCATCAGCACAGACTGCTGTACAGTGAAGGTGCAGGGGATTAGGCTTTACCTCGCTTGTAGTATCTGGAGGGTTAGACATAACATCTTGATCTTGTAGAAAATACAGTGGTCTGTGTCTGTATATGTATAGAACATGAAGAAATTATGGGTAAGGCTGTGATTATATGGATATTTTGAAGTTGCCTGTGCAAAAACCACATGGCAAAATAACCTATACAGGGTTTCAGGGACAATTTCCTGGAGTACCATGGGACTTCAGAGGCAAATGTGAGGCATTTAAAAACAGGGGAATTGGATCAGTTCTCTGGGGAGCTTGTGGAAAATCACGGAAGTTTCCGAGCTGGTCACTTTAAAGGAATGTGCCAGAGTGAGTTTGCCAACTTGTTTCAGACATCCGTTGGATTGGAAGGTGAATTCTCAGCCCTTGTGCTCTACTTGTGCTCTGCTGTTTTGACGGTGTACTCCTCTTTCGGCTTTTTAAGCCTTGAAACTTTTCAACCTCATTTTCCCAAAGTTGAAATTTATCTTGTAGCCAGGTGAAACACAAAACACGCACATCTTTGCCATTTTTCCAAGCTCAAAAGCAACATTGAAAGGTCATGGAAGCAATCTGGATTGCTTACGGAAAGTCAAAGAAAAATTGTGGAATGTTACATGAGAGCCAAGGTGGGAACCTTTTGTCCAAGTCAAGTCAATGTTATTCAAATACTGTAGCCCAACATCATAAATTTGTCTCAAGGGGCTTTATAGTCTGCACAACATACAACAACACCCTCTCTCCTCATGTCAAATTCAAAAAACAGGGAAAAGAAGGAGTACAATATGGAGTAATTGAAGTACAATATTATTAAATAAAGTACATAACATATAATATTGATTAACTATTCAGTTCAGTCAGTTGAGGCCTGTCACACTAGAGGGTTGGTGACGGAGTGACTTCTGACAGGGGTAGTGGGCAAACTACTACTGCTAGTAACATGCTCGCCAGTTGGGAACATGCCAGCGACAAAGCTCTCAAAGCTAGCTGGTGTTCTAACTGGTAGTTAGCAATCAGGTTAGATGAGCTAGCTAACTTGCTAACTGGTAGTCATTGATTGACGCAGTTAGCGAGCAAGCTAGCTCAGTCGCTAACCAGCCAATAAGTTAGCACAGTTTACTCAAGAGACACATTTGCACCATTTACACTCATCTCATGACTGATTGCAAACTATGCCTCTTTTGTGGAGCAGTTTGTACTTCAGCCAAGCAGGTTTGTATAAAAGCGGCACTGCTAAGAAGCTATTGTCAACCAGAAGTGGTTTGTGAATTTTGTGCAAAAGATTTCTGCGGATTTAATTCTCCTCTTTTAGTTGATCTGCTGATTCCATTGAAATAAATTGATTTCGCTCCAAAATGTAGCTGTTTTAAATGCAGGTGGCGCGACCTAGCCTTTAGAGCCTTTCAGGCAAAATGTTAAGTATAATATGCAATAAAGTCAGCATCCCTCTTGAATCCTATTTCCCTGCTTTGCTCTATGCACAGCCTCTGTAAACGGTGTTGCACCACAATGAGCGAAGGCTTAGTGAATCTGCTCAGTATGGAGAACATCTCCTGAGGCCGTTACCTCTTCCTGACAGCATTACTTCCTCTCTATCATATCTGACAGAAAACCATCCCCTGCCGTCTCCGTTCACCTTGTCCCTTCTTTCACTTTTTCCTCTGCCGCTCTTCCCTCGTTCCCTTTATCTCACCCGTTGTCCATCATCTCCTGCCCTCTAATCCAACTCCTCTGCTTCTGTTAATCAAGCAATTTAAAAAAGGCAGTCCTCCTCCCTCTCTTTCCTCACCTACAATTTTTCACTTTTCCTCCCGCTTCCTGCCCCCCCGTGTCATCCATCTCAACTCTGCTCCACCGAACTCCCCATGTGCCAGTCGGACACAAGCCTCTTACCCAGTCAGTGAGCAACAGTTAACCATCCTGGGCCACGGATAGTGTCCTATGATGGAGCGGTGAGGGACGTTGACTGAAGGACATATGGTAATAAAGAGTGACTGTCTCGTCTCCTGTGACTTATTTTTGTGAATAGCACAGCCCCCTTGCGTCAGTGAAGTGAGAATAACCTCCAGACAACAGAGGGAATTGTGACAGTGTGATCTTAAACCCAATGAAATGTTCTGGGTGAAGAGGAAGAAGAGGAGGAAGGGGTGGGACAACAGAGAAGTAGGACGACGGCTCTCTCTCTAAGGTGCTCCTTGATAGATTTCTAATTCTCAGTGGAGACGGTGCAGGATCGAGAATCTAAATATGATGGACCTGTCAGAGCCACTGGTGAAACCCAACCACTGTGATTACGCCTGTCACTGTGATTTTTATTCATAGAGGTGCATCATGTAGGAGACACAACAAAAGCCCATGCATAATGCATCAAAAGCCCAGATCATTTACTTGTCTCGGCTAAAACACACCTCACCTCATTGAGAACCTCTTTGGGTGGCATGCTGGGCAGCTGACTGACAGGTTTTGACTTGGTGAGAGTCTGATCCTCATATCTGGACGGATGATTAGTTCGCTAGGATAATCATGGCACTTTGAGGTGACAGTGACGAATTAAGGTGTAATTATAACACCGGGAAGACAATCAGGACTTGGCTGTCAGAGAGAGCAAAAGTCAGGAATGTGATAACAGTGAGCACCAGGGGGATGGAAGTGTTGTTCAAGTTGCGGAGGAAGTAAGGAGGAGGAAAAAGAGGGGAGGATTAGAAAAGAGGGAGCGAGGTGACTGATGGATTTGCTGAATGTGAAAGCGTCCCCTATAGGACAAGGAGAGAGACGGTATGGAGGGTGGGCACAGACAGAAAATGGCTGGGAGAGATAAAGAGTAGATGTGTGATGGAGAGATAAGGTGTTTGGCTGGGAATGGCAGATACAAACAGAGCAATGGAAGGACAGAGAGTGAAAAAGGCATGTCTGCCAGTCAGAGGAGCCAATAGGGGTTAACCTGTCAGCTTAGACAACCACAGGGGAATTAGATAACCTCAGCTGGGCTCCCGATTTAATACCGTCAGCTTGACCTTGGTGGCTGTGCGTCTGCAAACATACCGACACTAAATACAAGGAAAACGTCCGGACTGATTCTTGGCACATAACACGGCTGATTCCCGTTTTACAACTTGTTAACGTATTGTTAAAAATAAGATTGCAACTAACGATTATTTTTTTATCCGTTAATCTCTTGATTATATTTTTGCTTATGGGTGTATTCCAGCAATTTAGTAGTGCAGTTCCATAAAAGGGGCTCAAATGGACTCAAGAGTCAGTGGTCAAAATTGAGTCATCAGAGGTCAAGATATCCTGACTGAAAGTCCTTAGTATGGATCAAGCTCCAAAAACTGGATCCTACACTTCCCATAATGTAACCAATAGCATCATTGCCTGGTAAATGCCCATGCTTTTCAAACTCTGCGCCCAAATTTTATATCGTAATTTGTAGTTTCCAAAACAAAGCCAAGATAACCCACGATGACATCATCATTATTTTCGCATCTTTGGGCCCATAGAGCATGTGCATGAGGGTCCCTCTCTGAGAGTATGCACGTTAAAGACTCCCTCTGTCCGAGCTGGCTGACTTCCTGTTGGCTCCCCACGCAACATGAATGGCAAGAAATAATTTATTGATACGGCTCTTTGCAAACTCTGATATACAGATAAGAGTCAATTTGAGGTGTTTATGATGCTTTTGAATAGATATTAATTGTTTTATAGCTGTTCCTTTTTGTAATAATTGTGTATTGACCACTAGGCCAAAATTGCCTCACACTCCAGCGCTGTTGCTGGGGGCTTGGACTGGACTTGGACTCTGACGCTCCTCCAGTGCCAGAGAAGACATTAACAGTTGTTTTCACAGGTTTCAGTAGTACTCTCCACAACAAGTAAACTGACCTTTCATTGATTGTTTAGTCAATAAAATAGCAGAAAAAAGTGAAAAATGCCTGTTACATTTCAGCTGATGGTGACATCTTTAATTTCCTTGTTTTATGTGATCAACAGTCCAAAATCCAAAGATACTCACTTTGCAATCATAAAAAACAGAAAAGCACCAAATCTCCACATTTGAGAGGCTGGAACCAGGCTTAAACGATTAATTATCAATTATCGTCAATTCATTCCCTGTAAATTTTCTAATTGATTAATCAACTAATACTTTTAGCACGAGTTAAAAACGCCAAGAGAAATTTTCAGCCGACGTGGTAAGCCACCCTGAACCTGATGCATTTCATCTTGTGATCAATTCATTAGTAGATGATGGCCTACAACAACGTCACATAAAATTGCTTTTGCTGTGTGATTTAGCACCTCTGGTGTTTTTAACTGAAGGTAAATGTTATATCTCATAAAACTGTGTTTGTTTTGTATGATGTCAGGGGAGGTGGTTTTAGTTTCAGGTGAGGTGGCTCACCTCCACTACTGTATAAAACACTGAAAACCCCAGAAATCATAAACCAGTATTGTAAACAAGTGACAACAATACATCGCTGAGAGCAATGGCAGCCTCTGCTGGCCTCAGTGCTGCTCTATAGGCTGATGCATGGTGCGGTGGGAAACATATGGAAAGCACTTTCGTCTCCTCCCCAGGGTTTTAAATCGTAGCCCCGAGCTGAGTCACAAAGCTCTCCAGGTAATTGCATTTGAGAACGTATTTTCCACCTGAGATTTGTCTGGAAGGTTCAAGCTGCTTTTTAATTCGTCACCTCACGTCATTTGCCTTTTATCTTTTATCCCAGCCTCCCCAGAGACACCATACAGCCTGTGTGATTCATTGTCCCCTAATTAATTATGAAGCTGGGAGTAATCGATACATTGACTGGGCAGTGTGTCGATGTGTTGTGCACCTTGTGACTGTGCTGCTGGTGTTTATGGGCATTTCACTCTACAGTAGCAGCAGGTATCGGCATTGGATGAGTCATGCACTGTTAAGCACATTGTTGGCATTGCACACTCATCCCACTCTCTGAAGTTAACGACCTCATTAAGTGCGAATCAATGGTGTGTGGCTGTTTTCTTAAAAGCAAATATAGATTAGAGGCGTGACTCGAAGAGCAGGAGTTAGTGTTGAACCGATGACAAAGTTAAGTAGTTCCTCAATGATAGCCGCTAGCTCAGTAGTAAATTCAAACTCAGAAACGAACTGTGATTGCTAACAATGATTTGTTCTTAAAGGGGGGGAAGGTTTTGTAAAAATGTTGTGAAACATCTTTGATTCAACGGTCAAATAGATGCTGTAGTGTTTCCTCCGTCATCCTGCCGGTGAATCAGTGTTTCAACACTTCCTGTTGATACCATTTGAATTTCAGTAGGTGAACTTGCCACTTCTTTCTCTGTCTGTTCAGCTGTGGCTGCTACCCAGCTCTCCTTCTGTTCACTCTAAACAAACTGAAAATGTAAAAAGCTGTTCATGAGCTATGCACTGGCAATAAAAAAGATGAATTGTTTCTTACAAGTCATGCTTAAAAATACCTAAACAAACAATGTTTTATATGACGATTTCATTTTAACATTGTAAAAAGACTATATTACCACACTTGCAGACTTTCTGGAAACATGATGGCTTTTATGGCACGTGGTAAAAACAACTGACTAGTTTCAGCTTAGATAGCAAAATGTGCATATTGTGTAGCTTTACGTACTGTGTTACTTATAAAAGTCATGTACTCGTTTCACATTTCAAGGCTAATAATCACTTTGATACTCCCTGACAGCAGTGATTGGTTACCATAGTCATCGCTTTTCCACTACATCTCCAGAATTGACAATTGCATCTTGTCCTACTTTGTCGAATCTAATTTACTCAATCGCCTCTCCTGTCTGTCAAAATGTCAGTTTCCTTTTTACAGTCCAAATGTTAAAGAGCGCCGTCCAAACATACATGTAGAGCTGAAACTATCAGTCTATAAATTCATTAGTTCATAGACAGAAAATTAATCACAACGTTTTTGATAATCAATTAGTCATTTCAGTCATTCAGTCTCCAAACATTCTCTGGTTTCAGCTTCTCAGTGTGAGGATTTTCAGCTTTTCTGTTTTATATCATAGTGAACTGAACCTTTGGGTTTTGGACTGTTGGCGAAAACAAGACATTGTGACATTTTGTAGACTAAATGGTTAGTTGAATGGGTGGAGTTCCCCTTTAATGCATCAAAATTGAACAATATGCCCCGGATTACAGTCAGTTGTCCTGAAAAAGATGTTAAATTACTATCGGGTTGTGATATGAACTGTCAAAGGCGTCCTAAGCATCCAAAATGTATTATTGTCTGATGTTCCACAACAGCTGACTGAATTTAGGCAGAGGGAAATTTGTAATCATATGAGTGACTCGCAGTTATGTTCTGTAAGAGAGTTCTGTGAGAGTTCTTGAATGTCTCCTGACGCGAAACTGCTGGCCAGTGTTGCCTTCATTAGAAAATACCACACCTTAACCCTTAATCCAGATTGGAGATGTTGTTGAGGATCATACAATTTAAATAAACAATTTAAATAAATTTAAATAAACTTAGATAAACTGACATGGCTGATATTGTCAACCAGTTTTAGCTTATTACAGATATATAGATATCTGCGTATATGTTGACTGAAAACAGCTCTCAAATGTTCAAAATAGCTGATTATCGGTCTCCCCTCAGCTGCTGCTGGTGAGACACTACGTCAGTGAACAGCAGGGCAGAGGCTTGACTCAGGTAAACCTCCCCTAACTGATGAGATGCTAAAAAATATGAATTTCTCCAGAGGCGTGTTGGTCTTAATTTCTAATAGATTGATGGACCTCATTGCTAATGGGAGCCTGAATGATACAGGGCCAAGTGGGAAAAAGATTTGAGTCATTCAGTGTCTAAGAATAGTTCAGCTCAAACAGAACCTGTTTTTTTATACCAGGAAGACTCCACAACAACACGGTGCAAAATAGACACAGGGACCCTGATATGCATGGTTTGGGAGTGATACAGGAACAGTACTGGGAGTCAGGGGTTCGTACCAGTGACTCCCAGTGAACCAGTGATGTTGAAAACCTACTGTGGGCTAACCTCTATGAAGAACATGGAATCTTCTACTTGAAGTCTCCTATAGAGAGCTGAAGTCACGATGTCACTTCCTGTCTAGCCTCTGTTCCACTAGCCTCTGTAACTCAATGCAAACTCTCATTAAGCATTTCTTTCATCGGTCTTCCTGAAAAAATTAAACATGTTCCTTGGGTTAACTGTCCATATTCAAAGCCAAGTTAGCATCCACTACAGCACTGGATATTAGAAATTGAAACCTTTTGTGATTTTAACACATTTAAACGAAAAACTGCAACTCCCAGGAAAAGCGGCAGTAACGTCATCGTTACTTGGTTTCGTCCATACCCATAAAACTCACCAACACTCTTTTAAAGTCATTTTTCCATTTTATACCTGTAATCTCTGCTTTCTAAAAACTTCTACACTGTTTGGTGCTCTCTGTCCTGCTGTTATTGCAGACATGAACTAACCACAACCCCTCGACTCGCTCACTCGCCTCTTTTGTTGAGCCGAGATATTTATCCCGTTGAGGGCTTGTGGGAAGTGGTGTTCATTAAAGACTGCTAAAAAAAACAGAAATATTAAGTAAACAGCGACATTAAACCACCTTCCCTTTGTAGACATATGACGTGCTGCACAGGACATAATGTTTAGAAAGGCTCTGTTCCAAAGCTGGATTTTTAGTTTCTGGCATTGTTACAAATGTCAGTGGGATTTTGAATGAGGTTTTCTTACTTCTGGGACAGAACCTGGAAGTTCTGGTTTCACTTATGGTCTCTATAGGTGGTATCATTTATTTGTGTAATGTCACCTATTGTACATACACGATAATATGAGCACAACTCTCAAATGTCATAGTTCTGCTATAATTTGAAATAAATCAGTAAATATAAGAACCTGTATTAGACTTTACCTGTTAAGTCATTAACTTGGTATAACCGTTATGACAATTAAGCAGGTGACATCCAGCCAGGGGACCATGGTTTCATAATAAAAGTTTGTCCACTCTCACTGAGGAGCCTTGAGTAAAGCTGCATTTTTCCCACTGCAAAAAGTGTCAGTTTGTTAGGACATCAGTTTCTGCAGGGAAAGCATGTGTTCTTCTCTACAGCCGCATAAAGTCAGTGGGGAAAAATAGCTGTTTTCATCAAAACTGTCTTTTAATACGTGTTCCCAAAACATCTCTTACAAAATATCTCCGCCTGATCTCCTGGCAACTCCTTTTTTTAAATCTTTTTTTTTTTGGCAGCTCAGTCGCTTTATTAGATAGCAGTTCAGTCTCGACAGCCAGACTCGAACCGGGGTTGTTGCAGTTCAGGGTCAGCGTCTTGACCCCTACGCTACGGTAGCGCCCCACTCCTGACACCCCAGGAGCTCTCCTAGATATTGGCCGATATAGAAATAAAGAACGTTGCTAAAATGCTTTTTACTCCTCGTCCTGAAACAAGGAATTTATGGGTGCTGCTTGATCAATACCCATTTATAACTTTTTTTTTTTGTACTTATTTTGTTTAGCTTTTTTGGGCTCAGGGATTCAGATATGAAAAGGGGGGTGAACGAGGAGAAGCGTGCATTAGACCTTGTATTTACACCGTGTTGCTACAATACTGTAAGTTGAAAACCATCAATATACTGTAGATATTGTAAACCTGTTGACATGCACTGCTCCGCTGGTAGGGTAGTAGCACCATCGAGAACTTGCTAGTACTATGACAGGTTACACAAACATGAACATGAACATGTAGTATACTGTATTGATAGGTTAGACTCTTGTGGTCATTTTGCAGGGGGAGGACACACCTGACCAGGGGTGAAAGAAATGTGTAAAGGCTGATCTGATTGTCGGTATAAACTATCCTTACCGTTCCCCGCACATAAAAAAAGTATCTGTAGGTGTTTCAATAATGTCCTGTAAATGCCTGGAAAGTGATTTCTGGAAGTGTGAACCCTGCTGAATTCCTCTGTGAATATCCGTCCATTGTGTTACCACTAATCTGCTCTGCTGACTGTACTGAATCTGCCGGGCCCTTCACAGTAAACACTGGGAACGTTTCTATTGACAAGTGCAAGGGATTATTCTCAAAGATTATTTCATTGTGCAGTTATCTAAAGCTGTGTGGCTAATTTGAGCACTTGAAAATGCCCTCCTTTTCAATGACATAAAACAAGTAGACCACCACTTATTGTCTTGCTGCTCACACTCTGTTTTCTGTGCATTAGTTCTCTTTCTTCTCATTTCCTATTCTTTGGGTTTTCAGTGTGAATTCCATTGTTTAACTGCGAGCACTGATTTCCCCTGACGTCCTCGGCTAATGCCCTGCCAGGGGGATTTACCCTCCCACAGACACACACACACACACACACACACACACACACACACACATACACAGATGAACACACAAACACAAGTCGTCAGTATTCCTTGGAGGGAAAGTAGAGCAAACAAATTGGGGCACAATGATTCCAGCTTTTTATTCATATTCACATAATGAGATAACCCCTTCAAAAGGCGAAGAAACTGGAAGTTTTGTAATAAAACAAGAGTCTGAAAACTTTTAAAATATAAATCTCTTAATTATGGAATACAACCGCAGACTAGCTATGTAAACATTAATGCAAATGTCTATCTAAGACAGAGCAGGTTGTGTTTGGAAAGATCCAGACTGGCTGGTAAATGGCAATAGCTCATTAGCTGGCCCAGCGAAGCCAAGCCTCTGATAAATGAAGAGAATTTATCCTGAGGCAACCTCCTCAAACTCACACTGTGTNNTGTGTCGGTCCGAGAAAAAAAAAGTTCTATATCAGACAGTAAAAAGAATGCATTTCAGCGTTCGCTAAAATACAATGCTGGAATAAGTCGAGCGCGTCCTTGTGGCCACTTTATCTCTTCAGGCTTCCAGCTTCTTTCTGTTCTTTTTGTGTTGTGTCCTCTGCCCTCATCAAAATTCCTTCAGTTCCACGAGCAGTACTGCTCAGTATGCATATTTCTTCTTTGAATGAATAGTTCAACATTTGGGGGCTTATTTACTAAGTCTTTTCCAAGATTGAGACGAGAATATTCTGCTCTCATGTCTGTGCATAAATACAGAGCTGGAGTCAGTTTAGC
>NTHP01000205.1:672051-683229 GCA_003416845.1 Oplegnathus fasciatus | reverse complement strand
GGGGGGGGGGGGCACTGGAGGCAGTGAACTAGCTGAAAATACAACATTGTGATGGTGTCAACTTATAGAGTTGGTATCACAAATGGGTTAGCAAACGGTGGCTTATTTACACATCCAGTAGACACAGAACAACATGAGCATATTGAGTCTCCTTCTGGCTCTAGAGTGATCTCCACCAACTCCTAAGAAAGATATCTGGCTTCTTTAGCTGCTAAACACCTCACTATGTTCACCAGCTGGTTGCTAACTGCCTATTAGCTGTTTGGTGCTGAGCAGGTTTATCGTGGCAAGATTCATGAGGAGCCATAAAACCAAAAGCTGAAAGATGCTAAAATGCTCCGTGAAGCTGATTAATACAGCTTTAAGACCACATTACGACGCCATAATAACAGACCAAAATAAATGCAGACTTGATACATACATACTGACAGCTCCTGCTGTGCTTGTAACATAATTCCTACATTTACTTCAACTCAGAGTGAGCAGAGCTTCATATCCACTGCAAATACAGTGACAACCACCGTGCCTATAGCACAATATTGCTCTTCTCATCTCCTGAGGGACCTATTATCACGTTCATTAGTGTTGAGAGAAGATTAGCAGTCGGCCTACATGTGGAGGAGGGCTGTGTGGGAGGAATGTTTTAATGAGGATGATGCTGATGATATATAATGGTAAAATAGCAGCAACCACAAATGTATAGGCGTCAGCGTGACAAGGTCATTCACGCCTGTCGCATGCGTGGCAGAACCTTGTTCGCAGTTTTTTTATCTACTCAGACAATGAGCAGAAACATGTAGCTGGTGGGTAGTTTTCCCATCAAAGGAGTCATTGATCTCCTTTAATCTTCAAAGTAAATGCTCTGGTCGCTGTGAAGAAGCACACGGTCATGTTGAATGGCTGGTGTGACATATTGATCGACCATTTTAAAGGACTCTTTAAAGTGCTAAACATTAAAGGACATCTTTTACGCTATGTGTTTACAAGCCCTTTAATGCTAACAAGATTAGTTGATGATTTCTGTTTCTTTTACAGAAGACTGTAAACTTTTCGCACAATCTAGGAAATTGTCTTGACCTCATAACCTCAGCTAAAGGCTCCAGTGCTGAAATCAATCTCAGGAAGACCCTTTAAGTTATTAAAGAGTGGAAAGCGATTGAGCGTTCGCTGAGCCCTGCTCTTCTTAGTCACAGTGATAACAGTGGCAGACTTTCCACTCAAAAGTCATTTTTGAAACAGGTAGACAAAAGCAGGCTTGTCATTTCTAGCTGGTCAATTTCGTTAGCCAGAACGACAGCCGTCACCAGCAGGTTTCATGGTTTTATTAGCTGTAGCTAGCTAGCTATCTAGTTTAGCTAACTTTAGCTATTGAAACGCTGTCTCTGGCTGACCTTTTCACTGTTTCTGGCTAAAATGTTAAAACTCTTAACTACTGAATGCACTTGCGCTAATGATATTATGCTAAAAGTCTGAGGCTACAGCTGCATCTCAGGAAAAAAGTCGTGGAAATAAAGAAACAACAGTGTTGTCGAGAAAAATGTGAGACCAGACTTGTATTTCATTCTGACATAACCTTTTTTTTTTGGCTGCTAAGCTCACAAACTTGGGCAAGCAAGACAGGTTATTTCTATGTTTCGTTGTTTTTATTTTCAAACAGTGTACTTCACTTTTAACATTATATAAGAAAAGTCTTTTAGAATGAGGACCAATGTATTTGGCGAATGTAACGCTAAATTCAACAAAGAACAGGACAGAACCACTAGCATTACCATAAATCCTGAGTGGGGAAATACTACACAGATGTGCTATCGTCAACAGGGTTTTTTTTTTTTTACTTAACAACCCCCAGTGGTGGACAGTAACGAAGTACATTTACTTGAGTACTGTACTTAAAGTTTTGTTGTCTTTCACGGCACCCATGGCAATAATCGGTAATTGCAGGTGTGTTTTTTAACTTCAATTAAGTTTCAGTTTCAGTTTCATTGTCTGTAGTCATCGATCTTTTCTTTGTTTGTTTGGGCATAATAACCGTTTACTCACAACGCTAGCAGAGACCGGAAAAAAACACTTCACGCACAGGTGAGTTGAAAAGCAAGTCTGTTGCGTTAAAAGCCTTGTTAAAAGCTTAACTGTGCGCCGCTTGTGATTTTTCCGGGAAAGTCGCTGCCGACGCCCAGGTAGTAATACTGCAAATACTGCAGGCTTTCATCAGTGGGCCATAGGCTCAATCACCATTGTGTTGCATCATTCGGCGATAGATAGTGACTTAACAGACATTTATTTAAATGAAAATCTTCGAGATTATATTTTTAAGTACATTATACACTAGCTGTCCTTTTTGTTGATTCAATTGCATTTCTGTGCTGAAGTTTTTGTGAGTGTTTCTGTAGGCTTTGTGTAGCGTAGTGGTTTTACTAGCATGTCTTTTTATTCATCAGGTGGTTTCAGGGAGTTACGAGGTTCTGTAAATGTGTTGTGAAAGCAATACAGCAATGCGTTGATATTAAAAGGAAAATGTACTTTGAATACTTAAGTATTTTTAAAAGCAAGTACTCCAGTACTTTAACTCAAGTAAAAATCTCACTGAGCAACTTTCCCTTGTAGTGGAGTAATATTTGACCAGGAGTATCTGTACTTTGACTCAAGTAATGGGTTTGTGTACTTGACCACTGACAACCCCACAAAAAAATCTAATGATACACTACACCTTGACCTTAAAACCAACGCCGTGTTACTACTTTGAGTGGTAGCCAGCTGGACATGCTAAGGTTTGCAGCTTACATTAGAGTAGGTAAACATGTTGTTTAATCCATTCCTTTCACTTTTGAACATGTAGAGAAACCTGCTGTGCCTAGTTACAGTTAAGCTAAGCTAAGCTAAGATTGGACAATCGTTGCTTGGGGGAGGGGGTTAGGGAACCGTTAATTGTACATTCCCTGCTTTAGCATGGTCTTACTTACTAAATAAATAAATATAGTAATTGGTTTTTACTGTCCAATAACTCCATATGTATGTATGATGTCAGAACAAAACTCTGGAGAGATCGGTGTAATTGGAGGTTTCATTAGCCGATGAAGTCAGCGTGCTTGCCATGAACTTTTGAAACCTGCTTATTACCTTTGGCAGCCACGATACAGCATCGAGTAGGGCATTCTTAAGGTAATCCACACAAATAAAGAACTCATGATACAATGTCTCACTCTCAGCTCTATCATTATATGAGCCATTGATTGCTTAGTGTGTCTGATTACCACCGTTATTATCATTGGTCTGTGCAAACTTTCCCCATTACATACCAGCGTCCACACGGCAGAGTGAGGAGTCAGACTCTGCTGACTTGACTAAGCTCCATTTAATGAAACTCTTGGAAGTGTCTGCCAGTATAAGTAGATCACAAACAGCTATAAACCCATTAACTGGAGCTGGATGGTGGTTCAGACCCACTTAGACAGCTTAGAAAGTTAATGTTATATCTGTTGTCCAAAATGTCATTCTAAAGCGACAAGGAGGATTGAACTACATATCACTGCAGTATAATCTATGGTGCTATATAATACAGAAATACAGTATCTCTAAGTGATTATGTGTGGCCTTGGACACACCTAAAACTAAGGATACATGAATGATTCTTCCTGAGAAAGTCATTTTCTTCTCGACGTGGGAACAACTTCCTCCACTAGGACCCAAATATTATCAGATATTAATCTGTAATTAATATCACAGCAGATTTTTATTCAAGTCATAACGCCTACGCAGTTTTAGATGGAGGCCAAACGCAGAATCATGGCTTGATTAATGTTAAAACTAGGATCTCAAAGGACAAAAGTGCTATTAGCTGTATAGATGAAAGGTTTCTGTCCAACAAAGGTGATGTGTGAGACTGCTTTTGGTTGGGTTTTAGAGACACCTGAAGAGATGACGCACACTGGCATCGTGTTCTGTCATTTAAGGGTCACATCCTGCAACTGTAAATATAATCACTTCTGAATGTCTCCAAAGTAAATATATGATTTAATTGAAAAAGGTGTATTTTTGTCAATTTTACACCTGTCTCTGTCTCTCCGTTCTTCCAAAACACGCTGCAGTTCTTAGTGGCAGGTTCACGTGTTCATTAAAGCGGCACTTCACCGTTTTTACACATTCAAATCAGTATATTAGTCATGATGATCAATTATCTGCCTTTTAAAACAATTATATGATATCTTCTGTGGCTCTGGGCAGCTTTGTCCAGTCTAAAACATTAGTTAAGGGACGTCACTTAAGTTATCTCATCTTGGTCTAAGAGACTACGGAGTTTTGACAGAAAGCCTGGTAAAATGAAAAGACACTTTGGGGTTGGAGGGAAGTGTAGGTTTCAGCATTTTGGAGTTTGGCCCATACTAGATACGGAAGGCCTCTGGTGCTTCAATTTTGACCATTCTTTTTTTTTTCTCTATTTGTCTTACAATAATGGAAGTGCGATACTGAATCGCTGGAATGTTCCAATGTATACTGAACTCAAGATAAAATAAAAAAGCTGATTAATTGATATGCCCTGCATACAGGAAGAATGGATTGGTTATGTTAATGAGTGGTTCGATATGATTGGTCAGCGACATCAGGAATGGGGCCAAAGCTGAGCAGCTTGTAAAGATGTCAAAGTTCCAAACTATTAAAGCTGCTATAATCAATATTTTTATATTAACGACCCCTAACGCGAACCCGAACCATATGAACTTTATAAGGTAATAATATGTCAATGTTATGTTTATAGCTTGTTGTTCTGCCCGCAGGCGGCTAAAATCCATTCAAATCCATTAATGTAGCTTGACAGGCCACAAATTAATCTAGTTTGGATGAAATTTAGAGAGAATGTATCTAATTTCTGATTGGTTAAAGGAATATCTCCATCTTTTTAGGGGAATAACTTGTTTAATGTTACCCTGTTTTAAATTAACAGTTTGTAGTTTGGACTAAATGTACAGACTCACCTGTCCACCTGGTCCAACAACTTAATCACTGTGTTTGTTAAGATGATAAAGTGCTGGCTATTCCTTTGTACTGTATATTAAGAATTATTAAATGTGTCTAATTCCTCTCTTTGGGGATTACAGTAGTACTTTGCAGCAAAGCTAAAAGTGCCTCTCTCCAGCTCAGGGGTGAACAGATTTTGCAGGCTCAGGAGAGAAAACCAGAAATTCCTCCTAGATTTCTCATGAATCTTGAATGTATGCAGCCATAAGCTGATAAATCTCACACAGACCCGATCGTATCCGCAATTTGCACAGAGGAAATGCTGCAAAGAGTTGTCAATGTGGGGATGTGAGAGAAAAAGAAAGAAAAGAGAGGCCATTTTTCCATATCTATGCTGTGACAATGTTTGTAAAGCACCAAGGGATTGGCTGTAATACATTTATGCATGAGTTTGTGACATTTGACATGCAAACACACACGAAAGTCAAAGTGTACCAAAGCGTACAATCCCACCTGGGACATTAGTTTCAAAATATCACGGCTCTGGATATCATTCAAATGGTATTCATGATTATAAGAAATGTGACACTAAGGATGTTTTTCTGCCAGAGTGTGTGTTTGAGGAACATAGCGGCCGTGTCCAGACATGCATAATATAACCGTCCATCTTGCTGTACACACACCGTTTGTTTTCCAGTCCCAGCCTGGTGACTCTAAAGTGGACAGAGTAGCTTTACAGCAGATGGTTGTGCGAGCTGAGAAGACTTTAATAAGTCAGATTAAAGTAAAAGAGCTTCCCTTCAGCGCTAGGAGCCATCTTAATTAAAGAGTTATGAACTCTCCATAAAACATGAGATGCGATTATGCATCAGTCACTAAGATACCTGCCAAAAGGAACATCCAGAACAGAAGGGACCGTCACCTTCTTCTCTCTGGATGTTGATCGAATCAGATGATCAGTTATTGAATTAACAAAATGTATGAATACCACATAAACACAAAACTACAATAAAGTTTCATAGTTTTGTGTCATCCTCATTCAGGTAAGTAGGCTGGAGTTCAGACTAGTTAACAGAGCGTACAAAGTCTAGTTGGAAGTGCTCCGTCTCAGCAGTAGGTGTTTTTGGCACCTAGTGTACCACAGTAGTGGAAGTGTGTTTGCCTCTGTGGGAGGATGCGTACAAATTCAGTGAAAAGTGATTGGCCATGCAGGTGGGGATTTTTTTCATCTCCTGCCAGAGAACGCCTTTGAGGTCCAGATGTGGGCTCAAATCAATTCCTCCGAGCTAAATTCAGTCACAAAGCAAAACACCCGTCTGGCTTTACTCACCATGTGACTAGCATGGAAATAGATTGCACTGAGCTTTAATCAGTGATGTAATGGTAAATAAAAAGTGAGCATCTCGCACAGGAACACCCATGTCCACAGATGGATTATCAAACCGGGCAGAACAGTCAACTGTTTCAGTGCTCCTGAATTAGTTTTGATAAACTGCAAATTTATATCTGTATAATTAACACCAAAGAATGGTCCCGCATCATGAACTGAGTTTGTGTGTTGTAGAGGGGTCCTGTGTCAAAATCTAGTTTTAAGAGCTTTATTATTTTAGTTTGTATTATGCTTTCATGATGCTTATTCATTAAGTAGTTTGGGAGCATTTTATGCCTTTATTAGAGACTTCACAGAACAGAGATGACAGGAAATGAGGGGAGAGAGAGAGAGAGAGAGAGAGACGGAGGAATGACATGCAACAGAGGTCCTCGGCCGAACTCGAACTGTTGATGTTTCATGTTTGGTGCCTTGACCCCCAGGCCACAGGAGCACTCCCATGATGCGTATTCCTAATAAAGTTGTCTTTAATCAAATCACCATAAATTATATATTACTCCATCACAGGTGTATGGTTTGCACTGGGTTTAATGGGTACTTGGTGGCAGGATATATATACATGGTACATAGGGTTCAGATTAATGCACTATGGGGGCACCAGGAAAAAAATGAGCTGTGGGACCCAATTGAACTTTGTATGCCATTTAGTTTGTGATAGTTTGATTAAAGACAAATTTGTTAAAGAACACGAACCATGTAAGCATAATGTTAACAGCAATTTAAAGGTATTAAAACTTGATGTCCCTTCTATAAGACGGGGCCTCAAGAAAATGGAGGAGCCACCTAATGGCATTTACCATTTAAGTTTTAAATTGTGCTTTAGTGGTTTGTACCACAAAATAATTGCCACAGAGACGACCTAGGGCCATCTGGGGCCCTGAGCAGTTGCCTGGTTGGTAATCGAGCCTTGGCAGTATAGGTGGGGGGTGTCAGTAACCTAACAGGTGAATCTGGCCATGCTCATGTTAAAAGAACTTAAATTTCCTTTGTTGTATTTCAAATAAAATCCCAAACTAACCTGGAATAAGTCTACTCTTTAAATCATGTCCGCCTTTAACACACTTTAGCTTCTATAATTAGCCCTGAGGCCTTGTATTTAGCACAGCACTGTAGAATCAGTTCCTCCTCTGAGGGTGAGGAGGCAAAGGAGCGCAGCAGAGAGAAATGTCAGAGTGCTAATGGGGCTCAGTGGGGCTTAAGGGGCGAAAAGGGCCAGACATGGATGGAATAACAGTAAGTGTTCCTCTGCCTGGAAAGGATTAGCCTATGTTATGACTAGAGAACAGTGTGGCTTGGATATAATCCATACAGAAAAGGGAACTGTGAGAAAGCACTAAGTCTGGGCTTTGGTCACCAGTGTGCAATTTTTACGCACGGTGTCACCCCGGCCCGTGCGTAATGGAGAGGTTTTCGCCTACCTATTGCGGTTCCAAAAGCTTTCTCTTCTCTTCCACGCGATTCATAAGTCACTTCAGTGTCCCCATGACCAGCGTCTCGGAGTTGAACTCAAACTGATTGCTGGAGGACGCAGACTTCCCCCACGAGTAGAGGCTGGGCGGCCGCTGCTTAAACGAGGACGTGTACCTGTAGAAGCTCCTGTGCCTGTTCTTCAGGTACTCCCTGTAGTTCTTGGTGAGGAGCGTGTAGAGGAAAGGGTTAATGCAGCTGTTGCTGTATGTGAGGCTCGCCACCAGGTAGTTGATGCAGGTGTGCGTCTGCGAGGCCAGGCTCAGGGGCTTGGTGTGGTACAGAGGCAGCAGCTGCCAGATCCAGAACGGCAGGAAGCACGCCCAGAACACCAGCACGATGGTGAAAATCATGATCAGCACTTTCTGCTTCGGTGACCGCTTGCCGCCTTTGCTGATCACAGAGTTGCGCTGGGACTCCAAATACGTGCGGGCTAACTTGACGTACAGGTAACCGATAATGATCCCCGGTGCCATGATGCTGGTGCCAAACAGGACGGTCACGTACACTTTATAAGCCAGGGGCGCCCAGGTGGGTGCGCACATCCTCTTTACACCCCCATCCGGCGTGTTCTTAGTGGTCTGGGCGACCATTATCATCATGGGCACAGTGAGAACCAGAGAAAGCACCCAGACGCCCCATGCCAGAGCTTTGCGGTAACTCTTGGAGCGTCTCACCGTGTCCAGCGGCTTGGTGACGGCCAGATAGCGCTCCGTGCACATGACGGTGAGGGTGAAGATGCTGGCGTGCATGGTGAGGAGGTCCAGGCTGAGCAGGATGCGGCAGCCCACGTCCCCGAAGTACCAGTCCTTTAGGAAGTAAGTGGACACCACGAACGGGATGGTGGAGAGGTAGAGCAGGTCCGCCAGGGCCAGGTTGATGATGGAGATGTACATAGAAGTGGCGAAGCGGATCGAGTGACACATCACCACCAGGGTGTACACATTACCCGAGACCCCGATTATGTAGACAACGGAGAGAAGCGTCCCGAAAGTAGAGGTGATAACGAGTTCATGATCCACAGTCCCGGAGCCGCCGCCGCCGACCCGCGGCGGACTCGTGTTGAAACTGATAGAATTGTTATTCATCGCTCGCCCGGATGATCTCCTCTCCTGGTGTCTTTGTTTTGCTCCGCGCTCTCGGACAGTGCTGCAGAAGTTTGGAAAGATGCGCACCGGCACAGGTTGTGTCTTGCTCGTCCGCCTCTCCGCTCACCGCCTGCTGCTCTTTGCTCCTGACGTCACCACTGTAACACTCGCACTGAACATCTTATATCACAAATGTGTAACATTGTGACTGTAAACATTGTTCGGCTCAGTTTAGGTGGAAGAAACGCGAGTGCAGAGGAGAAAGGAGGAGAGGATGCTTCCTTGGACACCGAGATGTGATTATGTAAAAATGATAGATTCAAATGTTTCATTAAAAGTTTGGCCAGCACTGAGTATGCGCCAAAACAAACTGGGGAAATGTTAGTCAAAGCCTCAAAAGAGTCGATTTTACGCACAGACTTGCTCCATTAATTATCTTAAAAATCGCTTTCATATCTCCCAATTATTAATCTCCAATGTGCCATTTCCTCGCTGCAAACGAGACTGATAAGGATGGGTCGAAGCAGCACAGATGATTAATCTTTCCTCTTGCACTGACCACGTGCGCACACGCATTGTACACTGTGAGAGCTCACACACTGAGAGCTTCTGATTGGATTCGGAGATCCAATTAACGTCCTTTCTTGTGCGTATGGGAACATTACCATGACATTAATGAACTGTCCAGTGATTGTCATGGAGTTATGCAGGAAGTTCACCTAAAATTATTAAGGACCATAATCATTTGATGAAGAGATTTGGACACGTCAGTGGATCCTTTCAGACTATGTTGAGAACAGAACCTCACATTAGTCTCTTTCTTCTACAGATGTTAGAATATCTGTTAGTGCTGCAGCTTCAGTTCAGAAAGTCAGTTCAATTAAGGCTCCTCTTGGTGCTGCCGGCTCAGTTGTCTCTTATTTTCAAGGACAACACTTTTGTATAAGAAATAAAGCACCAGCTACTTGGCCATGAGATGAATTATTTGCTGCCAAGATTAATTTGTTCAGAATTTTAAGCACCACTACATCCAATAGGCCTATTAGGAAGCAGACACACATGTTCTTTTAGTATTTCCAAAGGACACCTACAGTATGTCCCCCATATTATTCATAAAGTTGTCCTTTTATTGTCATTTTTTAAATTTCAGTACTGGACTTTGCTCTCTTGCAGCCCCTCTTGTCTACCTGAATCGATGAGTATGTTCTGAGCCAGCAATCATGAGCCAATAATCTGTCCCAGACAGCGTATGTGTCCTCAGACTCATCCATCCACGGGTGATTGATCCCCGAGACCGACTACGATACTGTACTATCCATCCTCAAAGCAAAAAAAGACTCAGTGGCACTGCGGTGTGTGCCTGCATCAGTCACAGTTTCAGTTTCACCTCATGGGCAGAGCAGCACTGGAGCTAGAAATATAGCAGTCATTAGTTGGGCCATGTTGGACTGGAAGCGCAGCGGAAAAGGCGAGGGGGGTAAGAGAGGTGGCAGTTAACACTGTGACACCCACTGTAGTCTGTTTCTGTAATGTCTGTTTTTAGTTGATGTCACATTCTCCATCCTCCCTCCCACACACACACACACACACACACACACACACATACTCACACACACCTCCTCTTCTCAGATAAATGATTGAATCAGATGCCACAGGACATGATTTCCAGGATCAAATTGAACACCCCCCTGTGCTGGTACAGCAGGTACATCACAGGAACACTTGTACTTCCTTTGAGCTCATGCTGCAGATGAGCAGGGGCATTGTGACAAACACAATGCAATACCAGTTTTCTGTTATACAGTATAGGTCTGTTATATAGTTGACTTCAAAGGTGCCCTGTGGAGATTTCTGGTGAACAGACGGTAATGTTCACATCCAGTGTCTCTCATTAGTATATATAGTATAGTATATAATATAAAATATTTGCAAGGAAGATTTTTTTAAAGCTGCATTAATCATTATTTTTATATTAACAATAGATCAAATTAATATGTGTACTGTGAGGTGGTTGCTCGTAGTGATGAGCCCACAGAGACATCACCCGTTTTAATGTCTTTCAGCTCATTGTTTTGGTGTTCTGGCCTGCAGCTTTATTGTTTTGGTTCACTCTCACAGCTCTCATCTGTGTCTTCAGCCACAGCAGGCAGCTGTTTCAGCAAAAATCTGGTGGCTCTGTTATGCTGTGGGGGGCATTTTGCTGGCATGGTTTGTGTCCACTTGTCCCCTTAGAGGGAAGGGTCACTGCACATCAATACAAAGTTGTTCTGAGTGATCACC
>NTHP01000205.1:660797-671096 GCA_003416845.1 Oplegnathus fasciatus | reverse complement strand
AGACACTTGGTTTTTCCTTTCATTTGTCACCCGTCTGTACATTCGACAGGTGGACAGAAACACAACTTCACAACACATGAATGATAATGTTGCTCTGTGCCTGCTGGATGTGGCAATGAGAAAAGGTGGACCTGAGAGGGAGCGCATTAAAAGGTTTAGGCTGTTCAGTTCTGTCTAGTTTCTGTTAAGTTGTCATAGCCTGGGTTAAGTTTGGTTTAGTTGACCTCTTCTATGGGTTCAGAACTTTGTTGCTTACTTGTTTCTTTCATTTTGGGGTGAATAAAACTTTCTTATAATAAATAATCTTTTTGAAAATCCACCTGTGACTCCTCACACCTGCCAGCTTGGCCCCTCATTTCATTTCCTTTCATTTATTTTCTACTGTTTATCTTTAGAAAACAGTGCTTTCAAACACATTTGTGGACAAGCATTTCAGTTCAGTTTAGTTTAGTTTTAAAATGACTTACTTACTTAGCTTACTTTTTTGGTGAGGGGGACATATTCAAACCCATTTCCCCCATGTTGTGCCATTAAATCAGCTAAAGGCTGTGTTGTAATGCTGATGAGATTGTTTCATGATAAAAGCAAGCCACAGACCCTGCAGTGTAGGAAGTAGGCAGAAATTAAAATACCGTAGATCCCACGGCCTCACAAATATAGGACAAGTGCTGTATGTTACACAGTATGTCACTGTAGCTAAAGCAGAGAGATAATGTGTATTTATTTTTCCCATGTATGGACTTTCTAACAGGGATGCACATTAAGTGGGATTTGGAATGGAATGAGGCTCACAAATCATGGGAATCAGGGTGACAGGTCAAAAGAAGAAAGAGAGGGAACCGGAAAAGAAGAGTGGAAACTTAGTGATGGGAGAGTAGAGGAAGAAGAGCAAGAATCAGCGAGTATGTTGTTTTTCTGGTAAAGAAAAAGAAAAAAAATCACCTCCATCTGCATGAATGAGAAGTGTGAGGAGACAAGGATTTCTGTGTACAGAATGAGGCAGCTTTGTGCAGTAAAGGCCAGGCTCTATTTTCAGACACTGTAAGCTCGAGAAGTCTTATGCAAGAGGCGAAACATTCAGCAAGTTATACTCACAAGTGAAGGGAGGGGGGTATAATTCCTAGTTGTGAAATGATGTAAAAATAGTACAATAAGAAAATTAAGTTTCTCCTCAGTCATCAGCTGATTGACAGACACCGTAGAAGCGGATGGAGAGCAATAAATGACACCACGTTTGCTGCTTCCTCTGAATTGGCGAGCAGAGACAACATCTGCTGTTTGATCATGCGAGACACACTCTGTGTTTAGCAACGACTGCCACAGATGGAAATGAGATGGGGTGTTTGATACATTATTTACAAGGTGCTTTATATCCAGATTGTGGAATAACACAGGAGTATAGATGTGGAAAGGTCAGACTCATTAGTTGAATGACGCTCCCCCCCCCCCAATGAACACACTTGTTGTTCTGGGATTGCTGGGCCACTTGTGCTCTGTATTGTCCACACTGTGCGCTGCATTATGCCACGAGGGGTTGCTGTGTCGTGAAGTGATCTGTTCGCGGGCTGAAGGTGTCTGGATAGAGTGAAGAGGTCTTCTGTGTATATAAATGAGTGTGTGCATCCACTTTTTTTGCCTCAGTTTGCATGTGAATGTGTATAAAGCATCTAATTTGGTGCAGAAAAGAGGATTCAGTGTATATTTTTGCACCATAAAAACGTGCATTGTACAGACTGTGATTGGAATGTTACATAACATCAGATTTATAGTATCCCAGATAAAGTGCATGTGTGCATCTTTTCCTGTTTATTCTCGATTCATGTCGACTCTGAATGCTTAGTTTCCATAGTGATATTTAGTATATTTTTGTCGTATTGTGTACATAGGGATGCATGTAAACAGCTTATCCCTCCAAAAAAAACCCCCCAAAAAAACCTCAGCTGATGATTGAAAGGCAGAGACTTGGCCTGTCGGAGAATGACAGGAGAAGTTAGAGAGGTGCGAGTGTGCGTGTGACATGTTGGGGTGGGGTGGCAGCTGAATTTGGCAGGTCTGGGTTAACATCACGGTGGTGTCGACTCTCTCCTTTAGCTGATTGCAGTTACACACAAATAAATGCTCGTCTCCTGCAAGCGTTTGGAAACTCAGTAATCCAACTTGCACTTTTTGAGATAGTTTGTCACTCTCTGTGTTGCTACATAAAAAAACTGGAAGGCGACAGACAAGTTCAAACAACCTTTGTAGGAATGCCACATGGCTCAAACAGGAACCAACAACTGCTTCAACCGAATATAGGCTTTCTTTACTAGAATTCATGCTGGTGTTTATCATTCTTTTTGTTCTTTAAAACAGCTGGAGTATACACTTGGACAAGGGAGTAGGGATAAGTGGCAACATCCTTTGTAGCTAGATGAAATGGGACTTACAGGAAATGTGGCTTTTTTGGACCACAGTTAAATCATTTTATAATGACAGTGAATTATATATAATTCCTCTATAATTATACATTCATCCATTGATTTTCCACACCTGCTTATCCTGTTCAGAGTGGCCTGGAGACTATCCCAGCATGCACTGTGTGAGAGGCAGGGTACTACTTGGACATATATATACAGTATATATTTTACATTTCTGTTTGTGTAGGGATTAATCAAAAGAAATATAACATGTTAATCAGCGAGCGTTAGAGCTGCCGGTAGGCTGATTTTATTTTACCAACTCTCGGCAAGAAAGCGAATGAGTGTGTTTCCCAAAATGTCTACATATTCCTTTATAGCAGCCTTCACAATTATGTCCTGCATCAACAAGTCTCTTCTACATCTCACTGCCTTTGTCCTTCTCTTTACGTTTTTGAGGACTGTCATCTGCTTGCACAAAATACCTGTGAAATAAGTATACCTTAAGAGCGTGTTAACAAATTCCTTTCAGTGTTCCTCTCTGCTTTGGCAAACAGAAAAGATTGTTAAGCTTTATTCCTTCCCGTTCTAATTTCCTGTTCTTCTTTTCTTGCATGTTCACTGAACTTCTTTATCATATTCTTACACCTCCGTCTATTATCTTCCATGCTGCCGATCTCTGTGTACGAGTTCATTCTTTCCTTTACTTGTTATGCTGGTGTCTTAGGTTGCTTCTTTCTATCATGATAGCCTTTTCTGTGGTTCTTTTCACTGTTTTAGTTTCAGTGTTTGGCTGCTCAACTCTTTCTCCCTTGTCAGCTCCCCGACTGACCACCCTCTTAACACACCATTTCAATGCTTGTGCCTTTGGTTTGGTTCTTGCTGCTGGACTCTGACTAACTTAGATTGTTTTTTCCAGAAACAAATGCGCAGATCAATGCAGGGCTAATGTGACTGCTGAATCAAGTACCTCTTAATTCCTTGATATACTTTTCTCAGAGCAGGTACTTTCTGCTAACTGAGCACCACTACTGCTCTGCCTGCATCCATTACTGCGCTCCACATAAATTCCACCACAGTTAGCAAACTAAAATTCAAAATTGTGATTTCATGCTAAATTTCAGTGTCAAATACCAACCAGTCTATTGTCAGTAACATACATTTTGTTATCTAGTAGGGGGAGACTTGAAATTGAGCCATAAAGTCTGTCAGATCCATTACCCCCTGTCTGTTTTTCACTATCCACTTGAGCATAAATTGGGCCTAATTCTAACCTTGCACCGTCAAGCTGAGAAAATGCTGATATACACTGAAGCTAAAATCTGGGAACATAAACACATCCATTTCAGAGGACACCCCACTTTGGCCTCAATCACTTATCAGCTATCAAAGCAGTTTCACAACAGTTTAAGTAATAATAGAGGACCTGCCTTAGATGATACTGTTCATTCGTGGTGCAAATTCCCTAAGAAATTTGGAATGAATCAAATTACCAAAAGCAAAGTGATATGTCCTGAAACTGAGTTTTTTTGGGGGGGCCCTGCAGGGGTCAGGGACCCGAGACAGTTGTCCGTGTTGCCCAGTTGGAGATTCAGCGTTGCTCATGTGACACCAAGGTGTGAATGACCAGGTGTAAATTCCTAGTACTCCCCACCAGTCATTAGATGTGATTGGATGACTGGTGAGATGTGGACAAATCCAGCTGGTCAATATGAACTTTAAACTAACTTGAACTGGATGCAGACTCCATTGGGTACAACCTGTGTCCAACTATCAAACTAACTTCAGCCTGGTGTCTGACCTGCAGTGCAGCACTGAGTTTATTCTCACACATCCGTGCCTGATTGTTTCTGATTGGGCTGTTTGTCTCGACTTTTCCCAACTTGTAAAAACTTTTTTGCAGGTTTTGCAGCTCTTATAAATTACTGTGAAGTGAACGTATGATGTAATCAATCAATCAATCACCTGCTGAACTGAATCACACAGAATCTGATGCATCCTCACTCATGTTGTTATCAGTCTAGATGACAGTTTAAATAATCGTCTTGCTGTGCTGTGTGACGTAGTGCCACTGCCTATTTTTCCTGAAGCTTAATGAGCCTAATATTAGATTCCATAAAATGTGATCATTTCTTTGATGTTAGCAGAAGTGCTCATTATTTCAGGCGATGCTCAGTGCCTCTGCCATAAAACGCTGCAGGAAACTCCCATGTTAATTATTGGTAGAATTATTTGAAATGTTCACTAATCTCATATAAATTACACTTTTTATGTATTTTCCAAATAGACAAATATACCAATAGGTACTTGTGAATATCAGAATATGATTTTGCCATTTTGAGGTTGTCATTCCATCTGCTACCTTGAAATTTTGGGTCGCACTTTATTTTGCGGTACACTAATAAGACATAACAAGCCTTACTTTGTATCAAATTAGACAAAAACTAGAAATAATATGTCCTTTATTAGACAGTAAACAGACACAGTTATACCCTAATTTGACACGATACACCTAAATTATGCTGTAATTAGAGACTGCACATAATTTGATTTGATTTGCCAAACTAGTTGTGATGTCACAAAATCCTGCTCATACATCCACGTGTTATTTGGGGTGAGCACTTTAACTTCCCCCCTCCAGCAGACGAAGATGGAGGAGAGTAGGCAACAGTTTATTCCAGTTTCCTTGGCTAAATTTGGCCCTTGAAGTCCACATCAACATGGTGACTGTGCTGTGCTATATTCAAGTGTTTATAAAAAGTATTCAGTTTTTCATGTTTTATTGTTTTACAACATGCAATCACAGTGAAATTAGGATTTTTTCCAAAAACTTCATCAAAGTGAGAACAAACATCTATAATCTAACAAAAAGAACATTGTATTATTCACTGCACTCCAAACAGTGTCCCAGGTACTAAGGATAATCCACAAACGCGACTGTCAACACTTTTGGTAGGAAGCACTGCAGGTCCAACAGCAGCTTTTTGGAAAAGTGGCAAAGGGAAAGTCATAATTCACAAGACTGTGCTAGAGTTTGCCAGAAGGCATGTGGGGGAGACAAAATGGAGGAACATTTTATGGTGAGAGCAAAGTCATCATAACCCACCATCCCCTGCGTGAATCCTGGTGATGGCAGCATCATGCTGTGGGGATGTTTGTCTGCAGCAGGCCCTGAAGACTTATGAAGGTAGAGGGTAACATAAATGTAACAAAATCCAGAGAAATCCTGGAGGAAAACCTGCTTCAATTTGTAACTGCCACCTGGGAGAAGATTTGTCTTTCAGCGAGACAACAACCCTGCACATAAAACTGAAGCTGCACATGAATGGCTTTAAAAAAATCAATGGTAATGTGCTGGAGTGACCAAGTTAGAGTCCAGACCCCGGTCAATTTCAGAATTTGTGGCTGGACTTGAAAATGGCTTCTTTTTTTTTTTACCTTTTACCAACCACTGATCTGCCTGTGGACCCTAGCACCATGAGGAACTTTCACTGACTGCTGGTGCTGTGAAGTTGCATGAATATGAACATAATATTGTAATATATGCAACAATATACTAGACTTTATGTCCACATTCATTGGACCAATCACAGTTAGACCTTTGTTTTAATTTTGTTGAATTATGCCCAAGACAGGAGTGTTAATGATAAACTCATTAAAGAATTCAAGAATGGAGGAAAATTACAGTTTCCAGATGTGCAAAGCTGATATGGATCAACACACACATACATTCAAAGCTGTAACTGCTGCCAAAGGTGCCTTTCCTGAATATTGACTTGAAGGAAGTGAATATTTGTGCAATCAATGATCACGACGAGAGATTTGTTTTCACTTTGACATTGTTAATTTTAAAGTGTCAAACAAAAGAGTCTACAGCCATTCTAGTGGCTCTGTGAGACTGTATACTGAGGCTTTTCACCATCTTAGGTTAGCGTGTTAGTATGCTAATGTTTGTTATGAAAGAACAGCGGAGGCTGATGGGAATGTCGTTTTGCAGGTATCTGGTCATAAACCAAAGTATTGGACAGTTTTGACCTGATGATGCAGCTAAAGGAAAAATCATTAGATCACCAGATTTCTTACAATTCATCCTGAGTGGAACATGAATGGTTTTACCAAATGTCACAGAAATCCATCCAATAGTTGTCAAGACTTTTCATTAAAAACCACAAATGTGAACCTCATGGTTCACATAGAGGTCAGTTGATCACAAAATCAGGAGGATACATCCTCTGGGAACCATGAATGTCTGTACAAAACTTGGCAATCCATCCAATAATTGTTGAGATATTTCAATTTATACCAAAGTTGTGGCTCCCTGGAAATGAATATCTTAATGTCCACTGTCAATGTTGTAAAACGCTGAAACAGTACAAAACAACTTTTTATAGTCATTGTTGAAAGAAATTTGAATTTTTACTGTGCCTGTAAGAGTTGACCTTTCAGGCTATGATAGAAGATACAGAGATATCTGTACAGTCCTGAGTGAGGTGCAGAGGTCACCCCACGTGTGGATATCTCGTGTGAGATACTGAGATTGGGTGGAGTGTTGGTCAGGCCACTGTGTCAAAGGCCAGATAGAGTGCAGGCCTGGATTTATGATTTATGATGTGCAGCAGAAGTGGAAACAGCTTTGAGATACTTGTGTTTTGCTTGGCTGTGTCAGTTGTGTGAAACTTTACACTTTCACCCTACAACATTTCTGAGCAAAATAACTCAAACAATGACAACATCAACATCTTCTTGCCACACCCTTGGAGGTGGGGGGTCGACTTCGGTATTTTAATTTGTCATATGCTTGTGGTTCATGCTTTGTCTTATCTATAGATATTTTTCGTTTTTATAAATACTCCATTATTACTGATCCATCCATCCATTTTCTTCCGCTTATCCGGGGCCAGGTCGTGGAGGCAGCAGGCTAAGTAAGGAAGTCCAGACGTCCCTCTCCCCAGCAACGCTTTCCAGCGTCCCGAGGCGTTCCCAGGCCAGATGACATATGCAATCCCTCCAGCGTGTTCTGGGTCTACCCTGGAGTCTCCAGCCAGTTGGACGTGCCTGGAAGACCGCTAAAGGAAGGCGCCCAGGAGGCATCCTGATCAGATGCCCGAACCACCTCAACTTATTACTGATGTTTTTCTTCAATACACCTTACCTGCGATTATGAGAAATATATTATTCATGGTCGAGCCACCCCACACTCACCTCCTATATCAGCCTACATGGGTCTCATGTTTTACCTGTGAAATTCATATTTTAATACCTTTATAAAAAGTGTCATAGTTCAGTTTAAAATCACGGAGCGTCTTTCCTGCTGGGCTGCTGACAGCGCTGTCAGCTAAAGAGTCACTACACTGGACGGCAGCAGAGGAGGTTGTATCCACTTGTTGTTCACAAGAGGTTTAGCCTACTTCTCTAATATTCAGCACCGGGGATGAGAGCTTCAAAGCAGCAAACAGAGATGAGTTGCGCTGCTCTGCCTCGTGCTGCCCTCTTGTTTCCGTCACCCCTCCCGAGACGAGACTCGGATTTTAAAAGTTTACAGCCTGTCATGCTGTTATCCTGTGTTATTCTACACAGCTGAACTAAAATTGCAGTGATTATAAGGACAAAATGCGAGTTCACTCGGGGGCTTCTCCACTGATGACTTGAATCATTGACGTTCAGGGAGCAGCCCTAGTCACTCACTAGCCGGCAGTTAGTTCTCTGGAGCTGTCCTGCTGACAGTACAGTTGTGTTGAAGTGTAATCGGCTTGCTGAGCTGGTGCTGTCAGCAAGAATGCTGTTATCCCACTTGCAAATTGAGTGTACTGCTTTCTTCCTTTCTTTGTACTGCTCGCCAAATTCGAACTCCCAAGTATGCAAGTTCAGACTTGGTGTACTCTGTATTGAGAAAGGCCTATTATGGTCTGGCAAGGCCACAGACTGGACAGACATCACATTTTAAGTAGGCTGTACAGTAGAGGATTGACAAGTCTGTCCTTCACTCAGACATCAAGACAAACACTTCAGGTTGAACTCAACTGATTCTCAGTGGATGTTTCCCAGACTTTCTCATTGTGAAAAATCAGCTCACAAAATGGAGTCTGGCATGGTGAGAGTATCTATAATAGTGAATACACCGTGGAGTTCTGAATGACTGGATGAGATGCACTCTTGTTGCACTTGCTGTGTCCCAGTCACTTTCAGCCTATGGGATCAGACTGACAGCCAGGAGGGACATTTGTGTTCCCCTGTACCTGAAGGAGTCCTCTTTATGCTTTATTTGTTAGCTGGCTCATGTTACTGGCCATACTTCTCAAAATAATCATTCCTGTTTACTGAAACAGAAGAGGCGACCGCTGTGCTTGATGCAAATGGGAAATGACTGCACGCCTGGCTTTTAAAAAATACCGATACCAGGCCATGTTTCGAGGAAAACAATTCTTTAAATGTTTGTCAGGACTATTGATTCATCAAAAAAATGCTCATCTTAAATAGTTGAAATGAAAAAGTAAAGTAAATTTCCGTACCACATTGGTGCTCATATAAGACCTTGTCCTTTTTTGTACCTCCTGAGAAATCTTTACAACCTTTCTCGTTCAGTCAGTTAAGGTTTAGTTGCAGTGTGTGCAGCACAAATAGTCGAGCAGATCATCTATTCTGTGTGACTGATTGTCGCTGCTCGTGGCCATGAACTGAAGAAAATCTATGTTGCTTCTCTGTCTGACTGGATTAATAAATTCACTCATCTACAAGACAAACATAAAATATAACCACCTTTATTTCCAAACTCTACACTGATGTTGAGAGAACTCCTAGTCTGCTCTTTTTCTCATAACTTCTGTGTCAGTGAGAACAAGTGAAGCATTTCCACAGCCCCCCCGTTGGTAAACATGTCCGTCTTGCCACAAAATCAATGTGGGAACGGCGACAGAGCCCTCAGCTGGAGTCGACACGCTGTGAGTGGCTGAGCTCAGTGACTAAAACTCCCAAAAAACTGAATAATGTTTGGACTGAGAGCTTTTCAAATTGAAGCAAAGAGCGTTATCAGTCCTCTTCAGACTTTCTACTCTAAGCAGTGAGACATTTTTGCAGTCGGATGAGTGAATACATTATAGAATACAACTAAATTCTTTTGAAAAGTAGCTTGAAGCTCGGTTTGATTGAGAGTGTCAGTGAACCTGTCATCCTGTCTGAATGATGCCCCTCAGGTCAGTCTGTAACAGGATCCATTATCCTTCCATATAGCGCTTCAGTTTTGTGGTTTGACAGCTCAACCAATATTGTCAAATCACTTTTTTCCAATAGAAAAGCTTTGCTCTGAATGTGGCAACCTTCCTCTGACTGAACCTGTGATCATTCACGAATCAGCAAAAATCATTCCTGTCATCATGTCTGAACAAGTGGCTCACCTCATGTGTAGTACTGTATATCAAATGTAACATTAAATAAAGCAGAAGTGAGAAATGTTTTTGTCATTTAAACAACGAGTTCATTTTTAGCCATGCTAGCGGCATGGCTCTAGGGGTCATTCAGTCCACTACTTTGGTCCAGACTGACATATCTCAATAACTGTTGGATAGATTGCCATGAAATTTTGTACATACACTTCTCACAAAAAGTTAGGGATATTCGGCTTTTGGATGAAATTTCAGAATGCACCTATAATGCACTATAACCTTTACAGGTGAACTTAATTTGACCTTCCCTAAACTTTTGAATGCACATGTCCAACTGTTCAGTGTTTCAGTACTTATTGCATTACATGCCGTTCTCTAACAAGGTGATTAACTGCAAAAATCACAACAAGTGTCTGATCCATGAATCGACCACTAAATGTTCTGGTTCAATGACAATTTATATTTAAACAGTCCTCTTCATCATGCTGTTCACATTTTGACATCATGAGACCAAGACGACACCT
>NTHP01000205.1:648821-660428 GCA_003416845.1 Oplegnathus fasciatus | reverse complement strand
CAAGTGGCTCACCTCATGTGTAGTACTGTATATCAAATGTAACATTAAATAAAGCAGAAGTGAGAAATGTTTTTGTCATTTAAACAACGAGTTCATTTTTAGCCATGCTAGCGGCATGGCTCTAGGGGTCATTCAGTCCACTACTTTGGTCCAGACTGACATATCTCAATAACTGTTGGATAGATTGCCATGAAATTTTGTACATACACTTCTCACAAAAAGTTAGGGATATTCGGCTTTTGGATGAAATTTCAGAATGCACCTATAATGCACTATAACCTTTACAGGTGAACTTAATTTGACCTTCCCTAAACTTTTGAATGCACATGTCCAACTGTTCAGTGTTTCAGTACTTATTGCATTACATGCCGTTCTCTAACAAGGTGATTAACTGCAAAAATCACAACAAGTGTCTGATCCATGAATCGACCACTAAATGTTCTGGTTCAATGACAATTTGTATTTAAACAGTCCTCTTCATCATGCTGTTCACATTTTGACATCATGAGACCAAGACGACACCTTACAATCAATCAACAGTTCCTGGCCATTGCGAGGCTTCAAACGGGATGTTCTCAGAGGGAAGTTGCCACTGAGCTTAGAGTGACACAGAGTGTCATCAGCAGGTTGCAACAGAGACACAGANAGTCATTGTGCCTCTGCATGAGCAACACAGGCCTGATTTCATCTTCATGGACGACAATGCCCCAGCTCATCGAGGTCGCATCATCAGGGAACGGCTGCTATAGGCTGGGGTACCTCAAATGGAGTGGCCTGCACTTTCTCCAGACCTGAATCCCATAGAAAACCTATGGGATCAGCTGAGTCGTTGTGTAGAGGGTCGTAACCCCGCACCCAGAACCTCAATGACCTGAGGGCAGCCCTTCAAGAAGAGTGGAATGCCATGCCTCAGCAGACAATAAGTTGACTTGTGAACAGCATGAGACGTCGTTGTCAAGCTGTAATTGATGCTCAAGGACACATGACAAGTTATTGAGACATTGACATTTTTTGTTGTGGTATACCCACCACTGTTGTTAGCTTTTGTTTCAATAAATTGTTTGAGATGACGAAATTACCATTGCATGCTTCTACTTAAATGCCCTACTTTCATGATATAATATCACTGTAGCATGAACTTTTTACATTTTCCATGAATTTCACCCGAAAGTCGAATATCCCTAATTTTTTGTGAGTAGTGTATATTCATGGTCCACAGAGGATGGAACCCAATGACTCCGGTGATCCCCTAACTTTTCATCTAGCTCCACCAACATGCCAAAGTTTCACTTATCCTCTACATCTAGCTCTACGTCTACTTGATAGGTAGGCAAAACATTTTGTACAGACATTCATGGTCCCCAGATGATGTAGCCTGCTGACTTTTGGTGGTTGACTTTTTCAGTGGCGCCACAGTGAGGCTGACATTTATGGTTTGGAGTGAAATGTCTCGACAACTGTAGGATGGATTACCATGAATTTACACACATTCATGTTCCTATCAGGATGAATTGTGGTGAATATATTGATTTTGCTGCAAAATGTTGCTGTTTTAAATGCTGGTGTAACGGGGCCTTCACTCATACAGAAATAGATTCTATGCTGTATTATAATATTGTCATCATATGAAACCCAATTTTTGATACTGTTTATGTCCAGCATTTTTTTAGCAATAGCCAATCAGTGTATTTACATTGAGATGGACTCATAGACACATAGAGTTTGCCTGTTCCGTACTCACATAGCATAGAAGGAATTTACAGGAAACAATGTGTGTACTTACATTATTTACATACTTTTTTTTTCTTACCAAAGCACTCATTTATTGTTTGCACTGATGATTCAACCTTGCCAGTTTTATGCCCAGTTGAGTGCTTTAAAAGAATACAACATTTTCTATGGACAAACTGAACAGGGTTTCTAACAATCTACTGTCATATACAACAATCCACATTTGTTTTCAGACTGCAGTTACATGAAGTTCACAGTGACAAAGGAAATTACCTGTCAAAACACTCACAGTTATGTAGCATTGTTTAACTTATGGCATACTTTTCCAGTATTTTGTTCTAGATGCACATGACTGTGGACTAAGCTACTGAGGCATAACTGAAATAACTGTCATGAATTTTGATGTCCATCTTAATAAATGTGTCATGTGAAAATAAACAAGCATCACTGTTTTTACATGACTATATTTACATTTACTGTATTTAGCTACATTTCTCAAACTTTACGTCATCAGCTGCTACCCATAGGAACTGTACTGACATTGATGCTCTGTTTGTCCTTGTCATTTCTATTATGCACCTCCGTGTGACAGCAATTATCTGAAGGCACAGTCTGTAATGTCAGTATGATGTCAACCCACTACTGGCTTTAATCAGTCTTTTTAGATCGCTGTTTAACCCTGATTGCAAACATGGCATGTATGCATGTTTGCAAATACTCTTTTTGGCTGGACCACAGAGGGCCAGCCCTGTAAATGCAAATGTCTGTCACTGAGTGAGTGAGTGAGAGAGAGAGAGATGAAGTTACACAATTGGTCAGTCGAGTGTTATTTACATACATATACTGTATACCTATACAATAACAATTGAATCTATTCAAACAAGGGACACAGCACTGCAGCATATTGGCTTGGACCCGGAAACATTGGGGACTGCCCATTGTTCTGTTGGCCTATTAGTCCGACACCCCAATAGTCCAAAAAATGTCTCATTGGACCGAAAGCCCATCTGTCCGACAGCTCGTTACGGTGAAAACAAATTCCCATTGCTCTGACAGCCCATTTATCCGAAAATACACGGAACGTGTAATTTAACGTTACCAAGCTAGAGTGGAGAGAGAAAATTCTGTAAAGTCACTGAAAACGACTCCTTTTGAGAGAAGAACATTGGAAGAGACTCTCAAGGGCAAGAGCAGGAAGATGGAACTTCCACAACCGTGCTGTGAACACTGTGTTTGAGCACAAAGATGGCCTCCTCCAGTGTTTTGAAACCATAAGGGACTCAAGTGAGTTTGATCCTACCACTATGCGAGAAGCTGGAGGCTTTGTGATGCTAGTGGAGGATGATAATTTCAGCGTCTTCCTGGAACTGTTTTTGTCATTGCACCATGCCTCATGTGTCTTACAGGTTGGTCCAAAATCTTCCATAGGTGTTCAACCGGGTTGAGATCTGGTGACTGTGAGGGCCGTAGGATTTTATTCACATAATTTTCATACTCGCCAAATCCAATCCAATGAGCCGTGGTGCACGAAAGCATTTGATAAGTTTCTCCACTCTTTTATTCAGTTTTTTCCTTTAATTTGTCCCCTGTCTGTATGTATATAATCTTAAAGTTAGGTAAAAACTATATATACGTACAAATCTTGTGCATACTTCTTATACAGATCTTATACATATACGTGTACATACAAATATACATCCCCCCGGAGGAAAAGGCACCAACTGCCACCGCCTCTGTTACCTTTTAGTTTTCATTTCTTGTTAATTTGCAGCCAAAGATGCTGTGCTCTTCTCTGCCTGTATTTTCGCTGACACACATCCATGCTGTGTTGATACATTTTGTTTCAGTACATTTAAGAATTTTAAGCCCCAAAGTGCAGACAGGATTTTCTGTTGGCTGTATAAATGTGGGCTGTAATCACATCTTATTAAAGAGTTTGCTTCAGAAATTAACCTTTAGGTACTAACAGTAAAAATCAACACAATAGGAATAGTGAGAAATGCGCCTTTGCTTTTTTGCAGAGACTTAGGTGAGAAGATTGATGCCACCCAAAAGTATGGCTAAATACTAAACTGAGTCTCAGGCTCTGCATTCTCCCTGTTCACATCCTACCTCAAGGACCGCACTTACAGGGTAGTTTGGAGAAAATCTGTGTCTAAACCTTGTAGCCTCACTACTGGGGTCCCTCAAGGTTCTGTTCTGGGTCCCCTCCTCTTTTCTCTACACACCAAGTCACTTGGCTCTGTTATCCACTCACACGGCTTTTTCAACCATAGCTATGCAGATGACACTCACTTAATTCTGTCTTTTCCTCGGTCTGAAACCCAGGTGGCAGCACAAATCTCTGCGTGTCTGTCTGACATCACTCAGTGGATGTTTGCACACCACCTGAAGCTCAGTCTTGAAAAGACCAGGCTGCTCTTCCTTCCAGGGAAGGAATCTCCCATCCATGACCTCTCCATTAACATTGAGAACTCTGTGGTGTCCCCGGCTCGGACTGCAAGGAACCTGGGTGTGACACTGGATGACCAGCTGTCCTTCGCTGCCAACATCACTGCGACAAACCGCTCCTGCAGATTAATTCTCCACAACATCAGGAGTATACGTTCATTCCTCACCCAGGAGGTGGCACAGGTTCTGGTCCAGGCTCTTGTCATCTTGCGCCTATACTACTGTAAATCGCTGGCTGGTGTGCCTGCATGTGCGATCCGACCTCTGCAGTTCATCCAGAATGCAGCAGCCCAGCTAGTCTTCAACCTACCCAAGTTCTCCCATGCTACACCACTCCTCCGCACCCTGCACTGACTACCAGTGGCTGCTCAAATCCGATTTAAGACACTGGTACTTGACTACCGTGCTGTGAAAGGCTCAGACCCGTCCTATATCCAGGACATGGTCAAACCACACACCCCAGCCCGTCCACTATGCTCTGCTACTGCCAAACGACTTGCTACTCACTCACTGTGATGGGGACCCAGCTACCGCTCACGACTGTTTGCTGTCCTGCCTCCACAATGGTGGAACGGGCTCCCCATTGACATCAGGACAGCAGACTGAAAACTTATCTGTTCAGACTGCACCTTGGCCCATGAAACTAATAATCATGAAGCGGTCCAGCTTATTGATGAAGTTGATATACTTGCATGATTCTTCAAATTTCTGGTTTGTATCCACATGGTTGAAGGCACTTATTGTAAGTTGCTTTGGATAAAAGCGTCAGCTAAACAAATGTAATGCAACAATGTAAAATACGAAGTTACAGCCAGAAGTCAGTTAGCTTAGCTTAGCATAAAGACTGGAAACAGGGGAGAACAACTATCCTGGCTCTGTCGAAAGGTAAAAAAACAAATCTGCTCCCCAGCACCTCTAAAGCTCACTAATTAAAACATTATATATCTTGTTTGTTTAATCTTCTTTCATTCACACATGGGTGTCTTTTACATAAATGTTCCTTACGGCTTCTTTCAGACTTGACAGCATATTTGTGAAAAGAGCCTCATGCTTGCACAATATTTGTCACCTGGTGCACAAGAGAATACAGTACCACTGCTGGGAAACAGTTTCTGTTCTTTCTCAGGCTGCATCACTGATGGATTGTCAAACTCATTTTGCCGTTGAAGCCTTAATTTATCATCAGTCTCATCAATTTTTATCATTTATTAGGTAAAAAATTCTGCTGCCCATTTTATAATGTCCCACAATGCAGAAGCATAGACTGACAAGATGTTAAGTTGGGACTGTTGGCTCTCATGCTGTATGCAAAGTTTTTTGCTGGATATTCATTCATCCACGAATGAAAGTTGAAAATATGATGTTTTTATTTCTTTGGCCCCGCTTTGCAAGAGGAAATATTTTTAGACTGATCTGACATGATGAAAAACTCCTGTATAACATAAAATCGGCTCATTCACAGTGTCTCACAGTTTAACAAACTGACTGTATTTTCTTTGTGTATAGGAGGTGATACCCACATGAGAAATATCTTACCGTGATCTTAATCAGGCAAATGAGACGTGTCTAATTTATTTCTGTGCATGTTTAACCATGTGCTGCTGTGGCCTTTATAGCAATCTGACGACATTCAACTACGGCTTGTGTTGAAAGTGTTTCTATATCTGAGCAAGTAAGATTGCTGTTGTGACCTTTTACATAAAAGTGTCTTAGAAGCTTATTCAGAAAATTGTTCATTTTTGTATTGAGGTGCACGTCTGAAAAGGGCTTTTGAGGTGCTGGCAGGTGATTTTTTTTTACATTTGGACAGAGACAGTCTTTATGCTAAGCTAAGCTTACTATCTCCCAGCTGTAGCTTCATATTTAGCATTCAGACATGAGAGTTGTATCAACTTTCTTGTCTAACTCTTGGCAAGAAAGGGTTGGCTGCAATTTGGAGACCATCTATTCTCACATATAAAGTTAATGCTCATGAGGAGAATATTTGTGAATTGTAATTATAGAATATGTTTTGAAAATTAAGATGTTTATACATTTTCAGGAAATCGTGTTTGGCTCAGACTGTAGGGGAACTCACCTCAGATCAGCTAAAGGCACTTGGTGAACTTTAGATAAACCATGTTTTTTTTTTGCTGCATGGTACTTTTGTTTTGGATTATTTTCACTTCAAAGATGTTTTTTTTTCTGGTCATGCCCTTTCCTTCTTTAAGCAGCCATTAGTAATAGTTGAGTCTCTCTCAATTTTCAGTCCTGCAGAAGTGCAGAGAACTTAAGTCCGCTGTCGTGTTTTGCATTTTTCTGCTTTCTAGTCAAGAGGAGCAAATATATTGTAATATTTTAAGGTTGTTTATGAGGTTATGGAGGATTATACCGGTCCTTTTAATATTGCAGCTGGACATGACACCAATCAGCTGATGGTGGTGTGAGTTGCTGGAGACATTTTGCATAAAGCTGTCAAATACAGTTCCATAGTGGCAACTCTGTCTTTGGGGTACATACAGTAAACACATATCAGCTGTATATATCTGTATTATTCAGTCAGATACAAGAGGTTTCTCTTTCTGTTACTCTTATTATTCACTCCTCTTTTTGGTTGGATCATCTGTCTGAAGGACAGGGAGACTGTGGCCACTGTGTGCCATCTAGGATTCAGAAGGTCTCCAACAGAATATTTGCATCTCAACATGAAAGTTTGGACGCAGTAAGCTACCTTATTCCATCCTCCAGAGTCTCAGTCATCCATCATCAAGCTGACATGGCGGTGCTCTGAATGTTTAACGGTGTGTATCATGTTCTGTGATCTGTCTGAGTCACTTCTCCCCTCGACAAGTATATCATATTCATCAGCTGAGCAACAGGATGTGGATAACAAGTAGAGGCAGAGTGCAAATGTAAGACTTTTGGCTGGCAGATGCCTAAAAGGGCTTTTCAATGTTTTGTGCTTTTATTTTGAAGCACAGTGATCCTCACAATTGTCATTATGTGCAGTTTCTCAGTTGGTAGTACAATAAAAGTTAATACGATACAGAAGATACTTTCACACAGGTAGCCTTGCTGCATTTCCAGTAAAATGAATGAGATTGCATTCCATAAGATTTGGTTATGTTTATATGAAATCAAATCATAATGTTTGGAGAACAGAAGATGTATCATGTCATGGTTCTCTCCCTCACTCTAAAAATGAGAAGATGCTACCTGAATGTTTTCTACAGTGAGAGGAAAGGTGACAGATTTGTTAGTGTCGGAGTTTAGCGAACCCAACCTCAATCCGTCGCATCGCTGCACTCAAATCATTTTTCACATTCACACACTCGCACTATAGGCTGTTGTAGAGGACAGCAGCTTTACAACTCTAGCAGGCTGAGGTGGACAATAGTGCTGGAAGAAATATTCAGATCCTTGTATGCAAGTATTATCAGCATAAGTTACTTAAAGCATCAAAAGTAAAAGTACTCATTCTGCAGAAAAATGGTCCCTGCCAGTGTTTTACTATTATATATGATGTTTCTGGATTAATATTACTGCTGCATTCATGTGTTTATTGCATTACCCTGACGTAGATGTTTAAGGTTGAGCTCATTTTAATTATTTTATATACTGTTGGGTAGTTTAATCTACAGCAATGCATCATGGTCTATAGGATCATCATATGTTTGTAGTGTCGCTGTCCTGTGAGAATCACGTATCTCTAAAAAGTCAGAAAAACAGCCTGTTTTCAGCTTTGTGACGGTGCATTTTACAGCTGATCCAAGTTTTTTTTATATATACTGTATATTTTATTTAGCTTAAGTACTGTAGTAGGAGAATTTCCCATCCCAAAAGAAATCAGAAATATTCACATTCAAAATCAGCAAATTTGGAAATATATGGTTTTCACTGGACAGGAATGGTATGAAAAATTGTACTAGTAACCACTAACTAAAGCTGTCAGACAAATGTAGTGAAGTAAAAAGTACAGTATTTACTTCTGAGATGTAATGGAGTAGAAGTATGAAGTAGCATAAAATGGAAATACTCTAGTAAAGTACCTTAAATTCATACTTAAATACAGTACTTGAGTAAATATACTTAGTTACATCCCACCACTGGTGGCATTTGATCAGGTTTATTTTAGTCGATAATGATCAATTAAAAAATGCCCGATGGGCAAGTGGCGCAGGGGTAGAGGTTCATCCACCAATGTACAGATCTCAGTAGTGATGCCTCTGACTTGAACATGTGTTTCAATGAACACTATTGTTTCTCATCCTTGTCACTGCAGTGGTGACTCCTGCGAGTTAGTTGCACCTGCAGGGCGAGAGGTGGAACCTGAGGGATGCAACGCTCTCCCGGAGAAGCTCATCGCTGGCAGGTGCTGTGTGCCAAATCACAAGCTATTTGCTACGTAGTGCACTATATTTACCCTCTGCTATTTATGTCTAATTTCTCGGGGTGAATTTTAGTGGTGTCCATAGCATGGCATGAGTGAATGACTGATTTCAAACAAAGCTCATATGTCACATATAGGTAGCACATATATGTTTACATCCACAGTTATTGGCACCTGATCTTTTGACTCTTTTGAGTCTACAGCTGTCGCCATCTTTGTTGTGTACAGTTACCATGATTACGGGTGTCGTTCTTGTCTATCGCGAGTTTAATGTTACACTGTTTTCTCCTTCACATACACAGTATCCAGTGTCATTCTGCTCTGCAGTACTACAGACTGACTCTTCTGTGAATCCAGTTATCATTTCCAAACTCTGCTGTTTGAACAGAACCTCTCTGTTGTTCCTGCACACCTAGCATTAGCATTAGCATTACCACAGCTACCTGTGCTCTCCACTGCAGAGCAGCGCATCATTCACAAGTTGGAGTCACTCTCTTGTTCAGTGAAACACTGATCACCGTCTGGGTGTAGCTTGAGAGGAGACACTAAAACATCAGCTAACGTAGTGACATTTCTTTAGCAAACATCTACAGGAAGATTTAGATGACCACATTAATCCTGGAATTTACTCATTCCTTCTGATAGCAACATGAAAGAGAGCTGACTGAAAGTAATGTTAATGTCACATCCACACCCACAGCACTTGATTATGTCACATTAGCTTACCTATTTATAAATGGCCTCTTGGCCTGCATGTTTTCATAGTAAGGCATTGAAGTAGTTTTTACGACACCTGGTTACCAGAATTTCCAGGTCTGTAATTTCACACATTCATGCACCTTTCAAGTAATTACATGTTGACTAAAACAGACCCTGTTTTTATATCTTTAGAGGGAAGTTTTCAGATATAATTCAGTTTCACCTGACATGATGAGTAAAAAATGTTTGAGCGTATCATATAATTACTTTAACTACTAACTTTGTGGTGGAGCTCTGCTCCTCACATTGTAAAAAATAGTGTGTTGGAGGAATAAATGAATTTATTTTGTGTATATCTTCTGTATATTATATTACATTTACATTATATGTAACATTATACATTATTACATTACATTATACATTAAACATTATTACATTATACATTTTTACATTACATTATACATTACACATTATTACATTACACATTATTACATTATATATTATTACATTACATTACATTATACATTATTACATTACATTACATTATTACATTTTACATGATTAGATTTTACATTATTACATTTTACATGATTAGATTTTACATTATTACATTACATTATTACATTATACATTATTACATTATACATTATTACATTACATTTACATTATACATTGTATTATACATTATGTATAAAATGGTGACATGTCAGAAATGATTAGTACCATAATTAGCATAAAGCAGTGAGAACTGGGCTCCTCCTGAGAGCTTTATGATGAATGTTTTTCTCTCCCCTTTCTTTATATTCCCCAATTACCACATCATTCACATGATGTTATCATTATCATGGTGTCCTAGCAGTGTGTGGGATCAATATTCTGGATAGAAATAAGACATGAGATGGATTACTCTCTGTCATTATGCTGTCACAGTTACAGTACATGCTGCCTGTTGTATCCCCATGACAGCAGTATTCATCATGACACATGTAGAAACAATCATTGAGCTTTTTCCTAATTTAATTTGACATTATGAAATAGACAAAGACAAATAGACATAAGAAACATAAAAAAGTTGGATTAGTCATGTAATGAGGCTTAAGTAATGTATTTACCTATGCAGACAGCTTTTCAGCTATTCAGAGGGGGATACGGATGGTTGAGCATGATCAAAATGGCATGAACATGGCAACAGCCGTGCAATAATCTGGTGCAGTTACTGTGTAAGTGGCCCCACAGGGAACAATCGTGCACAGTGATCACTTGTCTCAGTGATGAACTCAAAGCGAGGTTATGAGCTGAATTGTCTGGAGAGAAAATCGTACAGACTGTTCAGATTCTGAGCAGGTAAATGAGGGCAGATCACTGAAGTGAATTCTTTGTGCATGCAGTTTGTGGGGGGGCTTTAAGTGCAGGTCTTTGCACACAATACTGCATTCATGTGTGTTTACGGATGTTTACTGTAGCTAAATAAATGGAACAAACAAAAATAAAACTGCTACTGTATTAACACCATTATGTGTTACTGTTCATTTAGCTGGGCTTGTGAATTATGGTAAAGATTTGTCTTGGCGCTTTTTTCTTCTACACACAGCTAAGCTTTGTTATTTACTTTGTATTTGTGTCTCAATCCTGAGTGTGGTGGAACATTTTGAGCACAGAAAAAGGTGTTTCAAAGTGTGTTTCCATCCACCTGTTTTTATGCACATAAAACCTGAGTGGAGATGCTGGAAATTCCAAAAAAGTTGAAATATCACAAAAATGTTTGTGAATCTTCTTCTCCACTGAAGAGATGAAAAATAGTGGCAGACGAAAACATCAGATCTGTGTGGAGCGATGAGGAGACTGTCACCTTCCCAAAATAATACATGAAACAAGCAGAAAAGCCACATTTCCATCACCTTTTCCGCATTACTTAATGTTCATTTGAGGTTTGACTGGCGATATTTTAATTACATCATCTTGTTGTGCCCTCTGCAATGGTTAAATGAAACCCGACTGGAGAATTAGCACCACCAGCTGTTTATCTCAATGCACCAACTCGCTTAACAGTGATAGATGTGCATTCATTCGTATTTTCTTTAGCAGATTTTCTAGAAATTTGTTTAAATTTTGCGCTTTTGTGCACCCTTAAATTTAAAGTTGTAATCTCGAAGTCTTTCACAGCACTTTTGGCAATAATCGGTAATTGCAGGTGTGTTTTTGGATCTCACGTAGGTTTCAGTTTCAGTTTCCTCATCGTAGTCATCAATCTTTTCTTTGTTTTTTCAGCCATAATAACCGTTTACTCACAACGCTAGCAGAGACCGGAAACAACAGCACGCTGCTTCGCACACAGGTGAGTTGAAGAGCGAGTCTGT
>NTHP01000205.1:598118-648814 GCA_003416845.1 Oplegnathus fasciatus | reverse complement strand
ATGAAAATCTTCGAGATTATATCTTTAAATAAATTAAAATCTAAAATATGTTTTTTTTGGACAATGTGCTACATCTCATTTGAAAAGCATTTGCAACTTGAGCCAGACAACACTAAAACTGGCCAGTTAAGCAACCCCTTATTTACTATACTTGTATTTACCCTCCGGCAGTGTGAAATGTAAGCTCTATATAGTGCCCTCAAAAATTCCTAAAATGGACGAACACAGTAGGCAGTGTCCGAAATCACTCATTCACTCTCTATATAATAGACACTCAGTAGTTTACTCTATAGTGAGCAGTTGCATCATCACCGACAAGTAATGTAGTTTTTGCATAAAATGTGACACATTGCATTGCAGTATTGTTAGCAGAAAGTAGTATACATGCTATAGACACTATGTTTAGTTCTCTTGTGGGAATGTTAAGGGCACTATAGTAGATAAATTTCACACTCTGTTGACCTGACCCTTGAGACAGGGCAAATGAGTAAACTGAGTGGGAGAGGTATACTGTGCGTTTATGTAGATAATAGCAAACAAGCATATACCTGTACATTTATTGAGCTAAAATTGATTGTTTGCTCAAATTAAAATATTCTTGTTGTGATTATATTTTCTCTACAAAATATAATTTATGATCTTCCTTCCTCTTTTTTGTTCTCAGAATGTTCCATCACATGCTTAGTAAGGAGGCACAATTCTAATTTGATTCAAAACAGGGAACAGTGTTATTTGAAGAGAGCAAGTGTGCGCGCGTGCATTTGCTCATTGGATTGTTAATTTAAGGGTTTGTGTTTGTGTGAAGACAGGCAGACAAAAGCCTTTTTTGAGTCCAGTAATTACTACATCTGACAGGACATCATAATAAACTTCTTCTTCCTTTCAAGCAATGAACCTCTGATGGTGAAGTAAATAATAAACCTGAACTCTGTTTATACTCAATTTTGCAATTCATTACTTTCATTACAATGGATGGCACAATGATTGACAAAAACAACTTAGGCCTTGTCCATAACCATCAATTTACTGTCACCAGGCTTCACATTCAATAAATATTCATTAATCAGTGCTAACTTATATGGATAGCAGTAATTAGTCTCGCAAATTACAGTAGCATAACTATGCTATGTAATTATCATAATCAAGTCTGGAGTCTGTTCTTCAGGAGGATGGATATTGGCTGCTTACTTTCTAAAGACCATGACATTAAGTCAATCATGTAAAAAAAACTATGTAATTTATCTGCAGCGGTGCAACAGATGTGATGATCTCTAGTATTATGATAAATCCTCCTTAATCCTTGCTGTCAGATGTAGCACACTCTTATCTGTGAATGCCAAATTGCCAAAATAATAACGTGAGCTTTACATAATTCTCAGATTCCGTGCCTGAGTTTCATGCTTCAAATGAACCCTCGTGAATCTTAAAAAACAGGCAAATAAGATGGATGCATGTAATTTGTCGTCCTTCTCGGGTGATTGGAAAGTCAGAAACGAGAATAAGTATTTTTTGGATGTGATTTTCTTTTTATTGAAATCCTGAATTGGTTATGGTATGGTAATTGTGGATTCTAATATTCCATGTTTTAGTGAGTGAGAAGTCAAAGAAGTCCCCTCGAGGAGTTGTGAATATGAATGGGGAATGAAAATCAAGATTTTACATCCATTCTGTACCCTTACTGTAGTGCTAAAAATCCAAGATAATGATACTTTGTGAATACTTTGTGTGCATGTCCACGGGCTGTTATCTGTGTTCCCATCTATCAGCCGCATTGTATTGACTGTAGTTTCATTATCATTCCCTTTGTGCTTCAACTCCCTCCTTGAGGGAGGGTCCAGTTTAAAAAGAGAGCTGCTCTTGTGTACCTCTATTGATTTAAATACTCACCCTGGCTGACCTCGCCGTCAAAGAGGTCTCCAGTGGATAATTTATGGAATAGACAAGTACAGGAGACTGGCGTAGAAGAGCTAAATGCTTGCTACTACACAAAGTTAAGATGTGCGTCACACCCAGCTTGTCAGTTGTGATGATGACTTTATTTAGAGGGAGTCAGGGAGGTGACAAGTTTGTTCTACGTCTGTCAGGACAAGATTAACTGATAATTGTGTCCACTCCGGCATGAAAAGCCTGCATGTTGGATCTTTGCGCAATTGTGCTGTAGCCTGGGATAGGGACAGGAAAGGGTGAGACACCTGTTACGTTGTACACAGTAATGGGGATTTGTTCAACAGGACAGAGAAGGTTGCCAGATCTTATATAAAACTTTCTGGTTGAGCCTAAGTAGTATGCTTTAGCTGTGTGTGTTTTAGGTGAACTATTACATCCTCCAACCATCGTTTATGAGATGGTGGTACAGTCTTTTTAGCCATGCTAGCACCATGGCTCTAGGGATGACAGTGATAGTCTGTCTGTTGGTCTGTCAGTCTGTCGGAAGGTGGCTTGGTTGACTGGTCCACTACTTTGGTCCAGACTGAAATATGGTGGCTGGATAGCAATTAAATTTTGTACATACATTCATCGTCCCCAGAGGATGAATCCTTCTGACTCTAATGAACCACTGACTTTTCCTCTAGCGCCACCATGAGGTTGACATTTTTGGTTTAGAGGGAAATGGCTATTACTACTACTTTGGTTTATGACCAAGTATCTGCAGAACTAATTACATTCCCATCGGCCTCAGCTTTACTTTGTGTTTAGTGCTAATTAGCAAATCTTGACATGCTAACACACTAAACTAAGATGGTGAACATGGTAAACATTGTTGTATACCTGCTAAACATCAACATGTTAGCATTGTCATTGTGAGCATGTTAGCATGCTCACAGAGCCCTTAGTGTGGCTGTAGACTGTAACGGGCTATTGATAGTGAAAGGGACCTGGTGTTGCAGCCCGGTGCCTACAGAGATTTAAAAGGCGCCCAGCAACACTAAAGGGGAGAGTTGTGGGCTCAACTTTATGCAAATGTCCTCTGACGCAATGCGAGCGACAACCAGGCGTCAGTTTATCATTTAATGCCTGCAGAAACGGAACAGAGTTGTTTACTACTCCACAAACAAGGCTATCCTGTACTCGGAAAACAAACTGTACAACAGCAAATGTACTACGTTGTGTGTAGTACATCAGCTACGTCACAAAACAAACAATTCAGTCAGAGCAGAGTATCTGAATTACGTGCTCAGCGAAACATACCCACAGAGCTCCATCGTGTTTAGGGCTATCTTAGAATTATTGCTGAATGGGCCCTTATACCTTTTTTTAGAGAAAGAAAAGATGATTGAAGGGGAGAGTGACATAAAGATGAAAATTCTTGTTTAAAGTAAGACCCCACCATATACACACACTCACGCTGCCCCCCTCCCAAGCTCTCTGTTTGCATCCTGTCCCTTATCTTCTGCTATCAGATTCTGTGAGGCCTACACTGCTGTAAATAATCACTGCTTCCAGGGTACCTCCTTCCTCTGTCTGATATATTATTTGATGTTTTGAATAGAGAGTGCCTTAGAGATTATCTTAAAAGGAAAAACAGCAATTCTCTGTGAACATTGTTAGGATCATTATGTTCAAATACCAAGGATCAGATCAGAATGCAAAATTAGCTTATTTTTCAGATTTTATTGTTAAGAACTCCCACAAAACCAGAGTCCTGTTAACTGTAATTGGCTTTCCCTCCAGCCATAACAATAAAGCTCACTTTGAAAAATGTGAAGTCTTTAAGTTATTAAACCAAAGCAGTGGGAGATCAGCACACTTTTAAAAAATACTTCAAAACAGCTCTGTTTATCGTGGAGAGAAGGTGGTTTCCTCTTAGTTATTTTTGTGAATTTCCATCACACGTCACCAAAACATAACGTCAACAATGATGTGCTTCTGTTACTCCACTTGTTCCTGCCTTTTAAGTACTCTAAATTGGTTATATGTTTAAGAGCAACCTAATACCAGCTGAAAAATGTGGTTGGAGTTGTCACTTTGCTGCAGCGATAGATGGTGCTTTCAGGGTGTGGTCAGTCCACTGTGACATCACTGTTGAGTGTGGTTAAAACAGAGCACACCTCTGATGACACCCAACCACACCCAGTCAGAGGTGCAACAGTCTTCAGCCTTTCTACCAGAAGACCTCAGTGAAACAGGGATTTTCAGCTCAGTACCAAAGGAATAGTTCAGTTACTGTATTGGCCCAAATATAAGATCATCGCCTTTTCCAAGACCTGAGACTGTCATTTTAGTCCTGTTTAGTTTCCCCAAGCACTGCTAGTCCAAGGACAAGCCTTCTGAAGGCTTCTCTCTCATAAAAGTGAAACATGAAATACTTCCAATAAAGCATAATGTAACATATTTGTTTTCAAGGGCAACTGATTCTTCAATCTGTTTACCAGCCATATATTCTCACACTCTCTTTTCATGCTCTGGGAGGAGGTCAGAATGGTTTTCTTTGGCAATTAGCATTTTTCAGACTGTCATTTGGTCTTTTTGAGCTTCTCTTCATGTCTCTGTAACACCACTAATTCTTGGACAGATCATTCGGTCCCTGGAACTTATCTTCTCCTTGACAGGGAAATACGTTACACAAGCTGCCAGAAACTCTTGTAGGCTAAACTTTACTCACTAAACACTTATCTTATATGTTATATATGTTTTATAGGGCTGATTAACTCAAAAAGACATACACTCATAATGGAACACTCTACTCTATTAATGTAATGTAACTTAGGGACCAGTACTCACAGCTTTCAAAGAGAACATTTCCTTGAATACCATACAACACCCACGTTTTCAAACAAAAAAAAAAGATCGTCTTATATTCAGACAGTCTGTCTGGCAGCCCGTGCTGTAGCTGGAGGTGCTGTACAAAAGTACTGGACAACTTGTTTGCCAAGAAATAATCATTGTAGAGGTATCTGGGCAGGGTGCTGGGCAGTGGGTTTTTAGAACACGTTTGCTTGCTGTGTCTGGAAACAACGTAGATGAGAGCAGTTAGACCAAACCCAAACGGTAAAGTTGCAGGTCGTAAAACCAAAACAATTAGCTGAAAGACCCTGACTGGTTCGCGGGATTAATTGTGTAATTTTCGTAATAAATATCTGAGCATAAACAACGCCCAATTCAAACCCAATATCAGGAAAGTAACAAAAACTTAAATGACAATATTTCGAATTTGGATTTATTACTAATTTCTAATACTTTTAGATGCTGACTATTATGTACATAAGACCCTTAATTACATAGTTAGAAGGACATTGTGGATTTGGGTTTCCAGAGGCTTTAAGTTACTCTTACAAATACAGCATAAGGAAATCTAACAAAAGTATGACAAAACACAAATTTTCCAGTTTATTAGTTACACCTAGCCAAAACTAATGCAGTCTAATGCAACAGAGCTGCAACAAACCCTCCTTGTTCATTTGGGATATGCTGCTGCTGAATTTTATCGTGTTTCTAACATGTAGTCAACTCTTATTGAAATAAATGGTCTGCATTTAATATTCTGAGTGTATGACCACTGCTGCTGTGTAAATCATAATTACAGCTAACAGGCCATTTTTCTCAATGTACTTTTCAGCTCAGAGCGTCGTGTTGAGTGTAACAAGGTTGTATAAGGTGCATTAACAGTATCCCATTATGAACACGCCTTGTCTTCATGGTGCACATAACTGCTTCCTGTGTCTCCCCAAAAGGTTTAATGAAAATGATGCCCTTGAGGGGTTGTGTGATGATGTTGCTGTTTTACATGATGTACAGTTGTGTGTGCAATGTGATGATGTATGCTAATACTGACAGACTGCTTGAGAATTAATGCATATCATCAGCACATTGTCAACCTACTGCACCACCCCCCCTCTCCCTACCTCTCTCCCTCCACTGTTTCAATTAATCTCAGAAAAATGCTACATTTTCATAATACAATGTTGATGAGCTCCTCAGGTACTAGAATTTCAGCCAATTTCACTGCAATTGACATGTGTGCTTGTTTCTTAACTCCTGTTCTGTGCACTGGTGAAAGTGACTGATGCACATTTGATTGATGCGCACCATCTCTGTCCAAGCGGGTTTAATCAGATCCATGGATGGCAGACTGTAATTAGTTATTTTCCATGCTGACAGGCTCCATCTTCTTAGCGCATGTGTACGTGTGCATGTGTGTGACAGACAAAGTCGGAGAGAATAAGAATGAGAGCTATGGAAGTGAAATGAAACCACAATACATGGCTTGTGCATTGGGTTTAAGGTAATCATTGTGGATTAGGTAGAAGTCTGGACATGTTGTAGCATGATAGATGAACTCTTCAAACTTAACTTTTCATCCAACCTGTGTTGGGGGAAGAAAAAAAAACATGGGGGGATCATGTGCAGGTTATCCCATACTTTATTTTCCCGAGACTTATCTGCAGAAAATGAAAACCACAATATGTCTCACAGGACTACACTACATCATTCTGTGAGACTGGCTCAGTGGTGAGCCTACAGTACCTTTTACATTTTACAGTAAACATACTCTACTCTGTGTGGGTCATTATTCGTGGATAACACTTGTAGCGTAGTCTCATCTAAAAGGACAGACTAGTTATTAATCTAGATTTGATGTTGCTCCTTGTCTGCCAAACAACTCAGCATGTAAAAGGTTGGAATACCAACATCTCAAAAAGCAGTCTGAACTTAGTGGTTTCTACAAAAAACACATTTATGTGAGAACATTTTGTAGAAAGTCAGTGTTATCCTTTATCTTAATGTTGCCTCCAAACAACTTAAGGCCCCATTTGCACTCGACCTTGCAATACAGTATCTGCTCGTAGCAACTACAGCAATATTAAACTTCTTCATGGTTATGTTTAGGCACTCGCAGCACTTGGTTGAGGTTACAGAAAGATCACAGTCTTGGTTTAATACAGTACATAAATGCAGCACTTCATTCACTCAAAAAATCATTATCTGTGAAAATAATTCACGCAGCCATTGCGTTTGTCACCACAGTGTAATTGGCAAAACAAATTAGTATTATATAAACTATAGGAGATGGTGTTGGGGTGCCACACACACTATTAACTCCCTGGCTAACTGTCACTGTTTGCAAAACAGCTGCACTCAATATTGAAACTGGGCACAACTCAGCATACGTAAACAAGATTAGGAGTCTATAGCCATGCTAGCAGCCCTGTGAGGCTGTACTTAGGCACAGTGATGCTCTGAGCTAAATGTCAGCATGCTAACATGCTCACACTGACAATGTTAACATGCTGATGTATGGCAAGTATAATGTTTACCATGTTCACCGTCTTAGTTTATTTATTTATTATATTGCTAATTAGCACTAAACACAAAGTACAGCTGAGAGTGATGGGAAGTATTAAACAGATTAAACCAGATGATGGCGCCAGAGGAAAAGTCAGGGGATCACCAAAGTCAGTAGGATTCATCCTCTGAGGACCAGGAATGTCTGTACCAAATTTCATGGCAATCCATCCGATAGGTGTTGAGACATTTCAGTCTGGGCCAAAGTGGTGGACTGACACTGTCATCCCTAAAGTCACGCTGCAGGCGGCCCAAAAATAACACTTTACAGCTGAAGAAAGACAGCTGAGGATAAAGTTCCCCTGGAAAAATGTACATTAGTATGTCTTATTTATTTATTTTTTTGATTTTATTTGTATTTTTGTTGTAAAATTAAAAACCATAACTACGTTTCTCCATCTGCTGTTTAGTGGCAAACTTCATGCACGCCACCTACGTCAAGCCTGAGCGTCCTGGCATGAATTACCATCTTTAGTGGTGACCTCATCCTGCACTAGTAGGTAAGTAATCCTGCTCTTACAGTATGCCCCTCCTAGGAAATAAAACAGCCTTTCTATCTTTAAGTTTAATTCAATTGGTTACTAATTTAGAATGATCCCTCACCGTGTTATTTCACCCTTCAACGATGTGATTCAGGGAGGTGAAGATGCCATATCATGGGGTCTGTAAAAAAATCTGTAAACACAATCATCTCTAATGACTTTAACTGACGATGGGGGAATTGGATTTAAAGCCCAGAAGTGCTCAGGTATGCAAATATCTTCTCACCCTGTGATGGCAGTGGAGGCTGTAAGCAGCAGATGTTATGTTTACAGGCCTTTCCTTGCACAGTTGCATCCCTCTCTCTCTGCCTGGGGCTGATTGCCTGCAGTCTGCTATATCAAGCAGACGGAGGCTGTTTAATTGATTGGGGACCAATTACCTGGCTGATGAGGGTCTGCCATGGAGGGATGTGACCTCCCAACACCGTGTTTCTAGAGTCATCGTGAGAATCACACATGCTCAGATGTAGTCAGCTGCACCACAGCAGCTAAAGATGAATTGCTGCTTGTTTATCCACCAAGGTTGCACCTGCGGAGCGATCATAGATGTTTACCTGTCTGATGCAGGGAAAATTTATTTATTTATTTATTTAATGAGATGCCTCGATGAAGACTGTGGCCTCGCTGGCAACCACAACCCTGTCAGCTGCATATAAGATGAAGCATACAGTGATACCTGACACACCAGTGTGTGCATCAGAGTAGGACATCAACTGTCACTTTTCCTGGCATGGTAGTCTTTTTGGGGGGCAGCTTTACTTAAAGTGTTCCTTCAATCTTGTTACCCTGAAAATATGAGTTAATTGTGTCCTCATCTCAAGAAATCAAAACACATAATGAGAAAATAATTGTTTTCATGACATAATGAGATCCTTTTAGCTTGACAAATTGACCTTTTATTATTTAATTCAATACACCACATTTTTCTCTCCCTGTTGGAAACTAGCAGCAGGCCTTAAATCTGGTAATTGTGCCAGTTTCCCTGACCAATCTGCTTTACAACAGGTTATTATTGAGTTTTTCAATTTGTTTTTATATGATTTGTTTGGGTTTTTGTCATTGTAGTGGTTTTCTATGGAGTTGGCATTTTCCTTTAATCAGTTCCTGCCCAAACTTTCTGCAGCCTCAGGCTGTACTTTGGTTTCTGAACTTTGTTTTCAAAAATTGCTCCTGCACAATTTTGGCAACCCTCTTGCAAAGTACAGGAAATAGTTATTGAGTGATATAAGTTGCAAACAAGCAAATATATGGAAGTTCAACAATTAAGCCACCAAAGACTCATTTTGATACCACCTAAAGTATGTTTAATGGATGCTGAATCATCCTGGTGCTTTCTGCTCAGCAAAATACTCCCTTACAGTAACTATCATCAGCTTTATTCTCCACAAGCCATAAAATGACATATCCACAATAAACCCTTCTGAATATAGTCCTGTTAACAGTGTGTTAAGTGTGTCAAAGTGTCAAATTGTTACATTTTCAACACAGTGTGACTCCAAACACACACGGTATCATTTTACAACACCTGACAGTGTTTTTTACACTCGCCGACACATGCTTTGTCACCAGAAGTGTTGCAATCAAGAGTTATTGTAGCGCAGGGGTGTTTATATTGTTTATTGGGACCCCCATTAGTTGTTGTCTTGGCGACAACTACTCCTCCTGGAGTCCCGGAGGTGGTAACCCCAGATTTTTTTATATACACCATATGTGCTCGTAATAAGTATTTCTTAAGGCCAAAATTCCGGCAAAATAACTATTATTTTAATAACTGTTAGTGCTTTATTTGTCAAGTCTTTCACAAATTTGTTTCCTATGTAAGGTTGTCCTAAAAGTATGATGGTCACCAGACACATTTACAGCAGCTGATAAGCAATAAGCAAAAAGCTTGTAATAATATCACCTGTCACCTATACTGTATCCTAGATAGCAATCACATTTAAGTTGATTCCGGCTGAGGTGCAGCACATCTGGCCCATTGCTGACTTCGGCAAAAGATTACGGGTCAGGACATCAACAAACATTTTAACCTGAACCTTAATCCAGCTGGACATGCTCTGTAGATTGGGCAACATGTACCATCTTGTGTGTTGCTGGCTCTGCCTGCCTTCAGAAAGTCATCAGGGGAGTCGCAAAGCTGTAGGACAAACTTTATGATCATGTTCATCCTGAGAGTCATTTTTTTTAGGTGTAGCGAGGTGGGAAGGGCAGCTGGTTCTGGATGAGTTTTTCCCCATTCTGTGTTCCAATTTAAATTTTTCCTTTAAACGATATCTTCAGTTACAAAAATGATCATATAGGTTTATGTTTTGGCCACCAGTTCTAATTATTTCAACTTTGTTTCTGAGAAATCATGTTTTGTCCATCATTTTGGCATGGCGGAAAGATCTAAATACTACAATACCCATGAGCCTCATCCACCATTGCCATGGAGAAGAGGCCAGTCAGAGGCTCGAATCAGAGCGGTGGCGAATTCAAAACGCTTCATTGTTACAGCTGAGAACAAAACATTTACTGAATTCACCTGCAGTAGAACCAGAATTTAAAAGTGAACTGATTGAAGTTGCAGATTGTGTTTTCAGTTTTCTCAACATTGTTATTTTTAGCTTCCACCCGCCGTTAGCGGCGCACATAACAGAATTTTAAGCTCTGTGTTTTTCGTTGAAATACACCTTGGGAATCGTAGTTAACATCCACCTTGAAGTCTTTATGTACATGTTGCACAAGCTTGTACATTCAACTTTTTATTAAATAGCCGGATATTCTTTAACACAGGTATTAATCTTTTGTACTGATGATTTAAAAGGCAGAGTTTCATGCTGATCCAACCCGCAGAGGTCCTGTAACATTGTCTTTGAGAAACATTAATGAGACTTTTACTTCCAGAACCAGGGCGCCCAAAATTGCTCCTCCTACTTCACAGCTCCATAGCAGATTTGAGATGGAAAATGAGAGAGAAAAAAAAGTGATGGAGTGAATCTAAGAGGACCATCACATCTGGCTCAGTGAACATCAGAGTTAATTATACATCACAGATGTACGTTATAATTAACTGACACATAAATGAAGGCAGTGAATAAGAACCTTTTGAAAGGGTATACACACACTTGCCTATTATGTATATATAAATACGGTTATCAGTGTTCATAAAATGTAGTTTTAAACATTTTAGCTTGTGTAAAATGTTTTTGTTGGAGGCAGCAAATCGCACCAAGCTGAATCAGATGCTGATAACCATTTCCTCCTTTGTTTCTGCAACCTTGCTATCTAGCCTCAGTGGAAGAGCAGCAGTCGTGATCTTCTGCACCCATAGAGAGATCCTTATTTTGGGTTGTGTCTGGATTTGGTCACTTTGGTCACTCCTTTGCCAAACCCCTGGCTGTGAAGCAGGAAGGGTGTAGTTGTTTCATTGGAAAAGCACCAGGACAGCCCCACTTGTCAGACACCTGTGTGCAGCTGGAGTTGGAGGCTCAATCAGGTCTGTACTATGGAGTTTTGGGCTGCAGACACTTTCTCTGCGAATATTAAATATTCACCTCTGAAATTCTAAGTTTCTGCTTTGTGAAAGCAGAAGTTGTACACAGTGGGACGCACTTGAGTTAATGACATAACAGACGCCTTTTACATATTTTACCGGAAGTATGGAGAACTCTGCATACACAGAGCCCATTCATTATTTCAGTGAAGAAACAACGCCACCTTCGACACCAGCCAAATCAGATGCACTCAAGCCCAGAACATGACTCTGCAAATAAAAGTTCTCTTTCCTGCCAATGACAAAGTTTGTTCATAAATAAATAATTTTAAACAATACAGCAAACCAGGCCCCGGCCCAAAATAAGTCAAAAATAAGTCAAAAATAAGTCAAAAACAGCATTCTGCTGATACAGTGTCAGGTCTACAGTGCTTTACTAACAACAGTCAGTACAAGAACCAAATAGGCAGATGGGAATACTGCTGGAAAATTACAAATAATAGACTTGTTAAATACATATTTGGCACAACTTGTTTCATGATTAGTAAGGCAAATATTGGACAAAAAATAAAGAATTTAAGAAGTTGAACCCCACTCTGTGCCTTAGTGCCTTACTGTCTTCTTAATGGAAATGTAATTTTCAAAATGGCCACCAAGGGGCACATCAGAAAAAGTGAAATTAGCTTGTTTTCATAAATACATTTAAATTTTAATGACCAACATTCTCTGTAAATAGAGCAGTAAATAACATATAATGCCATCTTATGCATAATAAAATACTTTAAAATTACAATACAACCATTTAAAACCATGGCTGGAGGAACAGCACAAGCCCCAAATGATTGCAAAGCAAAAGAAGGAAAACTTTGTTGCCTTATTTAAAAAAACCCCCAACATATCCAGCCATTGTAGCACAAAGTTAGGAGTGAGCCCATAAAAAGCAAAATATGCAAATGTAAAAAGAGAATAACGTCTTACGTCGAACATGACATATCCAGGCATATTTGCGTATTCAGTTCAATCACATTCGAGAGAATGAGGTCAGATGATGAAGATGTGGGCTGTTAAGTGTCCCCCACCTTTCTTACTTCCTCCTCAGGGCTGATGGACATTGTGTTCAGGCATTAGAAACAGGAAACTAATGTTTTTCTCTGACTGTGGCTGAAAATAGCTTGGCCATTTTCTTTCAATCCTCTCTCAATTTCCTGTTCCAGAACGCATCTGCTGAGTTGGTGATGAAGCAGGTAATTGGAGGTCAAAGTATGTTGTGGTGATATGGGTCCTTCTGGTGGAATCAGTTCTGACAGCAGGAAATGAGTACTGAAGAAAAGGAGACATAATCCCAACTTTGTGTCAGCATGCTGGTGATGGTACACCTCTATAGGCCATGCAAGACACAACCATAAATCAACCATTAATATAACTGTTTTGGATGTTAGTTGCACTTGTCCCAAAAAGATGATCCACTATTATACAAATTCTATTTTCACATCTCCATCGAATATTTTCTGACAGGACTGGATCTACTTTCTTGTACAAAAGTTTTCTCCTTCACAGTTAATGGGGTAACACGTATACACGAGCAAGCCTCCGTCACGGTCAGCTAAACTCCTGCTATGCTGATACATAGTATAAGCAAGATAAGAGGATTCTCTAATGTGTTTGCAGTTTATTAATCCTCTTGAAGCTCAGTGTTTCAGTGTACCATGGCATGTAACACATCAGTGAGCCAGTTAAATCTGACAACCCAATATTCTATAGCTCTGGTTTGACGTAAATGTAGGAAAGCTATCGTCTGTCCTAGTATGTACAATATTACAGAAATTTGCAGTAATTGCTGGCAGGACATATTAGTGAGGCACAGTGGTGGTTTTTCTCTGGGAATGTGTAGGTCAGTATTTATTTATTTATTTATTTATTTATTTCATGCATGTGTGCTTCTTTCCTGACTTTCAGGCGTTAGCGCCGGTGCTAATTAACAAACCAACAAACAACTCTGCACTTCTGACGAAGAAGTGTAGCCCATCTATGGCAGTATGATGAACTAATGAACTACATACCAACAAGTCCTCAAAATTAAATGACGCAGTACGTTGTTTGCCCATGCTGTCTCGAACAACACGCAGAAGTGTTTTCTTGACGCCACTATCAGCAGGACGCCATCTGTCTGTGCCTTCCGCAGCCGCTACAAATCACTGTTGAGAAATAAATCAGTTTTATGATAAGACAGCGCTATGGTTAGGTTTAGGGTCATGGTTAGGTTAAGGTTAGGGGAGCTTCGTCGTCATGGTTACAGTAATAAACACGTGGTTAAGGCTATGCAACAATTGTGATCATGCTTTAAAAAAAACACTAAGTGTCGGTTGACAGCTGGAAATGAACAGCAATCTCCCGTGTTTGTTTGTGGGGGCACAAACAAGGTAGAGTACAGTGACGGGGGTTAACCCTGATGTTAGCTACGACCTCCGTACCGGAGCTGTGGCACTTTGAGGACGGATGAACCGTTACAGAGGTAAATATGACAATCGCGAAATTGGTTTCAGGTGATATCGCTCAGCCCTAACATTATATGATCATTTTTATCATTGACAAGCATAGTAAATTAGATTTCATCACCAGACAGCTCAGTGCAACCCTGAATGCAATCACGAGCAGAATAGCTGATATCAGATTGGAAACATTAGCTGTAATGAGCAGAGAGTTGTTATACTAACCACTCATAACGAGCTGGCAACGCAGCATAGGTGAAGATCTTTATTTTCGTTCTCTTGATACAACAAACTGCAACAGTGTCAACAATTAAAGGTCATTTCACCCAAATGAGAAGAAACATTTTTCCCCTTCTCCTCTTCCCCCGGTGGTATCGAGCCATGCAGATACAGACGGATGACACACTGAGCAGAAAAACCTGCATGAATGAGTGGAGAAACATAATGAATGCAGATGAATCTATAGAGGTCACAAGAGGTCACTGAACGGTTTAATGTATGTATGAAAATGATGTGAATCATATGCCATGCCCTTCACAGTCACCAGATCTCAACCCAGCTGAAAAGCCATGAAAGATTTTGGTGCAATGTGTTAGACAGCGCTGTACCCTTAATTATCTTTCTTTTGGAAGAATGATGACGATCCTGTAGAGTTCCAGAGTAAAGACTTACCTCCCTCTTCTTCCTCTCTTTTCCCATACTTTGTCATGCGGGATGGAGTCGGGAACAGGAATTCCCTTTTGTGCTTTCTGGTCCTAAGACAGCTTTGGGTCTCGTTGTGGTAAGCCGGGGAAACATCAAAACCATCTCTGCACTAGACAAACATTGTAAAACAATTTTTTTTTCTCTTCTTTTAATAATTTCAACACAAACATTGCCAGCTTTTCCAATCGCCCAGAGAGCAGCCGGAGCCAAAAAAAGGACAATCAGCACCTCCAGCTTGGCCTCTCAATAGTGGAAATTGGGGTCTTGAACCGAGGTCCTTCCTGTCGCTGCCTTCTTAATTTTCTCCCCACATCTATGACCTCCATAACATACTGAAGAGAGCAGCACATATCATTTTCTTCCAGCCATGACCTGACTGAAGCCGTGAGAGGTCGGTAAAAAGCCCAACACACTCAATAATAACTAGAATAATCCCAGTCGGGGATGTGGGACAAATTAACATGCAGTTATATGAATCTGACAATTAATATGCGTCTTGTCAAATGAAAGAAAGCTTGGTGACCTCTCCAACACACAAATAATACCAGCTAATACCATAGCAAGGAAACGGATTAAGTCACTAATTGCTAATGTAGACTGGGCATTAATTATCTGTGTGTGTGAGTGTGTGTGTGTGTGTGTGTGTGTGTGTGTGTGTGTGTGTGTGGAGAGCAAAGGAAAGAGAGTTGAAAAAGTTTCTTTGCTCCCACACTACTGTACATGTAAAGGTAAAATGACATCATGTAGTGGCTTCATTCTGACTTAAAATGTGTCCGACATGTTTTGACAGAGCGTCTGCCTTCTGCTCCACATGTTAACAGCCATTAATCAGTTTGTTCCACTTTAACTGACACGCTATGCTCATTTGACAGGCTGCCAGATTAATGCACAATCCATGGTTACCCATGGATACTGATTTACACATTTTGACACATCACTGTATTTTAAATGATCATCAGCAACAGTACCCATGGTTACACAACCAGCTTCCTGTTTATCTAACTATAAATGGAAGGAACCTCTGTCTGTCTGTCTGTCTGTCCTTCGATTATCTAGACAACCGTCCCTCTGATCGACTTCACACTTGGCGGGTGTATTGCTGAGGACCCAAGGATAATGTTCGGCTAGCTACTACAACCCACTAGCTGACGAGGGCAAGTGCTGTTTTAGCTGGTTTGCTCAAATCACATTTAATTGAGTTTGTTCATGGTTTGAGTCATCACAAATACAATATATGTGTATAAATAGCAGAGCAATTAACAAAGAGTCACAGGATAAGAACTTGTAAAATGTCTCTTTGATCATACTGTGTCTTCAGCACTTGTAGGGCACACGGGGAGCACAGGGACCCATTTTGCTTCATAGATAGTTACTGTACGGTGGTCAAACAAGGGAAGACGCCTCACTTAAAACACATTTACTGTACCATCAACAGTAGCTTTACGAGCTAAGCGAAACAAGGGTCCCCGCTGCTGTGACAGAATGGCACTGGCAAGTAAAAGAAACCTGACATCACCATGGAGGGCGATAAAGTATGAAAATGCACTGTACTGATTTTCGCTTTGAGGTGTGTGTTTTCATGGAAAATACTGTGCTGTATATATAAGTCAATGTCCTTTCATTGAGGAAGTGGGAGAAAATACCACTTGTATTGCTGCCTTTACCCTCAGTATGTATCTTTCTATACATTCCTTCATCAAAAATGTATTGCAGTCTCCTCTTGAATTTTCTTTTTATTCTCTGATATTTCTTTCCCCTCTGTCTCTTTTTCTCTCTCTCTGTCAAATATCCTGACAGGTTTCCAAGGGTAGGAAATCTGTGTTTTTCCACCTGCTGTCCTCCACCTGCTCCTATTCACTACCTCTCCCATCCATCTCTACAAGGGAAACATAGGCTGCTCACTGGTATGCACTCCCATACATGCACTCACTCGCATTTGCAGAATTGTAGAGTTCATAGAAAGGCTATACTTCCTCCTAAAGCTTCCTGTCTTTTATCATATTGCTCCTGAAAGTGAAAAGAACGAATGAGATTCTACTCATGAATGTGTTGTCAGAGATACATGCAGACATATTGTGTGTCCTTTATTTGACGTAAAATAAAAATACCTGAGCCAGGGCTGCACAATCCTATAAATCTGCTATTTTTACCTTCGCCAAGGTAGTTATGTTCTCAGTCCCATTACTATAAAAACATTTTTTATTCCTCAGGAGAGATAATAAATATCTAAGAGAGATCTAAGAGGGCTAATCTGTTTAAAAGCTGCCCCTGCATTTGGTCAGTCATTTTTAATTCACAGTCCTGTACCTGATAAAGGTACTGGGACTGAGATGTAAGTAGGGTAACATGCAGTCAGAAAGCTTTCCGCTGCCTGTGTCACTAAATGACCACAACATGTACTATATTTTATCTGTTTTAGACCATCTTAAGCAGAGGCCTTTCAGAGTCGATGCAATTGACCCTTTGCTAAGCCGTTACTGTTGCTACGCTTGTCAAACCTTCCAATTTAGCACAGCATGTATGCAGTTTACAGTGATGACTACTTCAGATTTACCACTTGAATTTCATGTGTTTTTTTTCTAATCAGCCCCTAATTTCAGACAGAAGTAGACAGTAACAAGCTTGTCATTTTTACTCAGCGATTGTAAATCTCGCCTGCTGAAATTACAGCTGTCACTGGCAGACTGTATCAGTAGTGGCCCGCTAATTATCATGAACTCCGTGAGTGGGTTAAAAACTCGGTGTCGGGCTGACCTTTTAATGTTGCCTAAAACTGAGAACCTTGCCAAGGGTCTTAAAGTCAGCACCGAGTGTGGTTAGGGTGAGTTACATAGGCTGTGTGCTCCCCACATATACAAAGCGGGGGTCTGACTGGCGGCGGCTGTCCCTCTTTCATGGGTCGGCTTGTGACTGTCACTGTCACAGCAACGGGTGGTCTTGTAACTGCAGAGCTCAGTGTGTTTTCCCGTGATTTGAATCACAACATGGAGTAACCAACAAGTGGAGTCGTGGAGAAACGTAGGGGTGTGCTAAAATCACAGGCACAGAGCAATGGCTGACAACATCAGTCCAGTAAATAAAACTTAAATTACTTCTTTATGGTAATAACAATTTTGACCAAATAAGAACACAAGTCAAAACAAACATCAAGAATATGTATATATAATGTACTGATCTCTGAGCAAAAATTGATTAATTTCACTTTGACTTTAAACTTTTCGTTTGTAAAAGGAAGACTGTGTTATTTCTTCTTTCAAATGATACATAGTCTCACTTTATAGGCACATGACAATTAAATTTAATAAAGAAAAAAGATTACCAGAAGATTGAATTGTTATCCCAAAGGCTGTAAATAACTGCTGCAGCTTCAGACCTGCTTTTATGACAAAAAACCCCAAACAAACAAGAAAAAAAGCTTCCTGTAGCTGTCACCTGTGTTTATAGCAACAGGTGTTTGCTGTCAGGGATGTACTTTTGCCTTATTTGATATCTTAGACATACAATGTTCCCACACCAGTGTGTTCACAATACAGTAATCACAGCACATCCCCACTCTCATTGCAGCGAAATGTGTGAAGTCACTTTAACGAGGTGTGGACAGCGAGCAGCGAGTCAGAGTAATCCAGCTGTCGGTTGAGCTGAGGTCAGCCTCTATCAATCACCATCTATTCAGAAAAAGGCGGTTCAGAGCTTTTCAAAGGACAGAATGACATTCATGATCGTGTTTCCACCCCACTCGTCCCCCCTTTTGATACTGTTCCCACCCTGCAATACCATCCGTGATTGGATGTCTGTCAAGGGAAACTTAAACGCGCGAGTATGAAAGGGAGAGGCAGGACCTCTGCACAAAGGAGAGGTTTTAAAGCAGCTGGTTTTTCCTTTCTGTTCAGTTTTTCTTTGATAGAGGATTGTGGGAGTTGCACAAACAGGCTGAATCTGAGAGATCATTCTGTTCATTTGGCTGAATGTGTTTCAGGTGAAGTTGTTTTTGGCAAATGTGATCACACTGCAAATCAAACTTAACTCCACTTCGCATACCACTGCCTGTTTCCAGTATGACCGCGAGTTACACAATCAGTTCCAAGACTTTTGTAACGTTTTTTTCTTTCATCCAGATGTTTATTCTTTATGCATTCTGCCTCTATACAGTAGCAAGGTGACTGCACCCTACTAAACAACCAATCAGCATGCCTACAGGAGGAGTACATGTGCTGTACTGTGAGGCACAAACAAAGTGTTATGTGGGTGCAGAGTTATTTCCTCTTGTTCTAGGTCGTGTTTACTGTCTTTACCGAGCAGGTTTGTGTAACGGCTCACCCCAGATCTTAAGGCCAACACCACACAGCTCTTTCTCTTTGTTCAGGCTTTATCACTGATAAAACTTGTTAGTGATGAAACCACAGAGAGAGCCATTGGCTTTGATTGATGATGAGGAACAAGCTATTTTGGTTTGCTTCCACATCATCCCACTGCTGCCTACCACTCTGTGATGAGATGTTGACATCTGCACCAGGACTGAAAAAAAACCACTGTAATTCCTCATATTTCTGCATCTCTTTGCTGATCGCTCAACGCTTTATTTTTCTACCTTTTTCTTGTTTTGTATTTCCTGTCTTTCACCCCCTGCTGTCCTCATCTCTCAACTAAACAAATCTGTTTAAAGGATCATTGAATGCTCATCAGGCACTAATCAGGTGTCATTGATGTGAGATGTGACACTGTTCACCTCATCGCCTTTTTTTCTCTCTCTCATAGTGACACCATTGTTTTGGGCTCTAGCCAGTAAGAATCTGTGAGGCACAGTGGTTAACAAGACAAACTATAAACCAAACCACAGAGGCGGTGTACAGTGTAATAGGAACATTTTTATGGATGAAGAACGTGGAGAATTTTCCTTGTTACAGCAGATTTAAGGGTCTGGCTCTGTGGTTTCATAGACCCACTTGCGTTACTGGTGGAAAGTAATTGAAAATGTGTCGGTATTTTGAAGCTGACATTATCTTAGCAGATTATTGTGTATAGTACACTATATGGCCAAAAGTATGTGGACAGCCTTGTTCTTCCCATTTTTGTATTTTACATGTTATTTTCTTGTCTCAATAAATCTTGAACCTGAATCTTCATAGCCTTGCCACAGAGAACTCTTGTTTCTTTATCATTCCTCGATGTATCCAATTAATGAGCTTTTTTCACTGCACACATTTTGACCCATCATAGCAGGAAAAGCACAGGTGGTACTGACTACATTAATGATGGCTCCATTCCAGCAATTATTGCAGTACAACGTAGCAATTAATAATGTTATCACCTGTGTTTGACAAGTCTATTCTGCTTTAGTTTCCACCTGGTCATAGTAGTGTGCTTCAAAGTGGGTGTCAAGAGTGTGAGAAGACCCTTTCCTGTTTCAACAAGACAGTGTCCCCATGACACACTGTCCTTCCAAAGAAAACGACATAATCAGATGTTTCAAATGTTTCAAATGCAAATTTTACAAAGTTTACATTCAAGTGACAAAGCCCTCTACTGTAGCTGCTGTACGAATTATGACTGTAGTCCGTCTGGAGCAAAGGAGAAGGTCGTGGTGCTTGGATGGGACAACAAAACATCGGACTTCAACACGATAGACCGCTATTTGTTTCCCATTTCCTACACAACAGTCAAGGCTGTTTTCTTTTAACCATGGCTGTGTTTGCTTCCTTTTGTCCCTTTACCTTACCTAACCATAACCACATAGTTATTACTGTAACCATGGTGATTAGGGTTCCCCTAACCTCAATGTAGTAACCAAACCTTGATCTAACTCTAACCAAGGCGTTTTTGTGCATAAACATAAGCAAACCTTGACCACAGCGTTGTCACATCATAAAACACATTTATTTTTAACAGTGATTTGTGACAGTTTTGAAGGATTTGACTAAATGGGAGCAATACCTGCAGCCAGGTTCCAAAATCTGGTGCACAGCCTGAAACCAGAAGAGTGGAAGCAGCATATTAGATCCCATGGCTTTGAAATGTTCAGCAATCCCGTTTTGATATGATGTCCACATACTTTTGGTCATATAGTGTATACTATTAATTGACACAGAAAACTGATGTACCATGTCTGTGCTAAAAGAGTTCAGAACATATAGTATATTAAAGTCTTTGTATTTGTGTATTTTTTTCTGCATGTGCATTTCGTGTGTGTGTGTGTGTGTGCATTAAACAGAAAGAGAGTGATTCAAAATGCCTTAAATTGGTTCCGGAAAGATAAAAGGTGACACTGGAACAGATAATTCCATGCTTTTGATTCCCACTGCAGAGGGAAAACTGATCCCCAATTTGGACAGGATGTTTGTCTCGCTTCAGCACCTAGTGTATGTCCTCCTGCATCTACTGCCTGTCTGAGAGCAACTCGTACCCCAAAGTGAGAAGACGAAGTCAGCACTAAGTCATCAAGGAAATTAGCACAGGCGTTCATGCAGAAAATAGGCTTTTTTCAGGCGTTTGCTTTTTCGCTAAAGCAGAAATACATAAAGTTTCTGAAGAGCTGTCTTTGAAAACTAACCAAATAAAAACACATATTCATGCCATGTAATTGCTAAATACCGTCATTATATACTGGGGAAAGGCAGCTGGATGGCATCCTCATCCTCTGGGAGTTACTACCAGGCAAACAACTTAGTGTGTGCTGTGAAAGAAAGTACTGTGCAGTTGCTCATCTGTGCTCATGTGCATGAAGCATCTCTTGTCTTGTGTTTGTGTGTGTGTCTTTTGGCAGTTCCCACTTACAACAAGGTGCCATCTGGCTCTGAAGGGAGAGAACAGGGAGCAGTGAGGAGTAGAAAGACAGCAAAGACAAGAAGCAGTCAGAAAAAAACACTGTCAGATACTAACAGCAAACAGATGGGCAGGAAAGTGCTTGGCAGTGCTGGAACTGTAAGCTGAGGCTTTTCAACTAATTTCCTCTTTCCTGCCAGGGAAAGAGGAAAAAAAAGGCAAGGTACAGGTAGAAAGTGTATGGCACACCTCAAGCATAACCAAAGTGATTTCCTTGCTAGGTTGCAAAAGCGCACAGAGATAATCATACTGAAACTGAAAGCTGCAACCCCCTGTTGTTCTACTTTAATGGTAGACCATCAGAGTTTGCTGCCTTTTACGGATTTGTATGTCTCTCTGTTACCTGATTGTTTTCAACATTCAACATTTTGGCAGCAGCCGTTTAGCTTATCTTAGCATAAAGAGTAAAAACAAGGGGAAACAGTTTGCCTGGCTCTGTACAAATGCAACAAAATCTGCCTGCCGCACTTCTAAAGCTCACTAATTAACACGTTATATCTAGTTTGTTTAACCTGTACAAAAACCAAAATGTAAAAATGACAAGTTGTGGGTTATGTGCTGGACAATTTCTTGGCCAAGCGCAATAGTCTCGTCATCACAGTGAGGTTGCACATATGCCACTATAAAAACATTTTTAATATCATTTTACACTTACGTACAGATTAAGCAAACGAGATATGACGTTTTAATTAGCGGATTTTGTTACCTTTGGACAGAGGCAGGCTAGGTGTTTCCCCCTGTTACCAGTTATAAAGCTAAGCTAACTGGCTGTGGACATATATTTACCACACAGACATGAGAGTAGTATCAACCTTCTCATCTAACTCTCTGCAAGAAAGCGTATAAACTTATTTCCCAAAATGCATAAGTTGCACCTACAGTATATTATTCCGTGTTGCTCTTTCTCAATTATTGCATCCTATGTTTCTCCCTCAATTCAGTGTCCTCTCTTCTCATCCCTTAATTCACTCTCTGAGACATAAAAAGCCTCCGTTCCAAAAGTCTAACATCGGCATTAAGCAGTACTTTAACTTGCATACTGTAGTGTTAATTTCAGCAATGGTGGATTAACAACAAAAGTTGTTTCCAAATTCAAAAGGGGCTTTACTGGCATGAAAGTTGCATGAAAAACAATGCTGCCAAAGCATCAAAAATAAAATTTGTGCACAATAATAGTAATATGAGCACAACATTAAGATTGATTATACATACAATTACCTATGGGTGTGTGTGTGTGTGTGTGTGTGTGTGTGTGTGTGAATGCATGTATGTGCTGTGTGTGTCTAGATCACTCACTGTCCCATGTTGTGACATGTTGATACATATTGAGCAGGAAGATATGCCCTTTCTCCTTCTCCCAAAAGTATTTTTTAATTTTGAGAGCTCATTAAGCTCTTTGAAATATGAAATTACAGAGTTGAACTTGTTAAAGTAAATCATTTGGAGTCATGTTTGTGTCCACCTGGTGAATATTAGTCCAAAATTCACTCTCTTTTAGCTCTGATTTTGGTCTCTACCAACTCCTGAAGGAAATACTTGGCTCTTTAGCTGATAAATGCTCCACTGTGTTGTCCAGCTATAGTCACTAACTGCCGTTTGGTACTGAGCAGCTAGTGTACACTGACTTTTTACAGCTTTTCAACTGAAAACATTTCCCTGCTGCTGCCGAAAACGATTAGAGCTGTGAGAACGAACCAAAACAGTAAAGTTGTGGGCCAGGCAGCTAAACAATAAGCTGAAACTCGCTATAAAGGCTGAGGGCAGCTGCAGATTCAGGTGGTAATTCTCTGTAGGCTCATCGTTACGAGTGACCACTTTCACATTGTCACATTGTTTTCATATTGTCATTTGATACATTGTTATTATAAAAATATTGATTATAGCCACTTAAAAACAGAACAAAACAAAACTTTCGCTTCACTGAAGGGCTACTGACTTCACTTCAGTAATTTATCTGACAAATTATTACTTAATGCTGCACATTTCAGATATTATCATATGCTCAAATTCAATTATTCTTCATGTGGATAATAATTTCTCATCAATAGAGTGGAGGCACAAATGTTACTCCATCCTATGTGATAATAATTCCTCTACAAAACATACTTAATGTGCTCAAAATGTTCCATTACCCTCCACTACAGCCCTGCATTTGTGAAACTAACATTTGTGGCACTCTAGCATTTGCACCCAGGCCCTCTGCAATTATGGCTTGATGCCTCTCCCCACTTAACAGTGTCCAGTTTGATCAATGAAAACATCCTGTTTCAGTCAATGGATGAGATGGAGGAGAAAAGAGCGGTATAATCACACTCTGTTTTTATGTGCTTTATCCCCACTCTGTGTATTCATCAAAGCAATGAGATTGTTTTGCAGCCTTTCAACAGGATTTAGGATTCAGGTTAATGGAACTTCTCGGCTCTTGTGTGTCCTCAAGGCTCTGTTTTGGGCATAATTTGGTTTCCGTTCCCCCTCCATCCTTCCTTGGTCCCCGTTGGTCCCTTTCAGACCCACACTGCTCTCATTTTCTCTCAACCAAACCATAATTCATCAGCTGTTTCTCTGTTATTAAGAGACTCTGCTCTTCTCTTCTCTTGTCTCTTCTTCTCCTGTCTTCTTTTCCATCTATTTACATTTCAAGCCCAATAGCTTTGGATGGATCACTCTCAAGGTCTCTCACCATGTTTGACAAATGCAGGTGCCAGACTCAAGACCTGAGACATTACACCTGTGCAATTACACAAAAAACTCCGGAAAAGGTCTCTGGTTAATACTGATAAATGTGTGCTGTCTCCATTGTCCTGCACAGCTTTAGTCTTCCGCGTCAGTCTTTGTCAAACTTTCACTCCAGTGTTCTCAGTGGGTTGTAACAGAAGTGGGTAGTTGTACGAATGAGTGGCAGTCATTCCTATCGCTTGAAAATTGAGACAAGAGGCAGATTAGCAGATAATGGCTCGCAAATAGAGGGATATAAATACCAGCATGCAGTAGTCATCGCTGTCAAAGCCCTTTCCTATTTGAAAAATGTACACACAGTTGCTTCTGTACTTGCTCCTGTGAACACGCAGCAATTGAGCTCTGATAATTGGTCACATGCTGTTTCCCATGCCTTCAAACTATTGCTGTGTGTCAGTTCGCATACTCCCATTAGTACACTTCCATGTAGTACACTGTGTACACTATGTACTTACTTGCGTAGTGCGTGAATTTGGACAAGGTAGTGCTGTCTCAAATCAAACAGGGCCGTTGTGCAATTACTGAAAATGACGACATCTGACATTTGACCGCAATTGTCGCCCGCCAAACTTTCTGCCAGCTTGTTTACCACTTGACCTCAATTGAATTTTATTAAAAATAAATCAAAATTTACATTTACATTTGTATAGTATGGTGTTCACCGTAGCAATCGTGACCTAAAAGGATCCAGCTGCAGCACCTCGACCGCCGTCAGTGCAGTAGTGCCCTCGCCGTACGAAAGTGGGAACAAACCTTTAAATTAGGCCTTGTAGATGTAATATGAGTGAAGATTTGGCAACTAGATTGTTAATTTCTTGCCTCAAATTTGTTCAGAAACAGATTTTGGTGGACTGCCAAGGTGAAATGAGTGAAAGTTTACGTAGCCTACAACCGCTGCAGCCTCAGCTGCCATTTTCATAGGTTGCTGGTCCCTCCCCTTCCACTGCATAGCCAGGATGGTGACCATTGAGGGTGACTGAGGGCTCAACTTTTTGACCAAGTACACCATCGGGGTACCCAAAGTGCACTGCATTTTGCCATACTTGTCAGTGTGAACGCACTTATGCACTCAAAATAGCAAATGTCAGTACGGAAGTATGCGAATTGAGACACAGCATATGTATACTCACATTGTAGAAGAGGTTTTTTAAGTCATGACATCACTTCCTGTCATGGCTCCCTTCCACTAGCCTCTGTTACCCAACACATTCTCTCATTCAGCATTTCTTTCATCTGTCTTTCTGGGGAAAAAAATGAATGATGGGGTGTTTACTTTACATATTCGAAGACAAATCAGCTCCACTACAGCAGTTCATGATTTTAATAAAGTTAAACAACGGTTACTTTGTGAGTACAGAAAAAAACTGCAGTTCCCATGAAAATTTACAACTGTACAATTTCTACAATCACTATTCTCAGTTGCATGCTCTCAGTCTTTCCATACTCCATACTGTCCACACTGCTACCAGTCAGTGTTACCAACTATTTTCAATGGAAAGTAGCTAAAGCCTGCTCGAAAAGTCGTATGTTGTTAAATTACGTCATGCATTAATTTGCATGTCTGTGATTTCACTATGTAACTATTTACATATACTGTATATATTCAATAGTAAAATTAAAGGAAAAAATTATGAGTTAAAGAAAAATAAGTCTCACCCGGGTCCTCACATCTACGAACCACATACTTGAAATCTAAATGTTTAATTTCTCACTTGATAAAGTATCAAAACCTAATGAAGTGACAGCAGTCCTGGGATGCACATTATAGGAGCTTTGAGCCTGGCTCAAAATCTCCGCCATTGCAGAGGCTTAGATGACAGAATTACTGGATTTTCTCTGAAAAAAAGAAGATAACTTCTGTTGTAGTGAACACAACGGGCTGGGACCAGGATCGATTGGTAATGTGATAAAGTGACTGTCCATGTAATTTACAAACTCAAAGATGAGGATTTAGTGTTAAGTTAGTCTTTAAGGTATTAAACAAGACTTCTCAGTCTGTCAATATATGCTTATGGCTGGTTTAAAAGTGTAAAGTTTGTCAGGCTCTATAATAAAAGCTGTGCTGATCAAAGTGTTTGTTGGGCCGTTTGCTGTTTCAGTATGAAACTTGGTGACAGCAGCTAATTCAGGATTGATAGAGGTGGCAGACTGCTTTGATGGAAAATGCATTACGTTGACTTTGTTATGATGTAACAGATGTTATCAGTGATTCACAAGAGTGCACAGTCTGTTTTCATGTTCCCCTGCAGCTGATAAATAGTTTTACTTATTAATTCTGGTATTGACACAGTTTCCTGTGAGTGAAGCTCTGTCTGTATAGGCTGCACTGTAGACATCAAATATTGTGAATTTCAGTCATCGGGCATAATTGACTGTTGAACAGCAGGGATTATCAGTCCCACCCTGTTCTGAGACACTATTGAAATTAGGTCAATTATCACCTCTCGCAAGAATATTATATATATTACATTATATTATACTGATATACTCCGAGTTAATGTGATGCTACGAGCATGTTGTGTTAACTATAGCTGGAGCTGTCAGAAGTCCATTAAAGAAATAGTTCAGCATTTTGGGAAACACACTTATTTCATTTGTTTCCAAGAGCTAAATGAGGAGATCGATACCTCTTTCGTGTTCAGTACAGAGCTGAAGCCAGGAGGTGATTAGCCTAGCTATGAAAAGGAGCAGGAGGAAACAGCGAGCTTGGCTCTGCCCAAAGTGAAAAAAACACACCTACCAACACCTCTAAAGCTCACTGAGAAGTTGTATCTCCTTTTTAAGAGGACACTTGACGGACTGCTACGACCTGCAAGCTGAAGGTCACGTGAACGACAAAGGCAGCTGAAGGCATTAGTAGGTTTTCAGTAGCCAAGTTAAACAGTGAAGAAGCATACAAATGTCTGTGAAAAATAATCAAATTCTCTACAGCAAAGAGAAAAACACTGTTTCTTTATTCTTTCCCATCTATTAAGTTTTGACAAATTGTAATTTGAACAATGGAAACATTTTAAATTGTAAAAAGGACGATTAACCTCCAGCCAAGATACACAGACTTCATGAAGCAAACAAACGGTTAGCTGATCTTTGCCTTGCAGGTTGTAGCGGTCCATCAAGAGTGTCTCATTTTCAGCTGCGGACAGATCCAGGCTTGCTGTTTCCCCTTGATTCCCGTCTTTGTGCTAAGCTAGGCTAATCTCCTCCTGGCTCTAGCTTTGCACACACAGGCATGAGAGTGGAATTGATCTTCTCATGTCACTCTCAAGGAAGCAAAATGTTTTACCATTGCTTAAACGACACAAGATCGCATGTTGCATATATAGTTTTGAGAAAGCAATTTTGTTGTTTTCCAGCAGGTCGCGTCATTTCCAAATGCAGGAAGTGTCCATCTACATTAGAAGCTCTTCTGACATCGTGGTAGTGTGTTTTCTGCCCCATGGCTGCGTGTGCATTCCTGATCGTTTCCATCTATTAAGGAGTTTTTTTGACATGAATGAAGTCCCCATGAGTTTACATCTCTTCTACAAGGGATGGAGGACTCATGTGGCGATGTAGCTGCTGAAGCATATCAGGGCTGGATTAGTCATGCCCTGCAGTACTTTCCCTGCTGCTTTTTCAGGGAGAACATTGATTTGTCGATGAGGTCCTGTGCCCAGAGGAGAAACAGCACGATAGAATCTAATTTTCTTTTTCTTTACAGTACATGCAGAAAGATTGTTGTACTTAGTTTTTGTAACATTTGTTCTGTATAAAACCATTTACAAACTCAACAGTGTGCTGATACAATAAGTTCCAAAAAACATAACTGGACTTGTGCAACTGTGGGACACTGCTACAAAAAGCACTTCACCTCAGTGTTGCATCACTGTTTAGTATATTCAGTTTTGCTGTGTAAGACCCACACTCCACTGCCAAGGTGAGACAATTTAGCACTACTATTTTAATGCATGCTGGACTCCCACACAATATTTTTGTCCGTGCTACTTTAAAAAAACTGCGACCTACAGTAATTCTCAAGTACGCATGCCAGTGGTGCTGCACAGGGTGTAAAATCACTTGTGCATTGGTCATGATGAGTTTGAATAATTGTCAAAAGTACACATAATTCTACTGTATATGTAGGCCTTGTGAAACTGAATCCATGTAATCCAACTAACACAAAAAAGTGGAGATGGAGTTGAGTTTCACTTGTAAAATGTGCCAGCTAGTTAAGCTTCCTCTCCTTTTATACAGGCTTCTCTCAGCCAGTGCTTCAGGGGAGTATGAACTCTTGACCCTTCCGTGACAGGTAGATGGGGTGCTGACACTCCAACAAAAGCTAGCCAGTTGAATACGCCACTGATGATATCTGCTGTGATCAGTCAGACAAAAGCTGCGCCTGCAAATGAGGTGCAACACTTGCAACAGGTATCACTGTGGTACGTGATTGTGGCCTTTCAGTGAATTTAGACCATTCATCCTGGACACTGTATCTTGTGCTATATCTGCAGTGTATTGTGAGGAGGTGATTGACGTGTTACAAGAAACAGCTTTTCCACTGCCATGCTTCCATCATTCCAGGATATCTCTTTTACCAGGCGAGTACTGAAAATTGCATTGCAGTTGCCTGTGCCTGTGTACCAGTCTGCACAGTGACATAAGTAAGTACAGACTCTGCACAATGATAGTTACAAATTAACACAACCGTGAAGTTACAAGGACGTTATTCATTTAGTCAGAATTGTTTAATCTTAGGAAATACTTAAGATTTAGATAAAGCCACGTTTCAGGTAATCTTTTTTGAATTGTATGAATCCTCTGAGTCCACAGTTTGTTTGGGTGTGCTGTAAACAGACACACAAGTTGTTGTTTTTTGTCTACATTTCTACACTCAAGGCATGTTTGCTGCCTCCAGTGGTCGATACATGTGTAATTTCAAACAGAGCTCTTGTATGGAGCCCCGAAACTGACAAAATGTAGTAAAAGGTTTCAAGAAATGAGTCAAAAATAATACTGTATACTGTACATCAGTGAATAATATTGTTATTGTTAATTGTTAGTTAAAGTTATAATCTTGAAGATTTAGCTATATCTTTAAAAAATTAAAGTTGAGTGTGTAAAGAAGCATCAGCCTTGTACTTCTCCTTTAACTTCCAATCAGGCTTGTTTGTCCTTTACCACCAATTGGGAATGAGAAATGTTGCATGGGGAAAATAGGGAATGTAAAACAGTATTCACGATCAACTTTAACCATTTGAGTTTCCTGTATTTTGTGTCAAGTGAATTGACAGCGTTGTTTGTGAAAACAGCTGCTCTGTGAAGCTTTGTCCATCCATGTTTATGCTCATGTTTATTCCTCCCACATTGCGATGCTGTTAGGCAACTGCGGAAGATTACAAGATAACTTTCACACACTCAGCTCATGGGAGGTTTACGTGGCTCTCTGTTTTATGGTTACCATAGTTACCACTGCATTTTCCCACTAGTTGTCCAGCATTACATTATCACTGAATACATCTTCTGCTCTGGCTGGATGACTACTAATTCGAACCTGCATCTGACCGCTGAAATAGCGATATATGTTTTAGTTGTTTTGCTTTGCGGCTTTGTGCCGTGTTTTTTACTTTCTTTTTGTGAGATTTAAATCGCACCTCAAGGCCAACGTACATGTCAAAGCCTGTGGGAAAGTACCACATCCGATCAATCTTCAAAAACCGTAAAGATCAAGCATCTGAGATGTCACAACTCTCTACTCTTGTCCATCAATTTGAGCAGAAAACACTGATTAGGCCCATACTGGGCCTCTGGCTCTGCACCTTGCTCCCTGCAAGCACTTCATATTAGATGTGTAGTGATCCATAACAACAGCGGCCGCTGTGTGTTTATATCTTCTGAAGTGTGTGTCATGAGAAAGATGAGAGAAGCTGTACCAGAGAGCATATTAGTAGACAAGGATGCATGCATTGGCTGACTCAGTGTTTTAGGCTTCTTTGACTTAACAAAGACTAGTCTAATAAGTGCTACATCCCCGGGTTACACTGAGCAAAAGCAGAGGCCAAATGAGCTCTGGTGCTCTGTGCTTTGATACAGCAACGCAGTCCGGCCTCATCTACTTCAAATAAGGCTCAAATATATTGACATTCATAGTAGACTGTTTCATAAACAGCATGTGGTTCAGTGTATTATGGAGTTCAAAGGACTGAGTCAAAGTGAAACTTAAAGGTGTATGCATGTAATTTTATAGAAGTCAATAGTCCCATCTGTTGTTCTCTCTGTTCTTGACAGTCTTCCTATACTCACATGCCTGATTGAAATTCTATATGTCCACTTTCTCATCAACCTAATTTCCCCAGCACTTCTGTCTTTATCTTACTCAAACACCCTGTCACTAATCACTCTCTAAACCCCAATCTGCCATTCTGTTCAGCACCCCCCTTGTTTTTTTATCAGTTACTCAATCAGTGGTGTCACCTTGATCAATAGCCAGCAGGAAGGAACGAGAAGGATTAAGCAGTATTGTAAATAGGCAGCTTGCTTGCTAACACATTAGCCAAACAATGTATGGCAAATCTTATAAAAAAGTAAAAAAATAAAAAATAAAAAATAAAGATAGTATGGAAGAAGTTATGTTCCCAACCCCTCATAAGTGCAGCTTCAAGTGGTTCTGGAAAGTTACTGCACCACTCTTCAGCTTGTTTCATGTCCTTGGACAGACCACTCCACTCGTTTTAATAGCCTAAGAGAAAATGCATTACAAGTTATATGAATTGATAAATTAATATTTAATATGAATCTGAGATTAATGATGAACAAATGTGCCTTGTAACAATCATTTTATGGCAGATTCGTTTTGGGCCTGAAAGGTTTCTGCGGCAGAAGAAAGCAGGACGAGGTGTGATTGATGGGAACATTATTGGTTATTTTGACTGTATATTCAGCTAATTCTCTGTGATGGATGTTACCAACTTTCTCTTAGAGGGTATTTGGTCAAAATGTCCTCAGGTGTGCAGGTGTAGCTTTTGCAGGACATTGTGAGCCTTGAGTCATTTTGAGGTGCAAAATCTCGAAGGCAAGTGAAGAGAGAGGGAGAAGGACAGAAAAAGGGAGAGGTGTGGAGGTTAACTTGTCAGATTTATTGAGGCACAGCTCCTCTGTACTGCGGCCCGGCTCCCAAGTGTAATCCACGAGGTACCTTTGGTATTGGCCAGCTGCTTAACTCTCAATTTATTTGATTCATGTCAAAAGGGAAAATCACTACTTGTTCTGGGTCTTATGCTGTTCCCTAAGCATTTCACCCAGACACTAGATCAATAGTCAAGTTGTCAGCAAAACTTGTCTTTTTGTTGTATTTGAAGAAGTTTACAAGAAACAAGAACCACTGTTTTTGAACAAATGCCCCTCAAAGATTTCATTAAGAAAACCTGAGATCCTAATCAGAAACTTTGGAATGAACAAACAAGTGCTTTTAATAACAATCAGACATTATCTGAATTTCTCCAAAGACACATTTCTGGACAAAGAATCTAAGAATGACATGAACTGTTGTCAGTGCTTTCATACCAACTGCCATTTCAACTCCTTTTATCTTTTACTGTTCAACTGACAATTCAACTGAGAATGTCTAATGTCTAATGTCTTAGACTGACATTTCAGTTAAATTAATTTTTTCTCTTTAACTGACATTTGAATAAAATACTTCCTCATCTCTTCTAACTTCCTCAAAGTCCTCTGTTCATACTCAATTTTCTCCAACTGCTTTTAGCACTCACACTTCAGCCGACACTTCAACCGACATTCCAGCTCAATTTATCACCTACACTCTGACTGACATTTCATCTCCTCTCAGTGCTTGAACTTCAGCTGAGTCTACTTGTAAGTGTAAGCAATTGTACAGGTGTACACTGTACAATGCAAATGTATAATGGTTAATGGACTTGCACTTATATAGTGTTTTTCTACCTTAATGAACAAAACACGGCTCTCGTTTCCATTCTCACACTCACTCACACACCAATGATGACGGAGCTACCAATCCTGGGAGCAATGTAGGGCTCAGCAGCTTGTCCAAGGACAGTCAGACATCTGTAAACAACATGAATCCATGGATCCATCCTGCCAATGGTTCAGGATGATGGTGGTGGTGTATTGGTATGAGGAATATTTTCTTGGCGCACATTAGGACCCTAAACACCAACTGAGCATTGATTTTAATACCACAGTCTACCTGACCTGAGTAGTCTTTCTGACCATGTGCATCTCTTTATGGCCACAGTGTACTAATCCTCTAATGGCTACTTCCAGCAGGATAATGCCCCAAGTACACATCATCTCAAGCTGCTTCCACCAACATGACAATGAGTTCAGTGAACTCCAATCTCCTACACAGGCACCAGATCTCAATCCAATAGAGCACCTTTAGCATGGAACAGGAAGTTGGCAGCATGAATGTGCCGCCGACAAATCTGCTGCAACTGCGTGATGCTATCATGTCAACACAGAGCAGGATGTCTAAGGAACGTTTCTAACACCTTGTTGAATCTGTGCCACCAAGAATTCAGGCTGTTCTGGGGGCAAACTGGGGCCTTACCTAGAATTAGAAAGTTGAACCTAATAAAGTGGCCGAGTGTGTAGCTTCAGTTGTTTCAGAGTTTGAACTACTTTAAATGTCTCAACTGCAAATTTTCCGCAGCGAGCATGCATACATCTTGATTGTTACTTCATCTGCATCTAAAACCTCAGAGAGAAAGAGTGGGGCCTGTGTTCTGCCTGGGAAAATCTATTCAGCACTGGACTGCAGTCAAAACAAATCTGATTCCAATAACTGTCACTTCAGCCAAGCATGATGGACTTGCATGCGCTCCTTAACATAATTTACCCACTGGTGTTCATTCCAGTTATGAACACGTGAATAAATACCTGAAAGTGAACATCAGTCCAGACTGTGGTTTTGCCTTCAGGTCATCTTCTTAGCTAGGCTTTCTAAGCATGCAGAACTGCTGGCTACCAGATGTCAACATCTGTTTCCTAAATGCGTTTTTTTGGGTTGTTTCCTGTAGTTAGTATAATTGTGTTCTCACTTGCCTGCCTGACTGACTGCCCCACATTTTCAGGTGGTTTTGATGCAATTATTTCCTGCATGAAAGGATTACATTTTATTTCTTTTTTTTATTTTATCTTTTTTCCTCCCAAATCAATGCTTTATCTCGATGAACTAACAGGCGTCTGAACTCTGTATAAAGTCACTCAGAATAGAGGGAAAAGCAGCTTTCACACAGTGAACAGAGCCTCACCTCGACCCAGGAAGAGTATTGACACTCCAGTAAATGAATATCAATTCAGATATAAAATGCCAAAAATTGGTGATGAATGACTGTTCCCGAGGAGGTGGCACATTTGGCTGTGTGAGAACAAAGATGGAAGAAGAGGGCAAAAGTACAGATCTAATTTTGACATATTTCCTGGTCATTCTCATCCGAGTGCTTGTATCAGGATTCTTTTTGCTCTCTCTTTCAGCCTCTCTTGCTAACACACACGCTCATCATACACACACAAGGTCAGACAAGTCTCACACGCACTCAGAAATACCGTGACCATATCGTCTTCTTTATCAATATGAGGTATCTTATAAGTTTTGGGCTCGTTTAACAGTGCGAGAGGCTGTGCAGATTAAAGGCAGGGCTGTGAGTGTGTGCACTGTGTGGGTGTCTAGAGGAAACCCAGAAGGACACTGCAGTGAAAACTTCACAAGGTGCAAAGATAAAAGTAAGGAGTTTGGAGAGCTACTTACCTGACAGAGTTTCCTTCTATCACTCTTGACAGGGTGGGAAGAAATGAGGAGGAGACTGTCAGATGCACAGATGATGGAGTCCACCTCTGTCTCTTCTGAGCCTTTATTTTGAGTAATGGAAGTGAGCCATTACGTTGCACTCAGTGTACTATATACAGGTACGAACACATATTATCTTCAATGACAAGTGAAAAGAAGAAGAAAGTAATGAGAAATATAAGAGGTATTCACCATATCAATCAATCATACGCGTTTAGCAGCAAATAAAAATAGTATGGGGTTGCTAAAGGTTAGTATGATTTTATGGGCCAAGGTTGTCATAGTTTGGGGCTTTTTTATTCATAAATAGGATTTAGATGTCAGATCAGATCTCAGAACACTCTCCACCAACTTGTTTTGATCATTTAAAATGGAAAAATACAGTCTGCTCTACATCAAATAGTCAGCCTCAACCTGATAATTCACATTTATGAGTTAGAAGACATATAATGTATGCACAATGGCTCTAGTGAGTTTAATGAATAACCTCTTATGTATTGTCCAATTTAGCAACAAGTGTCACCGCCTCTTAAAATGGAATTTCTGCTTTGGAATAATTTTGTGTTTCCCTGCTGTTCTGACAGATCTAGTGCACATTTTACTTCCTCAGTCCTGCATAATCAGGACGGCCATTAAATATGAATCACTTCATTAACATGTCGAGTGTAATCTGGACTGTCTCAGAGTGTGTAGCTCTATCATGGTAACTGCTCTCACACTGCAAACTTATCTCTCCAACAATGCCAAAAAAATCAGCTGTAACCCAAGCTGAGCTGCCAGGTGACTTTAGATCTTAATTTGCATATCAATTTGCCTCAGCTCCTGCCTCGGCACCTGGAGCCATACTGAGCCAGGATCATCAGACATCTGTACCGATTTGTCACTAAATGTTTTGATCATCCGATGGACCAAAATAGTTGCTGTTAGCAAAGAAAGTCAAAAAGGTTCCAAAGTTTCAGAATTTTACTATTAAAGCACCTAAAAACTTGGTTTCAAAACTTCAGCATTTCTGTATAAAATTGAATATTCACAACTAAATATGCAACAATCAGAGTCAATGTTAGAAAAACATTCAATTCATTCAAATAACTCTGCTTATATTGCCTGCACTGTCAATCAAATCTGATCAAACCACACACACACAGTCCTGATGTAGCTGATTAGCAAACAACAACTGTCATCACACTTTGAGTTAAATGTTGCTAAATCCTGATTGGAGTGTGGAAGTAAGTGACATCACCTTTTCCCACTAAGCCCCACCCACTTCCTACCAGTGAGCAAAAGCACAGACAAAAATAGAAAGACTGACATTTTCTCTTGTGGAAAAAAAAACTTTGTTTTCTAATTTTGTGTACATAAAGGACAATGTTGTGCCTGTAAGAAGCTGTTTGAGAAAATAGGTTTTCACAGCCTTTAACAATGACCCATCAAGAGCTGTCACTTGACTGTAGTTCTCCTCCACTCTAGCCAGATATTTCCCCTAAAGAGCTGATGGAGACCAGACCAGAGCTAATAAGGGGGTGACTTACTTTGTCGAGAGGCCAGAAACACAATTTGAAATGAGTGCTGATGTGGCTTTGTGTGTGCAGGACGTGTGAGTGTTAGTAAAGCACAAAGGGTTCAAGGCTTCATTTAATTGTCGTTCTACAACACAAGGTCGTATAAACAAAATTTAAGTTTAAGTCCCTTTATGCTACACACACAAAAAAACAAGACAGAACAAACAAAAACTATTAAAACAGAGAGGTCTGTAAATCATTTCTCAATGTAACAAGGTAAATAAAAGTGCTGCAGATGTAAAGTGTGATTAAATATTCATTGCAATATAATTAGACACATAAAAGGATTGCTAAAGTTTTCAGTACTTGTTAAGAAATAATTCACATAGTTCTATTTTTTTAATCAACTACAGAACCTCTACACCTGGCTGCTAACACAATTCATCATCGTTTACAGCAGTTGTAAAAAAAAACAAAAAAACAAATGTGTTGTGGGACTTAGTAGAATCTCTCCTTGACTGAGAGCTGTATCACACTGATGACGACTGATCATTTATCTTTAACACAAACGTCTGTTGAATCATGACCTGGGTTTTATGGCCAGAAACCATATTGTTATGTCAACAGAGCGGTGTATCCATCTTTGCGTTCTCCATGAAGATACGTTGTTACTCTTGAGGATAAATTTACTACAACAGATAAAAGGATATTTATTAGCGTTCCTCGGAGAGTAGTTGGTACCTCTATAAACCACAAACTTGCCATAATCGGATCAAGATTCAAATTCCTGAGCGGGTTTTGCCAGTGGTTGCAGGTGTGCTCTGCATGTGGAATTCTGCTGGTCTTCCAAGAGACAGAGGGGTTTTGAAAAGGAAGGAGCCTTATTTTGAAACTTCTAGAGGAATTAAGATCATCAGTATTAGACAGCTGATGGCTACATGTGGCTGTAGACTACAGCATGTGGCCCTGAATGGAAATAGCCAAGTACAATTAATGCAAATGGACACTGCAACTTATAGGCTACATTCTCCAGTCTATAGGACTGGAACATGTCAACCTGACTTTTCCACAGTGCTGCTACCTGTCAAGACTAGAATCCAAACCTAACGAGATCCAATGATAAAACCACCTGCTACCGGATGACTGCTCAACATCCCTGTCATTGAGGAGAATCTACGAATAAGGAACAGAGCGGAGAAATTGGAAGTGAGGTGAGGACGGAGGAGGAATATGGAGGTGGAAGCAAAAATAAAGAAATGGCAAGCGACATGAAAAATAGGGAAAGTGATGAAACATGAGGCGTGAATGGCGGATAAACAAGCAGAAAATTCCACAAGACGTTCCACACAATTCCTCAAGACACGGGGACTGCTGGTTGGAGCTGACATTTACAAGAGACGAGTGAGCAGTTGTGTGCCTGAAGAGCTGCTATTTCAAGGGACCGCTCTTTGCAGAGAAGACAATTAAAATGTCCATATTTCTAATGTCATCCTTGTTAGCAAGTTAGATAGTTGCCATATACAAGCTTGGAATCACAGATATGACATTTAGTGGCCCTGTGGGGAAGCTGGAATAAAGGAAGGAAGAGAGGAGGAATGTTGCTGGAGCTTTAATGTCCAGCTCCGCTTTCAGCCAAAGTAAGCGTGGCACCACATGATTGATAATCTCGGTACTGGCGCGTGGAGCCTTGACTTGTCCACATACTAACAGTGATTGAAGGGTGTGTGCGTTTGTGCATCCATGATTTAGTAATGATGAGCCAATTAGGACTGGAGGCTGCCCCATCCTTTCCCTCACAGGGATCAATAGCCAGAGCAGGGGAGCGTGCAGCCAAAAGCACATCACTGCCTGTTCTCAACCAACACAAATTCAGCAGTTTGGTATTTTAAGCTCCACTGCTGTTCTATTCACTCGTTTAAATTCCTGGGGCGTACATCTTATATTGGAGAATAACATCAACAGAGAATGAACTGTTGATTGTTCATTGTACAGCTGGAGGCCACGCCAAAATCAAAAAGTGCAACTTTAAAGGAAAGATGTATGCTAAAATTTAAATGTAGTAATTTGCTCTCTCCCACTCCAGTCAAAACACAGGAAGCTTTTGTTTTTATTTATGTATTTGTATTTAACCTTTACTTGACCAGAGAAGCCTTACTGAGATTAGTCCTACACAGCAATAACAGTGACTTACAGACAAACTACATTTTTTGGCTCCAATCCTGATCTGAGTCCCTTAAAGTTGGGTATCTGCCAATACCGAGTCTGTTCCGATACTTATTTGATTCATGTATATGTGTATGTATCTGACAAATTGAAATGACATCTGTAGCCTACTTAATTATTTCACATACCTTATTTTTCGCAAAGAAGATGCTACCTGAATGTTTTCTACACTGCTGTAGCGAGCTTTAATGTCTTAATTAAAACATACCAGAGTCAAACGTGTTATTATTAAAACCTGTGCTCTTCCTATGATAAGTCAAAATGTCTGCTGCGAAGAAGGCCCATATGAATGATAGAGAAGATGTCCTTCCTAACAGGTGCAACAGGATTGTGATAGCACAGTCTATACCTGCCCACACAGTCTGTAGAAGAGGTCTAATCAGGTCATTAAAAACACACCACTGGTTTGTATGGGCTATAAAAATGAAAAAATCCCCTGAGACATGTCTTCTCACCAGTTTAAATTGGAGTCAGATATTTCTGAGGTAACCGGCTAACTAACCAGGGAAGCTGATTTTTGAGAAATGAACAACAGAAATTGTTTCAGAGTGGAAACCTTTCACAGCAAAACTCTACTGTACGACAGGTTCTATATGCACAGTAAATACATGTCAAAAAGGGATTTATAAAAGGCTTCAAAAAATTCACTGAAGGTTCCTCCTTGAGTACAGTCTAAATTTACCTCTGTCTTGACTTTCTCACCACCGCCCCACCTATTACGGTCCCAACAGAACTCCTGTGTCACATTTTTATAAACCATGACAGGTTATGCATGACTACAATACAGCCAGGTCTCTCTAAAGTTGAATATAGAAGCTATCTTTACATTCTGCAGTGTCATTGAACAGATTATCAATATGAGGTGAAATGAGCCAGGCTGTAATCTCATGTAATCTTCTCCAGATGTTGCAGCCTCACACTGCACTGCGTGGAGAAAAATGTTCTGCTGGCAGGCGCTTCCATGTCTGCAGTAAATCTACATCCATCCTTTCTTTTGCCTTTGATGACGGTGCTGTAAATTAGATTGCACCGCTATAATAGCTGTTTTTCCCTTGTGCCTTCTATCAACACAGTCAGATTCCTATGTCCTTGAGTTCATTTGTGTCCACTGAGCACAGCAGACACCTAAAATACACACTGAATTTGTATTCAAAACTGACCTGTGGGTTAATATATTCACCACACACCAATGCATGAAAAAAATAAGGGAATGAATGTTATAACATTCATTGTAGAACCCAGAAGAATATATTCTGAGGATGAACACACCTTTGAAATTATATGAATTTACTGCAAGTGTTTGGGTTGCCCCAAAGAATAATAATAATAATAATAATAATTAAAAAAAAGGATTCATTTTTTTCATCCAAGATCCAATTATTCATGATAACACGCAGATGTCCTTCCAGAGCTCAGTCTCTCCCATTGTGATGGATTGACATGCAAATAGCTTGACAAACACGGCGCGGTGCTGACCTGCACCTGTCAGGCGCTCATAGCTACAGACTGCGAGTATGTGCATGTGTTTGACTGGAGGTAGACGAGCTTAGGTCTGTCACTCATCTCATGCAGTTACTTTTGGCCACAAATATCCACCTGAATCGGTCCTGGAAACACTTTATGCTCTGCCCCGGTGAGGACTGCCTCGTGTAGCTGCAAATGAGAAAGAATGTGTCAAAGTGAAATGTTAATCCACTGGGAATAAAGTGTATTACATGGAAATACAGTAGTGGCCATGGATGGGTCCCAGATCATTTCATGAACATGAGGGTACACCGTCTGCTTTAAAGATGATACTAAAATGAAAGCTGCATGTTGCTCTCAGAGAGACGGCTGGAGTTAGAGGTGTAATTCCCATCTGGGAAGCCAATACGCAAAAGAAGGCAAGGTTATACAAAATATGATAAATAGCACTGAAATCACAAAATAGGTTTTTGGTTTTTATTCAGGGCCATAAAAAAGCATGGGAATTGATTGGAACATCCATTTAAGGGCCCTATTATTGGAAAATTCCACTCAGGTCTGCTTTGCAAAGACAGAAGGAGCAGCAGCTGCTTATGAATCTGCTTCTCTTGTAAAGTTGTTTATGTTTTATTTATTTGTACATTATTTAATAAGGACGATGCGGAAAAACTGCTGCAGAATTGGCAGGAATGAAGTGCAGTGAAGTTTTGTTTACTTGATATGTACTGTGTGTCTATACCTCCAAATGAATTGGAAGTTTTAAAGTTTTCCGGTTTTGTCCCTGAATATGCACAGGTAGCTTCACCAAACTCTGCAGACACCCATTAATAGTATTCACAGGTTAACAAGCACTGAGTACTGTCTGACACTGGTACAGGAACAATCCGGCATACCCCCAAGCTCTCAAGTGGTATCTTCGGTATTCTTAGGCATATAGGTAGCAGTACATTACGTACAGGATGTGTCGAGGACAGTAACTGTGAATAGGGGCAGGTATCACCAGCAGGAAAATCAAAGTTGGTGCAACTATGGCAAGCCACAGGGGAAGAGTCAAGAGTCTAGTAGCTCTGTGAGGCTGTACGTGTGGTGCGTTGAGATAAATGCTAACTTGTTACCATCTCAGTTTAGCAGGTTAGCATGCTAGCATTTGCTCATTAGCACTAAACACAAAGTACAGCTTGGCTGATGGCATCAGAAGCTGATGGGAATGTCATTAGTTTACCAAACTGTACCAAACTTCATGGCAGTCCTACCATTAATGGCGGACCAACCAAATGACGAACCATCCCCAGAGCCACGAGCATGGCTAAAAATGTCACCACCCACACTACTTAGAGTACAGTCAGCTTTATCATAGTGCTTGAATAATTGTCATTCACTGTTGTAGTTTGTAAGGCTTTCATCTTGATTGGCAGTTAGATTGGTAATACACAAAAGCGAGTAAGTGGGAGAAAGTTGGAGCTTTTGTCAATGATGGGCTCAAAGTGCGAGGCTGTGCTAGTTCCCAGAAACGGTATGTACCAGTACAGACGTGGGTGAAAAGTAATCAGTACAAAAGATTTGCTTCTTTTTTCACAGCGCTACCAGAAAGCTACATTTTCTCTGCCATCCGTGAGCAGGTGGCACAATGTCAAGTACACACAGGGACATTATCACCATAATTCCAATTTACAGGACACTGTAATATATTGCACATTATATAAGTGTGCGTTTGAAATGCAATGTGCTGTCTTCAGCTCGTAACAAGGCCTCTGACCAAGCTCCATGGCTCTGAGGCAGATGTGTGTGAAAACGATTTTTGAGAGACATGAGAGGCGCTGGCTGGAAAAGCCCATTAAGTTAAGTGGTACTAGAACAGATGCAGAAATTACAGAGGCACAAAAAACTATTTGCAAGGACATGAATTAAACAGTGACTTGTGGTAGGCAGAGAAAACAGATCAAGTTAGGCAGGAACTAAATGAAGATCAACTCAGATATAAGTGGAATTAAGGTTAATTTAAATTGCAAGTCATTGCGAATAGTGATTGATGATGAGGGATAATAAAGCCAAATTAGGTCAGGAACACTGCGTCTACCTATTAGTTTCACAACAGTTCCTGACAATACTTATTGTTAAGGGCAAATGGTGAAGTCACCACATTTCGTGTAAAGAAACCTGCCTCCTGTCCCGCTTCAGTGAGTGATTTCAACATGTCGTCATGCGTAAAAGACAAAATTAGTTGTTCCTCAATGCCCTCTAAAACAACCTACCTGTATATAGCTAAAAAAAGACTATAAGCATTTTCTGATCTGCCACCCCTGTTATGTCACTTCAACCAGTTTGTTAAACCTTCATTAATTTAAAGTTTTGGCCACTTGGGAGCCAAACATCGACATATTATCACCTCATAAAGTTAATATGATGGATGTGTTAGCAAACAGTTGCTTATTTACATGTAGAGCAGGCGTGGAGAAACATTGGCATTCATTTGGAGTCATGTTTCTGACCACCTGAAGTCCAATATTCACTCTTCTTTTAGCTCTGTCTTGGTCTCCACCAACTTCCGATGGATGTATCTGACTCCTTAGTTGCCAGACCGTCCACTATGTTCACCAGCTAGTCGCAAATTTGTTTGTGTGTTGTTTTGGTGCTGGGCAGATAGGTGAGAGGGCTGAGACTGAATTAGAACAGTAAAGCTGGCCATAAAAAACAATGGAAAGATGCCTCTGTGGTGTGTGCAGTAAATCGCATCGGTGGCATCTGACACACTTCATATCACCCATTGTTTTCTACATAAACCCACGTACCGACAGCATCTTGACTCATCAACTCATGAAGTTACTGCACTGTCCTGTTCCCCAGCATTTACTTGCATCGACAAGTAACAATTTTTCATATTCAATCAGCACATCCCAGATAGTTACCTAGCTGCCTTTACTACTTCTTCTGTCTGTATGATGCGTTTGCCGTGTGCCATGGGTATCAAATGATACAATGTGTTATGATGCGTTATAAGGCTACACGACCCAACGTGACACTATGTGACACAACGTTACGTGACGCAATGTGACACGACGCTATGTGTTGCAACTGATATGTGTTTGACTCAAAAGTGACATTTTGGGAAATAGGCCTATGCTCATTTGTTTATTTTTTGTCAAATTTAATTTCTTAGCTCTGTGCAGTTGCCAGGCGACCAGCGGCAACTCCAGGAAGTTATTGGTTGCGGCCATGAAACAATCCAGCACATAACCCCCTGTAAAAAACACTTTTTGCTGAATTTGACAAAAAGTGTTTTGGATTAGAATCACAGACTTCACCTTTGGAAAGATATGAGAGTGGTGTTCTTCTCATCCAACTCTCTGACATTTTGGGAAATATGCTTATTCACTTTCTGGCTAACAATTCCTTGAAGACCTGAGCCTATTGGTGGCAGGATAATAATGACATGCTACTTCTGCTTTTGCTACTTAGGTAATTTTCTGCTGAACTAGAACATTTTTTACTCAGATTAAGCATTTGAACGAATCACCAATGATTTCTGAGGGCAGACTTGATTTCCTACTTTTCCCAGAATTACTTTAAACACGTTCCAGGTGCCTCAACTTGTATTTTACTTTTGATGTGTAGGTGGAGGACATGAGTCACAATGAGCTCTCCCATTAAACTTAACAGCACTGGAAAGGTCTGACACCTTTGGCCCTGAGAGAGTCATGCCTGTTTTCAGACCAGCTGTTTATTTTTGGGCCTCACCTCTCACAAATCTTCTGAACATAGTTTTTTTTTTGGTTTGGGCGACATGATTTGACCGCATGGATCAGAATAATGCACAAATGTAGAACATGAATGCAGGGATGAATGGTGCAGTAGTTTTTTTCATGTTAAAATTTAGAAAATCTAGAAATCTAGAAATGTTATTACATTACATTTTTTAAGTATCTTTCTAATTAAGAGTGCATGCAACAGTGCATACATTATCACTCACTGATCACGTGGGCATGTTATCCCCGTGGGGTGAAGAGATGCTTCTAAAATAATAATTAGGGTCATTAATTTGACTATAATTAATACCACCGGGAATATGGAAACTTTTCATGCAGAGAGCATCATGAAAAATAGAATTCAGATAGAGCACAGTCAATAGGGACCTATGAATCATGGTGATGGGAGTGTAAGCCAGCAGAATATAACAATAGTTGAATGGTTTAACCCCATTGTTCATTTTACACTCCAAGCTTCTCACTATCAGAAGGTATTTCTCAGAAATGTGCCGCTCTTAATACAAAAAAAGCTACAAAAACCTTTACCAAACAATATACCTAATATTATAAAAGAAAAGAAATAACAATGGGGAAAAAAATGTAGGCTCTCCCCCCAAGTGATCCATGATGTATAGAAGCAGATTGGAAATAAAAATGAAAAGCGATAACACCCTCGCACTTTCTACTGCAACAATTGCTCTGAAATGCCAGAGTCAGGTATTCAAAGAAGCGAAAGGGTTGGAATAATACATTAGAGCGATGATTCATTTGCCGAGAGCGGCCGTGACGTAGTGAAGAGGGCAGAGAGCAGCTGTCGGGGCAGCGTTTGAGTCAGCTGACACTCTCTGTAATTACATCTCTGCTCTCTCACCTGCAGCCTGTAGGGACAAAATGGGGGGGGGGCAGTACACATCACTTATAAATGATACATTGTTATACCATAAAACATCCACAATCCTCTAAATTAAACTGATGATGAAATGTCTGGCTTTAGGCAAAAAAAAAAATCAGGCTGCTGTACTAGCTCTGACTTTTTTTTTTAATGTTTCAGTCTGACTGAAGACNTGGTTTTACTTTCAAAATCAATGTGGTATCAAGTATTAATTAAAAATTATTTTTTAAATTGTAAGTCCAAGTTCAATTTAGATTAGTAAATAATTGGAGGCAGTGTGTCACATACTGTCTCTGACAAAGAACACATTGTACAACATCTCATCACCATGTACTGTACTGTACTGTAAATGGAGATATTCTGAACCAGCGAGGCGCTGGAGAACATCTTCATCCATTCACTGTCAGGTTCTCTCCTGTATGTTGGTGGATTTGGTTCACTGTGAAAATGTGAACATATTGTTGTAAAAACAAAACCAAAAGCTTTCCTCCCTGTCCTGCGTAGAGGCTCTTCATTTTACATTTTTTCATTCAGTCAACAATTCAGAGTTACTCATAATACATTTAAAAGTAGAGTAAGTCTATTTTACCAGTTGTTTTATAATCACTAAACTACAATGATTATGTATGACACAGAAGAAATAAACAACAGAACTGTTAATATTTTGCTGCTTCATTGCAGCAGCAGTGTTTGTAATTGGCTGCTGTTTATGTGCTTCCTCAAAGTTTGCATACTGAAGGCAGTGATGCCCACAAGAGACAGCAGACACTGTAGCCTCAATAGACTCAGTGACGGTGTGAGTAAGCAAGCAGCCCAATTAATTAACTCTGGAATTAACTTCAGCGGCAGATTAAAGTGTACCCTAGACGACACTTTGTGCGGGGCCCTATGCTCATCCCATATTACCTGAAAAACTGAACCTTTTTTTGGTGACATGTTTGAGACAAGGGCCTGCAGGAAATATGACACAGCAGACACACACACACCAGTGCACAGTGAGCACAGACATAAACACACAGGACATAAAGACACACATAACTAAAATCTGTAATATACTGCAAATACAATAATGCAAAACAATACAGGCTCAGACCCACTAATAGTGCAATAACTGAGGAATTCACTGCAAAGCTTTAAAAGTAACGCTGATGTTAGAAACGGCAAATCCCATCAGCCGTGAAAAATGAATCCCCTCTGAGGAGTAGAAATAATCCTCATGAGACAACATACGTGTCCAGTGGAGGTTCCGGGATCAGCATCTTGGACAGCGATCGTGACAGGCTTTGTGCAGAATGGATTATAAAATCCACCTGTAACGCTACTTTGGGCAACGTTTTCAGTTCATCAGCTTCGTAGTGATCCAGAAGCCCCCAGATGAAGTCGCATTAACCGATGGTGGAAATAGAATCAGTCACCACTGAAATAAGTGGGACCAAATTATCCTGAAAAGCAGATGCACACAGCGTTCCAACTGCTGCATTAGAAACAATGACTGTGAAAATCCTGTGATTTATATTGTTGTGGTGTGAAACAATAGGCATGTGATGTATGCAGATCTGAATTTCCTAAACTACTCAGGTGCTGGTGTTTCTTACATATCATTGAGAAATACCTCTCCTACAGTTTGATATGTTTGATAGAGCAGACTTGTCATTTCTTGGCTGCCACCTTTTAGATGAACTAAATCTTTAAATCAAAGATGAGGCATAATCAATGAAAGAGGAAACATATATTACCATATTACCACATTTTAAGTTGACATGGTTAATGTGTTAGCAAACAGTTGCTTATTTACACATCCTGCAGACACAGAGCAACATTATCATTCATTTGGAGTCGTGTTTCTGGTCTCCTGGTGAATTTAAGTCCAATATTCATCTGTTTTGGTCTCCACTAACTCCTGAGGGAAATATCTGGCTGTTCACCAGTTAGTTGCTAATTATGTCCGTCTGCCGTTTAGTGCCGGGCAGGCATTGTAAAGTGGGTTTTTATAGCTTTTTTGCTGAAAACAGCTGCTTGCTGCAGCAAAAAATGATACTGATGAGAGCGGTAAGAGTGAATCAAATAGTAAACCAGTTAAGTTGCGGGCAGGAAAACCAAAGCAGAGTCCCCTTTCAAACCCCTTTCACATACCAGTCTTAATATTAACATATTGACTATAGCTGCTTTAGCTGTACTTTAACCATACAATATATTAATGATAATACAATTCATCTGTAATTCCAAAACAGAAAAAAACATAAATCTGTTATTTGTTTCAAAACCAAACACGAAAAACGAAATCACTTGGTTTTTTTGTTTTTTCAAAAAACAAGAAAATCAAAATCAAAAAACAGTCATTTCATTCATTTCTCATTTAGGACAGACAGTAGAACGGTAGACAGACAGGAAGCGGAAGTTAAGTGTAAAAAATTCAAAATAAAAGCCAAGAGGATAGAAAGGCCATTCTATAAAGGTGTTACTTTATGCAAGCACATGATCTACTGTACCAGGGTAACATTAGTAGATAGATAGATAGATAAAATCTTCCCAAATAGTGTTGTCTAACGCCTGGGACACACAGGAGGCAGAAGCGCTGCAAAGCTCAGCGATATGACAATTCTCCCACAAGCAGCCTGGTTGCTCACACCAGAAGCGCATTTCTCTGCGCCGGTCAACAAGCGATTCTGCTCCTCTGCTCTTCTGTACAGTAATCGCATGTACAGCTGATCTTAACCTCATGAATTTATAATGTAAAGCTTTTTATGTGTTCCTGGACAACACTGTACATGTACGTCTATGGCCACTTCTGGAGTGCCTATAGTAATGAGTTTTTATCAAGGTAAATCAATGGCCACAGTATAGACAAAGTGTCTGTTACCAGTGTTATGTAGTTAGGTCTGTAGCTTCAATGATATACAATTGACATTTTACAACCATAATAACGTGTTTTTTATCCAGCTTATCCAGTTGTCAGTGTGTTTTCTGGCCAGATAAAACAGAACAGACGTCGAAACCATCGCTGCAGATGGCGAGCCAAGCGCTTTCTGTCTGAACAGCCCAATTGGTTAACATGGGCGCCAAAAGGAAGCAGGCAATGCTTGCAGCGCTTTGCGGCGCTTTGTGGTGCTTTGCGGCACTTTGCGGCGCTTCCACCTCCTGTGTGTCCCCGTCATGGAAACCACTTATAGTGATCACGGTTACACTGATCGTATCACCACTTATATGGATCAAAAAATCATTCCTATACAAATGCTGTTTAAATAATTCACTTATAGTAATCAAGAAGTCTGCTTACAGTGTTCATTTTGGCTCTTTTCATACACGACATATGGGGGAAAAACTTTAAAACTATGGTAATTCTATTTATTTTACTTTACTCCCATGATACTTTGCCTCGCTGTAACCCGTCTGCTTCCAGCTGGCTACCTGAGGCTTTTGTGGCATGCACATTGAAATCATGACGGGAAAAAGAAAGTCATTTTCTCTCAATGAAGAACGTTGTCTCCTCGAAGCTTATGACAAACTGCCAAAACGAGCCAATGAGATGCTGCAGTGAAACTTGGTGTTCCTCAGGCTGCCTTATGTAGTCGACTCAAACAACGAGAAACAGTCAGCTGATAATGATGGAGACAGAAAACGAATGCACACGGAGAAAGCACCTGTGCTTGAGCCGCCCTCGTCAAGTGGACTGATAGTGCCCCCTAAATAGCGTACCCCAGTAAATAGCGAAGCTGTCCGTTTCATTACTTTATATTCATGTAATAAATATACAAATGTCAATTAGATGGTAATCTGCATGAGAAATAAAGAAAAAGCAAAAAAAATTAGTTATAATAATCACCAACCCTGTACATGGAGTTCACCCAACAGGAGGCAACTGTGCCCACAATGGCCGAAAAGGTCAAAGTGAACTTGGGATGGAGGAAAATGCTGTCTTCTGCGATGGGCAGGGGACAATTGGTACGTTATAGTATTTACAAAGTTGGTCAATTACTCTGGCTTGGCTTTGTAGCTCAGAACCTTTGTTTGTTGAGGGATCTGAATCTTAATTCAGGCTTCAATTATTTTTCTAACAGGTAGTTAAATGGTAATTAATGATGTAATGATGTTTGTCAACCAAGAAAATTCTGTATCGATACCGTGGGCTGGCCTAAAACTGAGTAATAAGCATTGCATTTATCCAAAATAAATAAACATTTTTTAAATACAGAGATAAGCATCCGCTGTGTTTGAATGGGGAGGTCTCACCATGTTTTCAAATGTATGCCATAGTCGCAAGGTGTCCACCTATCTTCCTAAAATTTGACCCTTTATACACATTGTTCAAACCCTTTCCAGCCACTATAGGTCTTTATGAGTGGTATTAAAACTCCACCCACATTGGGGTCTTAATGTAGGCTACATGCTCACTGATCTGACAGTCTGGTTGCGAAGTGGGTGAATGGTCCACTGAGCCCTTATGAGCCACACCCGACTGAGTGATAATACAAATGTAAGAGACCTCACTGGAAACTTTCTAGTAACAACCAATCTAGTGTTTGTGTTTGACAAGAGAGTTGAGAAGTCAGCGACTCAAAAATCAGTCACATGAACTAATTACTGTATGGAAACTGTATGTTGACTACATTTTAGCATGTCAAATATTGAAAACATTTTTGTGGTTGAGCGATACAGATGATAACCTAAAATTTGTTACCTTTGTTTTTTTGAAGGTAGATTTGTCTTAAGTCAAATACGTAACAGATATGTCAATAGCTCACAACTAGGCTACCTTAAATAAATTGTATGTTCAAACTTCAAGCCAGTAATCAACTTACAGTAGGTCTTTGGTTATCTACACATGACTTGTTGGAATGTTGGCGAGTGAAATTTAGAGAGTCAAGTGTGTATTGTCTCTATTAACTTTTTTTTACATTTCCTTATTCCCCCAGTCTCCTCGTTTGCAAATACACTCTTTGGAGTTTGTAACAGACTTTGAATGAACGAACCTCCAGTGGGAAGAAAGGACGCCGATACATACACCGACAGCCCACCACTTTTTTTTTTCACAAAATGTTTTAAATATGTTACTCATATGGTCTTGGACAGTTGAAAATAGTTAGCCCCACCCCCAAATCTGTGACATCATTAAAGCACACTCTGTGGAGTTTCTACATATACAATAAGCTAACTTTATGAACATATTTCTCATGCAAATAATGAGCTACAGTTTCTGGTTCAGACATGTAAGCATAGCTGTAAAGTGAAGCTCATTTGAGTGTAGAAGCTCAAAGGAATATTGAAATCCTGGAAGGAAACTGGGGAATTTGCTCCCATAAATACGACTCTACTTAAATACATTTTCAACTTTTATCAAACCATTACGCTAGCTCTGGCTGGCGAATGTCACTATAGGCAGTGCTTTGTACCTCAGTGTTGATCTGCATAGCAGGCTTTCCGTATGTGCACACAGGCGACTTCTTTGGTCTAGAAATTACGACCTTACAAAAGCAACCGAACGCGAACCCATTTAAGGCGTATGTGAGAAATGTACCATTTTACTAGTTTACAAGGTTCACCCAAATACACCATTATCTAGTAGAGCTGTACTCATATGCGTATATACTTTGTACATTTTCCAAAACATGATTTTTACAGATGTTTTTCATATGGGGCGATACACACAAATGTGGAGAGATTGGATCCAATATCAATTCTGTTGAACTTCAAAACGTTATTAAGCAAGTTATAATATAGCAACACGCCTGTAAGTTTGAGTGGGTTTGATAAAACATTAGTTTTGTGTTTTCTCTATGGATGCGATGAGGAACGCTGTTGCGATCACATGCTGCCGCAGCCTAGTTGGCTGCCAGATTTGCGTTCAGCAATGGGTGCTGAACGAACCAAGATGCCCAAAATGCAGAGACAGCAGCTTCAAAGACATTCTGTTTGAGATAGCAGGGAGGGGAGGTGATAAATATATTGAAGGACACAATTAGGGATTCATTTAGTAACTTACTTTTTTTGGAAAATGTTCTTTTGTTCCAAGCATCGTTCATATTTTTGTGAATAGCATTAATTTGTTTGTTTTGTGGTTTATTTCTTTCAAGTGGCTGATGTGTTTCGGGGATGGGGGGGTTCTAAATGGTTCAGCTATGTTACATAATAAAGATTTTACTAAAAATTTTATTCAAACCTGAGTTCTGAATAAATTTAGTTACTTGCTTTATGGATTGTGTTTATGAGGTAAAGTACTATAATGTGCAGTGAGGAAACTAACATGCTGTATATAAATCAGATGCACTGCTGGGCTTTTTAAGGCTTATTTCATCACTAAGGCAGAGTTGCTCCAATGCTTTCAAAGGGCAAAATATTGCCAAACCCTTCCAGTGGTGATTGACAGTGCAGCTTTTACTAAAATTATCAAGGAATGTGTTTACAGCAGCCACACTGCAAATTACTTCTCGTTGCAATCCCCCTGATCTCTCTGGCTGAGGCGATTTATCAAAGATAGTTTGCACTTCAAGCCCCTTGGGGCCAGTACCCAGCCATGAGAGGTTAATAGCACAAGTCTGGAGAGTAGAGGGTTAGTTTAGCACTATCTTCCTCACTGAGCTCTCTGAAGCAACATGTGAACGTGATCTACTGTCTACCATTGTACATAATACTGTATATGATATTAATATGTATTAAAATACATAATTTGACATTATCTTTATGCACAAAACAGTGCCACAATTACACGGTGTGGCCACAGTTGCCAACTCCACTTATTATAAGCGACTTGTTTATCTGTAAAGTTGCTTACAAATATTTGTAGTCGCGGGTTACGTTTTTTTGGGCTTGTTTCTAGAGTGTAGTTGCTTATTTGGGCTTGCTCCCTTTATGTCTCCTGTCTCTCTCCACTATACCTGTATTTTCACTTTATTAGGCTCTCATAAAGCGAAAATGCATTTATGCATGATAGTTGTTCGTCCTTTTGTAGGATCCATCCACAACCTCGTTCCCTCCGCCCCTCCCCTTCCCCCATACACACACACAGGTGACAGTCACTTTGCT
>NTHP01000205.1:574548-587798 GCA_003416845.1 Oplegnathus fasciatus | reverse complement strand
TCCCCAGTACAATAGGGGTGAATGGAATTTGGCTTGTGGTTCTTACAGCCTTAAAAAATACATTAAAAAAATACAAAATCCACAGATCTCACTGTTCCAGGTTTTTGTGAATATCAGTGAAATGAAACACTAACATGTCAGTTTTTATGCCGGGTTGTCCTTCCGTCCGAACATTCATCCGTCCCATTCTCGTGAACGCGGTATCTCAGGAACGCCTTGCGGGAATTTCTTCAAATTTGGCACATGTCCACTTGGAAGGATGAACTGATTAGAATTTTGGTGGTCAAAGGTCAAAGGTCACTGACCTCACAAAACACGTTCTTGGCCGTAACTCAAGAATTCATGCGCTAATTATGACAAAATTTCACACAAATGTCTAATAGGATAAAATGAAGTGATTTTTTTACCGAAAAGGTCAAAGGTCAACTTCACTGTGACATCATAATGTCCTGGAAAAACACTTTTTTGGCCATTAGTTATTGATTGGGACCCCAAGGTATTTGTATGAGTCCACCCTCTTCACTTCCTCTCCCTGGATGACAGCCAGGACAGGAGGGCTCCTGTTCCTCTGGTACTCCAGACGAAGCTCTTTATCAGTCCTCTGAACTCCTGTAAAAATAGTCTCTAAGCACGTGTCTCACTGGAAATGATTCACTGGAATCATACATGTCAATATAGTGATAACTTCCATTTTGCCCAAAACTACACTTAATACCTTTTATTAAATTCCTTTAAAGTCTTCATTACATATATTATATGAGTCTGGACAGTCTGCAATGGCTTAATGGCACCCAACTGGAGAATTAGTGCCACCAGCTGTTTATCATGATGCGCTCAACTCCTAATATTCATATAACAGTAGTGGCTGGAAACTTCTTTGCCAATTTATTGGACATTTGGTTACAATTTGCGCTTATGAGCTTGACTAACGAGCTTTGTAAGGGTGAAACAACATGAATCAGTACCTCGGTATCAAGCAGCCATCATTGTGTTGGCAAAAACTTGACAGGAACACCATGATGCTGTTGATTCAGCACAGATCGTAATCCCTAAGGAGCGTTTCCAGCATTTGCTGAATCCACGTCGCAAAGAATTCAGGCTGTCAGCCTGGTGTACTTAATAAGATGGCTGCTGATTGTGATTTTATGGGTAAACAAAATGGAATGCTTCTTCATTATGGGATTATGGGTCTCTGTAGCTTCTAGATGACCCTGCTGCCTTGACAACATTTAATAAAAATATAGCTGTAACTAAATATGAAACTGTTCGACTTCCTGGAAACAATATGTAATTTGCATGACTGAACAGTGTCAGACCGTGATTCTTTCTCTGCTGTTCTCATCTCCTGCTAATAGCCTTCTGACAATCAGAAGACCATTTACTTCCTTTTGACTAGAAGCTGAGTTGAATGCATTTCTTGGCTTTCCTTCCCTCCATATCTCCCTGAAACCATTTTGAGCCCACATTATTCTGCCCTACCACTAACCCTCCATCAAAGAATGTTATTAGTGGTTCAGTTTGACAGTTGAGTCACAAGCAGAGTTGCCAAGGTTGTCACACACACCCACATTACCTGCTCAGCAGGAGAGCGGCGTGTATAGACCTACCACAGTGACTAAAAAACAAAATTATGGGAATAGAACAGAGATAAGGAGGATGGTGAATGTGGGAAGAGAACATGACATTTCTTTGTTATTCAAATAAGCCACATCACTCAGTCCAGTCTCTCCATACACTGTCCAGAGAGTCAGGGAACAAGCACCAGGCTTTGACTGTCGCCATCTGTTGCCGGGTGTCTCCTTTCAACTCATATTTGAGCTCTAAAGATCTTGGTCTGAGATCACTTGGTGGCTGATGTAAGAGCTTTAAAGAGCCAAGGGAGTGACTTAGGCCAAATTTACCACAGATTTCACTCTCATGTTTTTTCTTTTTTGCACAGGAAAAAGCTTTCATGTAAGATCTAAGGTCATATTATACTTGGGTAGCCATGTAAGATTGGCAGTAGAAACATACTGTATATCCACAATGGAGTGTGCTAAAATGAAAAGCAAGTGGTCATGATGATCGTCAGCCATCCAACCCCATACCTTACCGGATGGTGGTGATAAAAGAAAGACTCGCTTTCATACATCTTTTAGATTAACATTTCAAACTTTTAGTGCACTGAAAGCTTTCATCAAAACAACTTTCAGCACAAATTCATTCACATTCATGAGGATACGGCCATAAGCCAAATTTACTGATCTTCTCTATAGAATAATTGTGTTTATGAAAGACTGCGTAAGTAATGGAGGCACAGGCACTTCCTGTGGAAACCATCCATCAGTGCTCTCAATCAAAGTGAATGATTGCTTCTGGTATAATTAATGTACAACACAGCCTGATACTCAGTGTTGCCACGTGTATGATTATTTGTAATATAATTTAGCCATTTTTTACAATGTATAATAAAAAAAAACAAATGCATGGTCATTTTTACATGGCATATGTTCAGTTTTTTTCTATATTAGTGAAACTGTATAGAGTTGGTTTGGAACCAACCTTGTTTTTCAATGTCAAACCATTTTGTTTGGTATTGTTATCAGTTTTGTTCGGTTTATGGTACAAGACTAAGAGTCTACATCCATGCTAACGGCTTATACTTAGGCACAGCTGTGTTCTGTCAGCATTCTATGTAACAAAAAGAATACTAACCTGCTGATGTTAAGCAAGTAAAATGTTTACTATCCATCTTAGTTTAGCGTCATTAGGACTCATCATCTGGGGAACATGAATCTGTATACAGAATGTCATGGCAATTCATTAGTCAATAGTTATATTCAATAGTTGTTGTTGAGAAATTTCAGTCTAGACCAAAATGTTGGACCAACGACAGACTGAGACACGGACAGACCAACAGAACAATATTGCCATCCCTAGAAACGCTACATGTAGCCTATTTGCTTCCATGGTACATAATGTGTCCTGTAACATGCATGACAAACACCAGCCTACAGTCTGGATGTACTGTGAAGAGTGGCACAGCCTTGGGAACTGACAAATTGATATATGTCACAAACTCAGTTCTGGCTGTGCCACAATTAGATTTGAATGTACAGTAGTCTATTTATATGATGATATGATTTTTAGCACCTAGCAACACTGCTGATAATGTTCAACACAAATCTCAACTTGACATCAAATGGTCACTTCCTCTGCTGAACTATAAATCAATTCCACCACTGAAAGCTTGTATGGTGAAACATCTTGATGGAAAATAATAAATCCAGCTTTACAATCACTCAACCTTCCCAACCCCTTCCACACCATTCTATGGTACACATTTCATGTCACTTTCCTTTCCTTTATCAGATTCTCAGTATACCATATAATCCAATGGACCTAATGGGTACCTTAAAGGTTCATATTTTTACAACATAGGTCTTATTGAAATGTAGTTTTGGCCGATATACCAGTTTAGCATAACATAATTGTGAAGATAATGAATATTAGCACTCTGCTGAAAATCACTTTATATAGTCCGAAAAGAACAGCAACAAACTTATAGTACCTAAGCATAACCCAAATATTAAAAAGCAGGTATTTGGAAGTAACTAACTAACATTAGGTCAATATTAGGAGAAGTCAAACATAATGAGGGGTCATGTAGATAGTGTAAACAAGAAGCGTCAAAGTCACATGATTTTCTCGTGTTCACAAATATATCAAAGACGAGGAAAAACACTGAAAGATTTCATGGCGAAGAGGAAAACGGGTTAAATAATTCCATTAGATCACAACATTTGTCAGAGACAGCCACGTGTCCTCATGTGTTAGATTTTTTTCTATTATTCTCAATCAACTCAACGTATGAGTCAGCCTTTTCAGTTTACTCCATGATTGTCTCCTTTTTAGAAGTCTTAAGTTTTCCAATTATGGAGGTTTTGGGATTTTTTTTGGATTTCTCCTTCAACAGCAGCTCTTCAGCTCTATTGTTTTCTCTAAGTCAAGTCCTTAGACAGGGAATGTGAAATAGTGACTCAGAGGTGTACATGAAAAGACCTGACAATGTCTTCAGTAGCTTTCAATTTTTGAAGTGTGATTGCTTGAAGTTCCCAGCTCAGCTTGCTGTCTGTGTGGGTGCTTAGTGAGTGGCACTTAGTGTGATGGAGGCTATAGGTTTTCTCTGGCCTTCATCTTCAATTGATTGCAGTGGACTGCAGATTGGACATTGACTTTGTGTTGAGTCAAAGAGAGGCAGTAATTTAAGCTTTCAGGACACACTTTAACTTCAAAGGAATGTTGCAAGGAGGCTGTAGACAAAATTTCAAATTGTAGTTACCTAACATGAACTAAAATTTCATTCAGTCGTGGGTTTGAGTCACCTATGGAACCAAAACAGAGTACATCCCAATTCCCTGACAGGCATCTTTTCCTCAAGTCTTTGTCCCTTCTATTTAAGATGATGGAAAGAAATCCAGTTGTGAGGAAAAAGTAATCAAGGAAAAAAGTAGTTAGGTGAGACGACCTCTGCCCTTCAGTCTAATCTGAAGCTGTGTCTTGCTGCAGCTGTCAGTGCACAGAACTGCTCTTTTGTTTCTGTGGAGTTAGTATTAGCACAGATAAATATCACATTATCCGTGTCCAAATAATAAGAGTGCTCATTACCACTGCATGAATATCATCATTTTATTTTACTGCTGTCCTCCCACATGACAAAAGAGAGAGTGAAGCATTAACCTCTGTGTCCTCTACCTTAACAAAAAAAGTCAAAGGATTTCCATGCTGTTTTTTTTCTGTTGGTGTTTATTAATATATATTTTATATGTATTTTATTTATAGTAAAATATCAGAACAACTATTAATAGACTGGTCTAGCGTTGTTGTGCTAAATGCTAACGTCAGCAAGCCAACGTGCTCACGATGACAATACTGATGTTAAGCATGTGTAATGTTCACCATGTTCACCATCTTAGTTTTGCGTGTTAGCATGCATAACATTTGCTAATTTGCACTTTACACACAGTACACCTGAAGCTGATGGGAATGTCATTAGATTTGTAAATTTTGGCCACGAACCAAAGTATTGGACAATAATAATTTTAACCTAATGATGGCGCTAGATGAAAAGTCCAGGTGATCACCAGAGTTATTACAGTTCATGCTCTGGGCACCATGAATGAGTGCACCAAATGTGGTGCCAATCCATCCAGTAGATGTTGGTATATTTCACAGGGTAAGTGAAAACTTTGACCTGCTGGTAGGCTAAAAAATATAAACATTAAAAACACAGCTATACTTACTTAATTAGCAAATGTTAGCATGCTAACACGCTAAGCTAAGATGTTGGACACATGTGATAAATATACCTGCTAATCACCAGCATATGAGCTTTGTCATTGTGAGCATGTTAGCATGGTGTTGTCAGCATTTAGCTTAAGCACCACTGTGTACAGCCTCACAAAGCCGCTAGCATGGCTGTAGATGCTACAGCTGTGTTCCAAATCCATACTACATACTTATTCTATATATTCGCCATAATATATTCAACTATCACAACCACCGTCAATTTTTTTTTTCCAGCCATGAGTAACTCCATTTCCTTTGTGCATTGCATTGTGGGAGAAAAGTGTCCATTGCTAGCACACTCAAAAATCAACTGTATTTAGCATGTGTCCTGTCTTTGAGTATACTTCAATTTGTTATTTTTCCAGTGTAAGCAGACTGCACACGAAAAATCTGCTTAGAATCAGTATGTAGTATGGATTTGGGGCATGGCAATAGTCTTGTTTTGCTGGTAAATTGATAGTATTTAATGATTGCTTTGTGTAGAATGTCTCACAATGTGTATAAACGACTGTTAGTGGCCTAAAAAAAACAGGAAATTATATAAAAATGTACTGATTGCTTCACATGTGACTGAATGGAGATTAGACAGCCAATTGCAGCAATGACAAACTGGAATGTCCTGAATAAAGTTAAGTCTTCTAGATGTACAGTACATCTAATTTAATAAGGTATTGAATCAGGAGGCAAAACTACACCAGAGTTGTTGCTGATATTTCTCTGTTGGTGCCATTTTTCAAAAAAGGCGAGATCAAAGACTGCTGGACCTTCAATGATGGCAGACCTGATCGATTTCTGAGTCACATGAGGAGCAAGCAGCAAGGAGCGATAAATTGAGGGAGAGGGTGTACCCACAGAGAGGCAGAGAGTCTGAGCTGTGATACATCAGAGAGAGCTGTGGACAGATAGAAGAGATTACAGGGAGGCTTTCGGAAAGCTGCAGGTGGGAGGTAAAGCGGGGCGTTTGTATGACAGCAACGGCGACACGGATGATGACGATAATGATGATGATGAAGATAAGATGGAGACTGTGAGGGGCGAGAGATGGAGGCAAGGCAGCCCCGTGCTGAGAGAGACGACAAAGGCAGGCAGCGCGAGGAAGGCCAAGCAAAAGACAGAATGATCAACTCAGCAGCACACTTTGAGCAGAACGACACGAAGTGTAGAAAAAGGAGAGAGCAGTGGCTGCCAGAATAACCAGCAGTAATCCATGAGTTTCATAACCCTCTAATTCACTACACAGCTCGTAAAAAGCTTAAACTGCTGCAACATTTTGCTGAGTAAATGTTTACATCTGACTCACACAAAGTGATAAATGTAACATTTTATAAAGCATTGATAGTGGTTTTAAATAAACAGAGGAAGGAGTTTTTAGCATCAGTAGTTACAATGATTGATAAAAGAAAAGAGCAGCACCTGGGAAAACTGCTGCTTCAACTAGAAAGCATGGTAAAAATGAACGTGATTATTTCTGGTGGCAAAAGTAAAGTGAAAATTGATGCCATTTCCAACATGAAACAGCAGTGTGAAGGAGAAGGTGCTAAGGCAGATGTGACATCTCTTCAATAGCTTGGTCTTGATATTGTTAATTGGCTACAGTCTACAGGAAGTAAACGTAGCTTTGTTTCAGTGCTAAGAGGCCTCTTTCACAATACTGCGAGCGCAAACAAGCTGTTGGGAAACCCTCTTCCAGTCACAGCGCTAGCTTAGAGTCAAGAAGCAGCCAGGCCTGTAGCGCACCTTTTTGTTTTGTTCATATGTGGCAGCAGGTTTTTCCAACATTATGCACTCACTTGGGATTTCATATTAAAGATGGCAAGAAAGCCATCTGTCTCTATGATGACTGCCACAAATATTTCAGGGTGCGATCATCCTTTTCCACACATATATCAGGGAAACACATGCAGGCAGCCACAGCTCAGGTGTCAACTCAGCCAGAAAATACAGGTGGTACTCGGCCCCCTGTGGAGCGAGGAGGAGAATGTTAGAGAGCAGTATAACCAAACCAAAAATCATACCTCTACTAACATGGCTGCAGAGGATGTGGCAGAGGGAAAATCGTAAAAAGAAAATGCTCTATTGAAAGACTCCTTCCTCATTGTCCATCATCCTTTACCAGGATGCGTTTGAGGTTGTGAATCCACCTGGCACGGGGGGAAAACCCATGAGATTTTGAGAGTTTACATGAGTCTTGGTGAGGTCCAGCCACACAATCGTTCCTCTTTTGATCCCGTGCAGTTGGTGTTGTTGTGCAGAGAAATGACTACAACACTTTTGATCACAAGAAAGTGTTTTAGCATTATCAGAGACCTTAAAGATTAGAAGACGGGAATAGAATTAGCATTCATATTTGAAGGAATGTGTCCAAAAATGTCACAACTGTGCTCACCTGATTAAAACACTGGCAGAAAGGCACTAGTTGCTTCAGGTGTACCGTAGCAGTGGCTCATTATTCCCCCCTGCAGTTGAAGCAGTTGGTGAAGCTAGAGAATATGTGGAGCAGCTGTACAAAGGTCTTATTCCAGAGTCTGTCAGGACGGCTGGCTTTACAACAGAAACCATGTCAGAAGTGTCAGCAGTAGTTTACAAAGGAACAAAGTAAAGAAAAGGCCTTCTTGTTGTCATGGTTATGTTTTTGTAAGAATCTCAGTGACTCTCATCACTCACAAACAAGTACACTTTGTTTTGGACACACTTCAGTCTGTTTTTGCTGCCACAGCAAAAAAAAGTCACAAAAAAAAAGAGAACATTCCGCGATCAATCATTTGATCCACTTCCTGATCCACATATGTTACCTTTTCCAGATCTGTGGCTCCGAGTTGTAGTTGGGAGACGTCTGGTTTTAGGCTATTTTAATTTGCCTGCCTGCCTCGTAGCTTTTCACAGTCCGGACCAGCTCTGCTGTGAAGAATCCAGAAAGACGATGTAGTAACTTTGCATGAACAGGAACCTTTTATCTCTCCTCTGCGGCAGTGAACACAACACACGGCCTTTCAGTAACTATGATGCTGTAACCTGAGCTTATCTAGACACGTTATGGCTGACTAAAGTAACTTAACTCCCCCTAATAGCATGAAGCACTGTTCTGTGGCTGCGGCAACATGCTGGTACTTCTCTCACACAGCGAAGAGACACAACAAACCCACCTGACTCCTTCACATACGCAGGTTACCCACAAGGCCACACAAGGCGACCTTCCTCAAAGGGGGAGACTCTCAATTTCTCCCCTTAAAGGTCAGCACCACCCTGTGGAACTAAATCACTATAATGTAATCTACAAGGGAAAATTGAAAGTCAGTAAATCTCCAGAGAGAAAACCCCACCCTGCACTCCCAAACAAAGTCAGACTACCAAAATATGGTGGTAATAAATTAGTGGTAAGATCCCTGACAGTGTGTAGGAAGGGGAGATGGGGTTAGGGTTAGGGTAAAGGTTGAGGGGTGGGTTGGAAGGAGTGAGTTGTCTGTCCTGAGCTGGACAAGCAGTATACAAGAACAGTTTTATGTACTGTTGTTGTATTTCACTTCCAGAGGTCTGAAGTCACCTGAAACGTGGGCTTAGGCAGTGCACCTGGATGTTTTCTCCTCTTTCCTCTCCGCCTCCTCGTGGTTCGAAGCTCTTCCAGCTGGCTGACTTTTGTCCTCCACCTCTCTTCCATGCTCTACAACCCACTGGACTCTCAGTTTCCTCTTTCTGAGCGTGGCGGTTCTGTTGAAGAGAGCTGCTCATCTCTCTTTTTCATTTCTTCGTCTGCCTTCTCGCACTCTTTATTGACTTCCCTCCACCAGGCAGCTATGGTTGCATCATATTTTTCCTCCTGAGCAGAGAGATCACGGTGAGGAGAGCTGATCTCTTCTCCTCTTCGTACAGTTTCCTCTTCTGCCGTCTGGAGGTCGGCCTTTAACTTTCTATTTTCTTCTCCAGTGATGGACAGCCTCCTCTGCATGCTCTGTCTGTCACTTTTCCAAGACTCCCTTCAGGACTACTATCTCTGCAGCGGTCCTCAACTTTTCTTCCGTTTCTTTCATCTCAGCCTCTGTTTCTCTGTTATACTCCTGTGCAAAATCGATTTAAAGGAAAACATAAATACACTTTCGAATTTTCACAGAGGAAATGTGTTTTTGTTGACAGTACAAAAAGGAAAACAGTAAATGGTTAACGATACTGAGAGACTATATTTACATACAAGTCTGTTTTATGCACATCTTCAATCTGCACATAAAAAGCCAAAGATGAAGCATTTGAAATATTGTAAAAAAAAGACGTTTTTCAGTGTCACTTTCACAAACCAGCTGAATGCATGTGACAAGGAAGATGAACATGGAGTGTCGAGAGCAATTGCATCAATACTGAGTGGAACATATGGATGAATGAGGAATGTGGATGTCAGTATTGAAGGCAGCAAAATGTCAAACCAAACACCTGGAAGGTCTGGAGCCTCGGAATGAGAAGGGACTTTTATAAGCTCTTATCCAGGGTAAGACGTCCGGTCATTCCTTTCACTGAACCTCTGCGAGAGTTAGCTGTATGCTACTGTATGTTTTTGGAGAAATAAATGATGTGGGAACACAAATATGTTCATTTGATCATACCTCCGAGGGATGGGAGGAGGACTTGAAGGGATCATGGGACAAGGAATAAGGCGGATAACACACTGATACTGAGTTATATGCACGGATCCAGGTATTAGACATATTGACACACAGACATCCTCCCATATACCACCAAACACAAGTTTAAAAACTGCCAGACCCTGATGAACTGATTCACAGGCCCCCACAATGATATGAGACTGTTTGCTGCGATGCATTCATGTGTGTGCCTTCCTCAGTAAACAGTAAAAGTTGTGTTATTCCAGGTGATGTCAAGCATTCAAAGTGAAAACACTATTTGCACACTGATACATTCTCTCTAATCCGTATTTACTGCACCACTAATTTATATGGTCGGTTATTATTCGCAACACCAATATGTGTGGGCTCAGCGTTTAATTGTTTATCCTCATGTTTAATATACTTTATTACAACTCATTAAAAACAGGGATTATGTTAATATAGCGGGTTTAGGTGAGTAGTAATTACACATTTTCAACCTCTGAGTGTTGCTGGAGCAGGGATCTGTGTTGCGTTTATGAAAACTGATGAAAACCAATGTTTTGCCCATAAAACTGCCCCTGACGGCTCCAGTTAAACCAGAACAAAGCCTCTGGAAACAAACATGAGGTTGCTCTTTTAAGGGAATGTGTGACAGCACCAAGGTGTTTATTCTGTTTCTTTCTGTGAGTGAAATGTATCAGACCTTTAAGTCTAATAAAAGAGAGCAGCCTGGCATTGTTTCGGGGTGATTGTGTGAGAAAGGATTGTCTGACACCAGTCAGAGCCAGCTTTGGTTATTTGACTACGAGACCTTGTATGGGGCTGTGTGAATGTGTCTGTCCAGTGAAATTACTGATGATAAATTGAACTGTTCAAGTACGAGAACAGACCATGGAAAGGTTTCAAAGCGAGCCTGCTCTCATCTGCTGCCATCCTCGATAAGAATCTGCCAAAGACGGGAGATCCAAAGAAAGTACCACCACCAAGTCTGACCAGCCGGACGTGTTATTCAAGGTGGTGAGCTAAAAGAAAAAAAGTAGTGTGTTGCTGTGTTATTAATGAGCTGCTGTACCCCACCTGACAGTGCCTGCTGCTTGCAATTCAAAAGACCACACTTCATAAGCGAGACAAAGACAAACATGAAACAGGAAGATGTTGCCATGTCCTCCCTGTGAGTTTACACCTGACAACCGCCTTCCTTTTAGCTCCAAGGACGAGACAGACGGGATGCAGAGGTGGAGGCAGGGCCAGCGCACAGCTCAGAGCTTTGGAGTTTGAACTTAATTGGTTTGAAAGTGTGAGATGAAGTTTGGTAAGGTGTAACCTCCCAGAAAACAGCTTCAGGGTGCGTACCTGTTCACCACAGTAGGCATTATTAAAATACTGTGGGGGTGATATCAGAAGGAATCAGAGAAATTGCAACATTGAAAGATATCTCTCTCTTATTCAACTTTCACTTAAAGTACAAGTACCTCAAAATTGTACGTGAGTATTTCCATTTTCTGCTAATTGATACTACTCCACTGTATTTCAGAGGGATATATTGTACTTCTTACCACTGGACAGTGTTTTTAACCAACTCTTGGAGCAAAAGTGAGCTTACTTAGCTAGCTAGCTACAGCTGCAGTAGCCTGCAGCGATCTGCAAACTTGATGGTTGCTGGCCAGAAATGAGACACTGCATTTGTCTACCTCTGTCTGAAATCAAGGACCCAGTGTTTCTAAGATAACTAGAGAATCTGATTGGAAAACATGCCATCGTTATCACTGTAAACTACACTGTGCTGTGCGAGAATGGAAAGCTTGAGAGGCGAAGCAACAGTAACTGGATGAAGGCCTAGATCAGTTCTCTCATTCTTGTTTCTCAATTTAAACACTAGTGCTCTTACAAACTGTGTCTGCTGTACTTCATGGACTTCATGGCATCAGGAATTTAACAATTACTGCTCTCTCACTTATTTGAGTGAGATTTTTTTGGTGGATTTGTAGACAAGGCTGAGGATAGATGCGATATAGTATTTGCAGTTGGATCTAATACATCTCATATTGATTTTCTCCAGGATTTCACGTCCCTTTCACCAACTTTTTAAAAGAGGAAAACAACTTTGACAGGCAACTTATGAACACCGAACAACAGAACAAATTTGTAAGGCAATGTTTAGCTGACTGTCACATTATATGAGACTGGATTAGATTATTTTTCATCTCCTACTACATATAGAAAGTACCAGACATGAAAATGGGAACCTCAAGTTGTGTACCCAGGACTTACTTTCACATAAACTTGTAAACATTTGTTAGCAGAAAGTAATGAAGTGTGGATGATGGCCTGCAGTATCTGCGACCCGTGTTAAGTCTATTTGACCACCTGAATGGAACAAAACACCCCATTACATTATGACACTGTTCCTGTTCACAGCAACAATTTGTCTGTCATTTCTTTGTCATTTGTCATCTCTGTGCCTCTGTTATCTCATTCTGTATACACAAGTTAAACTCCTTCAAACTGTTGACTGAAGCACTTTAAGTTTTGTACAGACATTTACGGTCCCCAGAAGATGAATCCTCCTGACTTTGGTGATCCCGACTTTCCCTCTAGCACCTCCATGAGGTTGACATTTTTGTTTTTAAGTGAAGTGTCTCGATAACTACTGAATGGATTGCCATGAAATCTGGTGCAGACATTCATGATCCCCTTAGGATGACTTGTAATAACTAATGATTCATTTTCATCTAACGCCAACTTTAAATTCGTCCAATACTTTGGTTAATGACCAAATGCCTGCAAAACTAATGACATTTCCATCAGCCTATTACATATCTGCCTCAAAACAAACTGAGACGTTTCAAACTACCATATGTTAGAAGACATTAGCTATTCAAATTGTAACGTGCTGTGGTGTTTCTACAGATTGTCTTTAGCATTCAGATTTGGAGGGTTCTCTCCTTGCGGCTAAGCCAGCCAGTTGGAAAGATTTATAGTGATCTACCAGGCTGCTCCTCTGAAGCTCTTCCACTGACCAACAGCTCTCAAGGACAAAAACTGCTTCATTGGATAAGGATGACCATCCCAGTCACATTTTGTCTAATTCCAGCGAGTAGAAACTCATTCATTTTTTGTCGGTTTCATGGAAGCAAAGGACCACCATTTGTCAGTTTCTGTCCCAGATGCCACAGAATAGCAGTGTGTTTAAAAAGGAGGCTAAACATTCTTCAAAGACAATTGGATGTGTTATTTTTTTTGCACCGAGCCAATTTAAGGTTTTATTTATTGTGTTGTCTTTGGGTTTTGTAGCGCTACTTAAAATATTATGCTAATACATTTTTCAGA
>NTHP01000205.1:557130-574509 GCA_003416845.1 Oplegnathus fasciatus | reverse complement strand
TCAGAAATGATGACACAGATCAGAGCTTTAATCTGTTATTTCTCAGCCAGTATTGGTGTCAGTGAAAGAGTTTTGCTTCTATAAAAACAGGCCAAACTCAAGATTGGTACAACAGCCACAGTTAAAGCAGTGTAGCATTCCCATGAAATTTAAATGCTTGGAATGATGTGAACACAGGGCTGTAGCCACCTGATACCATCCAAAAGCTGTTGAGCAGCCCTTTTTTTTTGGCCTTACCACAGGAACAATTTATGTTAATCAAACTTGGAGTGACTTGTAAATGACAAGATGCTATCCAAGCCTGCCCTCTGTGGATTAGCATCCATCTAATCATCTGCGCAGTTTGCAATTTATACGGAGCCACATCCTCAGTAATGACCCATTTAGTGGCTAGGAGGCTGGTCCACATGTGGCTATTGTGCTAGTTAATCAGGCAGGGAAGCTCTCATTAGGAGTCCAGCCTCAGGATCCCGATGTCAGTGATCAGTTAGCATTAAAATCCCATCAGTCACATATTAAATCACATCAGATCATGTTGGAGAATCAGAGATGTTAATCTCTTTGGAGACTGAGACACATGCATACTAATACATACCTGAATGTATGAAGTATCTGGACGCATGATCATACACGTTAATGCACACAATAAAAGCTTTACTGTAGGTCAGAACTGCAGTGGCACAGAAAAGGTTGGGTAGATTCATTTCTTTAAAATCAAATCCTCATCACATTCATAAGTGAACAGTCTTAACCTAAGACTTCAGGATTCTTAAATGTCTCTCCATCACCTGACTCCTGGGCTGCTTCTGAATCAGTTTTTGAAATCTTTTTTACTTTCTCCATGTTTCTCTGTGCACTCTGCACTGTTGCATCCTGCATTTCTCCTCGCTTCTGTGTTCTCTCTCCTCATCCCTTCCTTCACTCACTGGAAAAAGTGAAGGAACACAAGAGACTAGCATGCTAACATTTGCCAATTAGCACTGAAAACAAAGCTACACAGCTAGTATTGGACATATTACATTTATTTTTGACCTGATGGTGGAGATAGATGAAACATTCAGGGTTTGGCAATCCAACCAACAGTTGTCGAGACATTTCACTTAAAATAAGTGCTCCATTATTGGATAAGTGAAAATTTGGATTGGCATGTGGCGATAACGGAAAAGTCAGAGGATCAAGTCAGTAGGATTTATCATCTGGAGACCATAAATGTCTGTACAAAATTTCATGGCAATCCATCAAATAGTTGTGATATTTTAGTCTGGACCTAAGAGCCATTCCTCCAGCATGACTATAAACGTTGGATTCACTTAAGTGCTCATAACCAACTACTTATTTCATGCTCCTTTTTTTGATGGATATTATTTGGTGCATGTAATGTGATATGTCCATCTTGTGAACTCTCATTCCTCTTCTCCATGAAAGCAGTTCCAGTCGGACTGCTAGCCTCAGCGCGAGGGTTTGTTTTTCTCATGTTGTGTAACGTCCCTTGTAGTTGTCTTGTCATATGTTTTTGTGTTTGCACATTTCCTGTTTTATTTTGTGTTACTCACATCTCCTCTCGTTTCAGACACCTCACTTCCTGCCCTTGTGCGTTTCCCGTCTTCATCATTACCTGCCCCGCCCCAATTAGTTTCACCTGTCCCTCATTAGTCACTCACCTGTGTGTATTTAGTCTGTGTGCACCTCACTCCCTGTGCCAGTTCGTCTTTGTCCTTAGTGTCAAATGTGCCAGCGTCCTTTCCCTGTGTTCTGTGTATTGATTTTGGATTCGAGTAGTTTTTGCCTGACCCTGCTTTTGCCTGTTCCCTGTCTGATGGTTTGCCTTTTCCTGCCTTCATCGTGTACCGAACCCTGCTTGCTCTAAGTAAAGACTCTAACTGTTTGAAATCTACCTCCCTGTGTCTGAGTCGTGCTATTGAGTCCAGTACCTTGCGTGGTTACAGTCGTTACATGTTGAGTGAGTGATGGGTTGATGCTCACTTGGTGCAGACAGAACACAGAGTAAACGAGTGATCCTAGAATTTGCAGAAGACACTGAGAGACCCAGTTCGAGCACACTAACTAAAATGGCGTAAAATGGTAAATGATGTTGTTTACCCTCCACTACAGCCCTGAGTTTGGCACTCCATGCATCAGCAACACCAAAAGAGTTCTGGGAGCCCCACTGCTATCAAGAAAGCCTTGTGACTGCCATTATTAATTAACTCAGTTAAACTAGGGGCAAGCGTAATCGGAGAAGAAGTTCTGCCTTAAATTCTGCCTTCAAATTAAGGCACTTAAAAACAGTGAACTGATAGGTCCTGTCAGACAAGCAGGTCCCCTCTGCATGATTAAAGCCCTGAGGGAACTCGATAAGTTCAAGGGTGGACGTTTCATGAAGATCATCCACTGCAGTTTCATTACGGATGTAAATTCCCAGGTGTCATTTAGCTTTGGGCCGGCTGGAGGAAATGTGCTGCTGCTGTGGTATGATCTGTGCTGCTGGCAAATTCATCAAACCCACAGAGCTGTCCAGCGGACATCAGGTTTAAAAAGCCATCGGAGCACAGTCAAACATATGGTTACACATAAAAAGATATGTATCTGAAAAGTATCAGACACTCTTAGAGTACATCTTTGCGTGCATGAATGTGTGATTCAAGCTTTCAGTTTTGTCCCTTTGACGGGTAGAACAGCGAGCGATTAGGTTTCCTGCTGTTGTTGAATGAAAACATTCAAACTCAGAAGCTCCCCAAGGAATCCTGAACCACACAAGCGCTAAAACATTCACAGCTGCTCACTGCACAGCAATCTTCCACAACCCGCAGGTACCCGTTCATGCCATGGTCTTTCTCTAGCTGTGGTTCTGCAGACTCCTGTCACAGCTTTGACAGTTTTTGCAGTTTTTTTTCTCATGTTTACTAAATGCTTACCTGATTTTTGGAATTGAACCTCATTTAAAGAATTTAAATTTCCCAGAAAAAAGGGACTGGGGTTTTTATCAGGAAATTGCTGTGAAAATTGGTTAGATCTTATTTCATTGAAATGTCTAATAGCTACAGTAATGGGAAGCCTGCAGCCAGTTGTCATGGCACAGTAACCTGCAGTGAGTCAGAACAGAGTGTTGAGATTAGTTTAAGTTTGTGCAAAGGGGTAATGGGGAGTTGGCAAAGTGTGAGAAATACTTGGTGAAGTTGTAATAGGAAGAAAGAGTTATTACTGTCAAATCAATGAGATTCATGTCAGGTTTCGGAAGAGTGGAAAAAGAAAAGACACAAAGATGGCAAAGGAGAGACGGCACTTATTTCTAAAGACCAAGGATTAAATTTAGGTGGTTTCACATGACAACGAATTTTGCCAGAGGAGGTCAGATTCTGTTTCATTTTTATTCCAATGTGAAGTTGATGAGATAATCAGCTCATTCAGACATGCGCATAATTCCTTAAACAGAGATCGGTAAATCTCTATGTGATGTGTGTGACAACAGATACAGCATATGACGGCACCGTGGCTGCGTTTCCTCCCATAAATCTGCCTTCTCTGTGTTTCACTTTTAAAAGCCCCACTGACCCACCGTGACGGCTGCTTACAGTGGCGAGGAAGTCACATTTCACTGCTGCTGCTTTGTAGCAACAAATTATCCAGCGGGCCCGTTGGACGGGGCTGACAGTACAGGTGTGATTTAAGGGGGTTCTGATTCACAGGTCAGAGGAGCACGGCTGTGCCAAGGATTTCTGGGGTCCAAAGCAGAGGTCCTGAAGCAGGGCTCATATCCTGTATACACCCCAACACACAGAGACACATCATAGGCACTTGTTTTAATTGTTTTAATGGATGGAGCCACAAAGTGTTCAATATGAAATAAATAAATAGGACATTATGAAATAAATACCCACATTAATAAACTGTGTATAACTGAACCAGTCAATTGTGAAATAATTTAAGAAATTATTAAAACTCATTATTATGAAATGTTATTGCATCATTCTTACACTATTTTTATATTAACTTTTATTAAAGTTCATTTTTATTGTAAACATTCATTTATTTCAAAATGCCCTTTTTCAAAAGTCTGTTGTAATTTCATAATGACATTTTTCCCAAATGACAAATTTCATATTACAGTTTATTTCACAATGTCACTTTTCATAATACCACTATTGTCACCACTCACCTCCTCCTCCTCACCTTTCAGCCAATCACATGCTCCCAGCCTGTCTTAATGTAGCAAGCTCAACCACTGCTCCCCATTTAGCCAGTTAGCTCCTGTCAAAGTGATTCTGAATCAGCTAACTAGAGGCTATTGCTGCAAATAAACAAAGACACAGAAACTAAACTCTCCTTTTATTTAGTAACATTTTGATTGTAAAGAAGGAAGGTCAAAGTCACTCCCTATTTACTGTATAGTGCACTATATTAACTGTCCGCTATTTTATTCGAGTGTGCAAATTAATGCACATACTGTACAGTGCTTTCAAAAATTAAAAAATTTAAAAGCACTGAAGCAGTAAATGGATTTATTTGTATATACTTGCCACCTCCACTATGTTTGAGCTTAGATTAATAATTAGTGTAACAAGGATACTATAATATAATTTATTCCCTCTATGTAGAGGCAGCGTAATACGACAACACAGCACAGCAACTGCTGTGTAGAAATCACTGCAAGCTTTCAGTGTCTGCCATACTGTAAATATGTGACATTTTCACAATAAAGAGGGCCATTCTAAAAGTGTCACAGAAATATGTACAGTGTCAGCTCAAACAGCTACTCGAACTCTTTTAGCTCAAGTAGCTGTGAAGTGCTTGACCACTTATGGTTGACACTGATGACCTGCCATGATTTCTCTTCAGCCACTGGCTCTGAATGTCAGTTTGCTGTTACAGTACCGGCCTTTATGGCTTCTTTTTTTTTTCAAATAACACACAGTAACAACGAAACCTAAATGATGCTGAGTCCCGTTGAAAATGTGTCCTGTACTGACTGCTGCTGCTGCGGTGTGTGTGTGTGTGTGTGTGTGTGTGTAGCCGGGAACTAGACTGCAGAGAAATACAGACACAACAATCTGCCACCTCTTCAGTTCCGTATGAAACCTCTGTGTCTATGAAAACTGAACCAGAAAACAGAGACTCATCAGAGACGTTTGCTGAGTTCAGTGACTTGTTTTCACTTTGGCGAGAGCACGTAAGGCATTAAAGAATAAACTCTTTTAACTCTGCTTTATGCTGTTACACAAGACAGCATCGCGGTTACAGTTTCTGTGTCTACTGCATCTAAACTGCATTTCTGAAGAAAATCCACATCACTACACATTAAAAGTAGACATGTAGTCTTTTAGAGCAAAATTGTACCACACATCGTTCACGCCTGGTTGTCCATACTTTTTTTTAACTACCTTTCTTTGAAGATGGGCATCATAGAGAGAAAAGGAAAATGTAGCAGAAATAGTCACTCGTATAATATATTACTTGTGCAAAATATGGCTACGCAGTACAAAAAATAAAATAATACATTTACAGTTAACACAACGGGAGCTGCATTTCCTGGTGTGTGTTAAAGAAGTACATCACCAATTTAGCTTTACACTCCTATAACACTGTCAGACTTCCGATGGACAGTTTAAAAGAAAAAGGATCAAAACCAATGCAGCAGAACCAAAGATACCGTCTTTTTTATTCTGTGTTTTTATTCTTCTTCTAAAATCTGGTGCCTACATTACCCACAATGCAACTCGACCACTGACAGTTCAGTCAGAGATGTTCGGGTGTGTAGTCGTGGCTAATGTACAGTAGCCTAAACACACTTTGATGTGTAAAATGGGTGCAGTACTTAGGCTGCATTTAGGCACAGCTGTGCTTTGAGCTACATGCTGACATCAGCATGCTAACATGCTCACAATGACAATGCTAACATGCTGATGTTTAGCAGGAATAATGCATGGATGTATTATATGAACTGGACACTGGACTCCAAAATGGGTCTCATTCATTAAATGAAAACAGTTCACCGAGTTCATGAGCCAAAACTGTTTTCTAGCTCCCAGGTTTACTTCCACGTTTTCCAACTGCAGATGCACATTGTTTCTCCTGCTGGTTCCAGCCACGTGTTCCCGTTCAGACAGAAATAGCATTTCTAGAGAAAGTTTTATCAATATTTTATAGATATAACACTTCCGTGGATTAAAGATTCATAATACAAAGAGTAATAAGTGACCGTGTGTGCAGTTGGAGGTGTCCTGTGAACAGTTTTACAGATGTCTCTTATATAATGGCAGTTTATGGGGAAAATGTAGTAAGTGATTTCTTGTTGCAGTATCACAACAGGCCACAGCAAATTGGCAGCAAGGCTGAGTGGCAGCGCCATCGCCAACTCTAATACATCCATGGTGTAATGTTTCATGTGTCTGACATTTGCTATTAACCCCTGAACACAAAGTACAGCTAAGTATCATTAGATTTGTAGGTATTTGGTCATAAACCAAAGTATTGGACAAATTAAAATGTGGACCTGATTGCAATGCTAGATTTAAAATGAAAGGATAGGTTCACATTTTTTCAAGTGTATTTATGGTTGCTCTAATTGTTCCTCCTGTTCCAATGTAAGAGATCGGGGAGAGTAACCACAGTCCTCATTCTGTGCAAAAATACATGTTTAAGTTTAGATGAAGCTATTATGGGGCTTCAGTAGTCTGAGTTAGACAAATCAAGTGGGTATCTTCTAAAGTTACAGACTTTTTTGTACAGCCTTTCTCTTTCTGTTTCCCTGGACAGTGATTCCTTACAGAGCCGCCGTAATGGGATACTAACACGAAGAGGGCTCTCTAACAAGATTGTAACTTTGGGGCATAGACACTTGATGTAATTTCAAACTGTTGAAGCCTCATATTAGCTTATGAACTTCAGAATGTATTTATTAACAGAATGAGGACTGTGGGCTTTGTCTCCTAACTCTTCCATTACAGTAGGAAAGGGATCTCTTTATGGCCAATATGGATAGGAGGAATGATTTCAGTGACCAATAACTCTTTCAATGTAAAGTACACGTGGGGAATAAATGTACCTTTTTCACAGCAGACATTTTGACTAGCCGTAGCTGGAGCGGAGCCTTGGGTAATATTATTAGTTCTACCTGTGGTTTTCCTGCTGTGACAAGAAAGAAGACACAGTGCAAGAATTGTGGGAAGTTCACATCTGGAGTTGTGATTGTCATTGCAACACAAATGGTTAAACACTTTAGCAAAGACAGGACCCCTAATTTACGCTTACCCTTAAAGAGTTGTGTTTTGCACAAGATGCCCATAGAGAACAATATGTGATTTACAGTGTAAGATTTGCATCACTGCTTGTCTCACCTATCCGGTGTAACACTACAGGTAGCTTTCTGACAGTAACCAAGCAAAAAGATAAAGCAATTGTTCTGAACAGTATAATTAAACTTATTTAGTAGTTAAATGACTATTTATCCACTGGCTAAATTACTGAGTAGACTGGAGTTTTTTAATTCCACATTCCAATTACCATATTTGTTTTTCCACTAGATTTGTTTTCTTCAGAGGTAATTCATTTGACTCTAATTGCTTATTTTTTCTGATATAACAGTAATATTACTGTGATAGCAGAATCTTAACCTACCTTTTTTCACAGTGTAAATACTCTGAACAGTCAAGCACTTACTGTTCAACTTTTGCACGAGTTTCTCCTTGAGTTTAGGAAAAAAGCAAGTATGTGTATGAGAGAGAGAGTGTATGCATGTAAGACTGTCTAATCTGAATCATTACTGACACAAAGGGTGTTAACTGCGAAATCACTGTGGAATCAGATGTTGTGAAACTTGTGCCAAGTTGAACAACTGTTCCTCTTCATGTTCCAGTCAGCCGCCTGCAAATCATTTTGGCACAGATGAGTGAATTTATATATAGCAGGCAAATATACTTAAAGTGTGTCCCTGCACAAGAGTGAGAATTTAATCTGAGAGATTAGTTTTCCCTTTTTTTCCCTCCGTCTGACAGCCTTTTGTAATATGCAGTCCAGTATGTTGTGTTTGGAGTACCTGCATCCACAAGGCCAAGATAGAGAAGCTTCCCCTTGTTTTCATCAGTGTGTGCATTTGTTACCAAGGAAACCATAACTGAGCAGCAGTGCCAGCAGGAGAAAAAAATTCATTCATAGACTCTGACAGAATGGCTTAGCAGCTCAGTCGCTGACAGGAATTTCAGAAATGAATAGTGTTAATGTTTTTTTCACCTTCATATCAGATAGACAGATTTTTTAAATACAGCATTTGTATTCTCCGACTCCAGGTCATATCTCCATGACCACCCAGATATATGTAACAACCTACAACCCACTGAACTTTTGATAATTCTCACTCCAGCTAAATCTCTCCACCTCTTCTCTATATATCTGGTCGTTGCCATTTGACTTGTCCAAGTGCGGATAATATTTGGAGATCACAAGACACTTGTGTTTGCCTGCAGTCAGCTGTGTAGTAAGTAAATATAAGGAGATAAGACCCTACCCTCAGGAGCGCCTGATTGAGAGAGGGTGATGTCAGAAACATTGTTATTCAGTCTGACATACTGAGGTCTAGAGATAAGATAATCCTGGACACAAGCAGGTGTACAACTGTGGAGGCAAACATGACTTAACAAGCTGACTTCCCTCTGCACTTCCACTCAGAAGAATTCCCGTCGCCATCTGAAGTGATGTGCCAGTACTCTGAATACTTGAGTGGACTTCTGTGAAACCAGTGCTGAGGGACAGCATGAAATCATTTGTATCGGTTATGATAACATTGTTCTTACCAAAGGAAATGCTCGACAAAGTTTAACTGGGGTGAGAAACAAACTGAAGTGTTCAGACGATCAAACAGGTTCTAAACAAGCCAACAGGTTAAACCAAAAGTGAGTGCAGCAAACTGCAGCTAACTCTATTGCACATGAAAGCTGTGTGTGCGCTCAGGGTCAAAGTTGAACCAAGATGACAGTCTGTAAGCTTCGATTGATGTTTACAACTGTAGTTTTGATACTCATTTCTATTTTTTATGTATTTAAACCTGCAATAACTATTTCTGACCACGTGGAGGCAGAAAAAACAAGCTGTTAACACAACACTGAAATGTCAAACTCATGGCGATTGGCTATTTACACATAAACTCTCCATTAAGCCCTGGTTTGGTCTCCACCAACTCCTGTTTCTGTTTCTTTAGCTGCTAAACGTTTCACCATGTTCAGCCGCTAGTCGCTAACTATGTCTGTGGTAATTTGCTGTTGATTTGTCGCTAAGCACGAGGTCCCGCTTTCACTTTAAACATAGTCATTTGATCCCATTGTTATTGTGAAAATATTGATTATAGCTGCTTTAAAGGGCAACACACAATAATCAACATTTAAATGTGTCAGCGTTAGCCAGTCGGCTAATTTTCATCCGCAGTCCTTTGACAACATGTTATGAAAACCAATAAAGTCATGAATAATATTTGCTTTTGTTCTTTCTTCCAAAGTTTAAAGTTTGTTTTTTCCTCCTAAGTTTGGCCCACCTGGGATTTTGTTTACCACCTGTCTGATCTTCGGACTGCTCATGTATCTTGCCCTTTTTACTTCTTTTTAGCAAGGTTGTGGCGTTCCCAAATCTCAGTTATTAACTTGGCGGGTGCAATGTCACTCTATTCCAAACTACGAAAATGTTTTCCTTTTTGGCCTTTTCAGTGCAAATTGTGCAGCATATAAACAGTACAAGCTGCTGGTTGCCTTCCATGTTATTATCTTGTCTGTCAGAAATAAAGTGCTGGATGTCCCAAAATTTTCTCCAGCTACATGAAAACAAATCTGAAATCATTCATTTTGGTCCTTCAAAGTCTATCCCAGTTTTACAAAAACATCTTGGCTCTCTGTCCACAAACCTGCAGCCAGAAACCTTGGTGTAATATTTGACAGTGACCTTTCATTTGAAAAACAAGTTGATCAATCATGTTTTTCCCAACTGAACATCTAAAAATCTGGTATTTTCTCTCTCGACCTGATCTCAAGAAGCTCATACATGTTTTTATATCACCTTGATTAAGCCTGAAAACGTTCTCGAGCCTTCAGCTGGCACAAAACACAGCTGCTCTTCTTTTAAATGCTTGAAGACACGATCATATCAGCTCTGTTTCAGCCTCGTCCCAGTCAGTTTTAGAATTGATTTTAAGATTTTACTGTTTACCTTTAAAGCAGTTCATGGTTCAGCTCCCAGTGCATATTGCTGAATTGCTGTTCTCCTGCCAGAGTGCAGCCTCAGATCCTCAGGCAGGGCTCTGCTGGCTGTTCCTAAGTTCCAGATCAAAGCTAAAGGTGATGGGGCTTTTACAGTCAGGACCCCTCAGCTCTAGAACTCCCTGCCCGAAGATCTGAGGCTGCAGAATCATCATCTTTTAAATCACTAAAAAAGCTTTTTGTCAATGCTAGCACATCCTTTTATTTCCAACATGTCTTATCTGTTTTTAAAAAAATATTATTACTGTTTTTATCTTATATTATTGTTGGGTATTTTGTTACATTTCATTTTTTGTTTTTAATTGTCGGGTTTTATTTGCCTCAGTGCAGTCCTGAAATGTTTTAATCCTGGCTCAGCCGTGTAAAGCACTTTGTAACTTTGTTTTGAAAAGTGCGGCATAAATAAAGTTTATTATTATTATGTTATTATTATCATTTGTTTTGGTACAAGTACACGCCATAATTGGTGTTCTCACAGGATTTGGGTCGTCTACCGCAAGTTCGTTCAGTGTCTTTACTCAGTCATAAGGTTTGTGCTCCTTCCTGGAAAAAAGGGCTGAAAAATGTGTGGAGGTTGGTGGAAACAATGTGTGTGGTCCAGTCTTTGTAGGTTTAGTCTTCAGGTTTGTCCTGAGCTTAAAGATAGCAGAACAGTAATGCAGCAGATATTCATATCATACTTTAATACTTTTGCCTGGTGCACAGCCCCATCCAACAGTTCAGGGTTACAAGCTTTGATCAAGGACATCTTGACAGTAGCGACTGAAGGGGGGGGGACTTGTCATTGATTTTCCTCACCAACCAAAGGCCCAAAGCTATATGTTGTTGATGTAGAGGTGCTGAACCAGGCAAACAACTAGCAACACTTTTGTCCAGTGAATCTAATTGCATTCATCAGATGTTTTCTATTTTTGTCCCATTGGGATCCTTTTGGCGTGTTAAGTGGCCTGGACAGCATGTGTTGTCCTGAAACGCTGATCAGCAGTGGACCCTTGGGACGCCAGTTAAGAGACTGCACTCAGCAAAGAGAGAGAGAGAGCACTCAGCACTTATAAAGGTAAGTACACTTTGCACAATGTAAATTTAGCTGTTCAGTTCTGTTTTGCTAATGCCTCATGACAAAAGACACTGTAGCTGTGCAGGCTTATACGGCTGTAGCTTTCCACCTGATCATAATATACACTCTGAATGAATTCACACATTTATGGCATTAAACTGACTGAGTGACTCATATGCTGCTTGGTATTCATGATTAAGATAACACGATCACATCAAGTGAAGTCAATCAAATCATCCCAATGATTAAAATCTAGGCTATAGGCTGTGGCTAGTGCTGGCACTCTGAGATCAAATGTACAGTACATCATATTAGGTCTCTGGGTCTATATTTCAGGATCACAATTATGACCCAGTTTTTACAACATTCAGAGGATTGTACTCAGGTGGCTGACGGCAGAGGAAAGGATTTTCAGCAGTGGGGGGCTTGACTCTGTGACTGTGCAGAGTTCTTAAATCTTTTTAGCTAACAGTGCCTTTTAGTATCAATAAAAACAACTGTGGAAGGAAAAAAAGTTCAAAAGATTTATATTTCCTTATGTTTACTGCTTTGGCAGCAAGCAATATTTAGTTAAGACTGACTTGTGGGTAACACTTTACAGAAAGTGTATCATTCTTGAGTAGTTACCAGCAGTTGAGTGAGGGACAAATCAACAGCTAATTAACTGCCAACAAGCAAGACTAATTCCTGAATCACTGTTAAGGGGTCATGAATTAAATTGTAGTTTATTAGTATAGTATGCTAAGTTAAGAGTAGACTGTGTTATGTCCTACATATCTGTTTACCAGTCCTGATTAGCTCTGAACTCGGTGCTAAGTGGCGCAAAACCAGTAACTTCTCATCGCTATTACATCGTGTTACATATCTGTCGGGCAGGTGTATGGGCGGGACCTTGATATCGCGGCTCCTTCCCCGATCACTACTGCGCAGACTCTGGCCCCAAATGACGTCACCATTTCAGCTGTTACTGAAGTTTGCAAAGAGACACATACATTTTTTTAAACAGTTTACATTTCTTTTTGTGGGTGTCATGTAACTGAAAGTATGATGTAAAGCAGCAATGATATGAAAGCACCTGACCCAAAGAATGTAATGATGGTTTCACAGTTACTCATTTTATTCATATGGCAGAAGAATGAAGGGCAGAAAATGGTTTCTTCTGAAGGAAAACAAAAACAAAAACAAAAGCTGCATTGTTAATGTTAATTATTTTGTACAATAATTGAGAATAAATTCTTTGTCATTTGTTGCTATACATTCCATCTTCACTTCTTGTCACATCCTCACATTTTCTATTGTATTTAATACTCTCTCTCTCTCTCTCTCTGTCTGTCTATCTCAGGACTCCAGGATGTGTGTTTTTCTTTGCCAATCAGTGATTTTTATTTCTTTCCCTCCAGTCAGAGCTCAGCACATCTCAGCAGGATATGTGATAATGAAGAATGCTTCATAGGACGTTTTCTGTCACATCATTACGGATGTTGAGCGGGTTTCTTCAGATAACCCCTCAGTGGCACAATGTAAAGTAAGAATTATGATTAACCCAATTAATTACAGAGATTGATATCTATTCTATCAAGGACACAGAGACACTGAGTCACAGAGGTCAAACATTTTTTTAATAAGAGCGCATTTACATCACTCATTGTCTTCAGTTGAGAATAGCAGAATAACAGCATCAGTTTTGCTCCATAGCTCCAGGTGTTATGTCACCCGCAGGGAGAATGCAATTAAAGATAAACACAACATCAACCAAGGGCAGACGAACCCCTCATGACTGGACCGTGTGTGTGATCCCTTATTTGATCTTAACACAGCCTAATTAAGCAGGTGGAGATTTATGCAGTGTACTAAAGAATGGTCGGCTACAAGTATAACAGCTTACAAGATGGATGTTCTGAGTGACTACATTGACATGCATGGAGAAGTCTGTTGTTAACCCTGTAATTCATGTGTCCCAAGTTTGATTTGGGGGATATATAAACCATACAAGCAGGTTGGGATAACCAGTCTGTGCTTTATGTGACATATTTGAGAAACCTGGCTGAAAAACTGTTCTTCATCTGAATTTTTAAGTGTAAACATTTTTGAATGGGATTGGATTGACTGGAAGTGGGTCTTAATTTAATCACAGATGACAGTGTATTTCAAAGGAATTACGAAAATTGTAATAGCAATGTGCTCAGCTTATAGTGCCAAACTCACTGAGAATCAACTCTATGCAACTTTTAGCTACTTTTAGCTTGTTGTTTTGGTTTTCTGCCCCACATACTATGATTGAGTCTCGCTGCTCTCATTAGTCATCCCGTATTAAGTTGTATTCAGACAGAAAAATTAAAGAGTCAATATACTGACTGTACATATGTTAACTTTAAGCTAGCTTGCAACTAACGCACCAGCACAAAGTGGGAGTTTGTCTGTGTGCCTCTAAAGTTTGCTTTGCTTTCTGCCTGAATACATAGTTAAAGTGCAGGCAGTCATTTCCAGCCCTGACAATCATACAGAATACTACCTGTTTAGCAACAAGTGCCACAGAGCTGAAGAAAATTAGTTTCTAGTGAAGAAACTTGAACATGTAGCAGCTACAGACCTAATATTTGGCTACGTACTCATATATTGAGAGTATATTGGACTAACATTCATCAGGTGTCCAGAAACAACTCCAACAGGATGATAGTTTTGCTCTGTGTTGCTGGATGTGTAAAGTTTTTTTAATCCTCACAAATGTGTTTTTTCTTTTGCCTCCTAGTGGTCAAAAATGATTCAGTGCAGCCTGATGTTAAATGCCCTGGCATGTTCTTACTCAGAACCTGTGATTTTCACCAAAGCACATATTGACAGGTCATGAGGCATACACTGCACACGCAGCTATCGAGGCTTTCTACCTGACAGCTTTCTGTTGCAATCTTGCAAATTTGGTGTTATCTTCTTCAAGGTGATTATTATACTGACTGAACTGAAGCTCTCTAGAGTTCTTTGACAGTGAATTGACATAAACACACCTGAGAGGTTTTACTAAAATATTATGATAAGTAAGTACTGTAAGTCACCAATTGCAGAAGACAGGTGCTGATTTTGGTCCATTATTAAGGTACTACTTCATATTGTACAACAAATGTTGGCTACATTGAATTAGATTACTCAACCATATATGATAATTAAAGGGGTACTCCAGCAATTGTACTTTCATAAGGTTGAGGACAAATAAGAGTCATATTAAAAAATTAAAAATCAGAGTGGCAGAGGCCCAGGTACCTTTTTAGTCCCAGAATAGTTGAGATGCAAAAATGCTGGACCCTTGTTAGAGCCTCCCTGTCTGGTAAATCCAGAGTCTTTCAAAGTCCATGCCCCTAGTTTGTAATCCTGGGAGAATTTTAAGTCTTCAAGCCCAAGCTAAGATAACCCTGATGAAATCATGAGGTTTATTTTTTGGACTTTGAAAAGCCCCCTCGACCAGGAGTCATTATACAAGTGTTTTCACTGGTGGATCAGTTCTCCTCATAACAAGTAAACTGATTTTGATGTGTAAAATTGGTGGAGTTGCCCTTTAATTATTACTAAGCAGACTTTGAGTTAGATGTAACAGAGGTTGAATTAATACATTTAAATGCAAGTCATTTGTGCTTAAGACAGTAGTGGTCTGTGGCAAACCCTCAGCAGAAGTCATTGAGCTCTGCTCACCGTTCCATGAATGAAACTCTGGACTCCTCTGCAATAGGGGCAGGCAATACAGGGGATGTGATAGGTGTATGATTACAATCCAGATTTGGTTGTTATTGAACAGTGTCACCAGGCCTCGTCATGAATAATAATGTGAACCTTAAACGTTGCAGAAAGTACAGTTTTGTTTTACATGTGACAATGCAGGTGAAAAGTCAAGCAACACACACTCGAGCTCACTTCTTCAAATGTAAGGAATGGGGACCTGTGCTATTATACACCGTTGTTATCATCGCTTCCTTGTCTTGTATTCCCATTGCTCAGTCAAAGAGGATAGAAAGCAACCAAACCGTGTCATGCTTTTTGGCTGGCAGGCAGTTCTATCTGTGTCCAGTAAATTGGTTTATTTATGACATCGAAGACTCAATCACAGGGTATGAAATTTGGCTTTACTCCACTGCACATTAGCATAGCCAGTATTGATTTCTCATGTGTCTATATACAGTGTGCACAAGTACAAAGCCAGCAGGCTACATCTAAAAACGGCTATTGAACATCTTCAGATCCCACAGTGAGGTCTGTGTAAATTTCTCCCATTTTTCAGCCTCCTGCATACAAAACCTCCCAAATCTAAGAACAAGATTTCTTCAGAGGATGGATTGGTTAAATATGCATCAGCCAGGCAATGCAGCTCATCTCCTGCTGCTCTGGGAGTTAAATCAATAGAGATGTAACAGCTTGGTTTCTACCTGCAACTCTGACACTCTTTGTATCCTTTCTTGTATCAGAACTGGAGCCATACCATGATCAACTGGCCTGGGATGACAATAGAGGCCTCAGAGGAGCCTCACAGACCTCAGAAAACACACACAAAAAGTGCCTTTGGCTTCGCAGTGTTTTGTTATGACTGATAGTATTGCACAGCAGCATTAAATAGCAGTATTGACATGCAAAGGAATTAAAATATTTGTAAACAGATGAACTACATCAGATGAAATACATCAGTCACAATATCTTGATGGGGAATTTTTTTTTTCTCAACCATATATTAAATTTTGATTAGTCTTTTTACAATTTATTTTAAAAAGTTCAAAGCGAGGCTCTAATGTTTTCATGGATTGAAGGAGCACCTTGTTTTGCAAACAGGATAAGGCTGCCTTTTCTTTATTTTCCTTGTTCAAGTCAAAAAAATCCATTGAAAAGACCAGAACCAACAGTGTGGTAGTCCTCAATACTCTTAATACTTTATGACTCTCCTCCCCTATCTGTGGCACTCAGCCCCAAACCCATATGTTCCTACTAAAGATATAAATCTGTAAAAACGAGTCAAGAATATATAGTTGTTGTTTTTTTTTCAAGTGTTCCCTAAAACATCTGGGCACTGTAGTTTTTAGTAAATTTTACTCATACAGGAGTGAATATTGCATTTGTTGGAGACTATTGTCAGCCACATTTTGTGGTAAGTATTTATGGATGGCAGTGTTGGTCAGTGAGTTGGTCGAACCCTTCAGTCCAGACTGAAATGACTCAATAACTATTGGATGGATTGCCATGAAATTTTGGACATTGGTGGTCCCAAGAGTATGAATCCGAATGACTGTGGCGATCCTCTGACTTTTACTGTAGCGCCATCAGGTTGACTTTTTTTGTTTTTAGTCAAATGTCTCCACAACAATCAAATGTATTTCCATGAAATTTGGTATAAACATTCAGGTCGCCCTCAGAACAATTGTAAAAGTTTCTGACTTTTCATGTAGCTCCATCATCAGGTCAAAATTTCAATTTGTCCAGCACTTGGGTTATGACCAAATACCTGCAAAACTAATGACATTCCCATCAGCCTCAGCTGTGCCTTGTGTTGCTAATCAGATTATGTGAGCATGCTAAAATGCTAAGCTAAGAAGACAAACATGTTAAAAGTTATACCTGGTAAACATCAGAATGTTAGCCTTGTCCTTGTGAGCATGTTAGCATGCTGATGTTAGAATTTAGCTCAAAGCACTGGTGTGCCTAAGTTCAGCCTTTCATTGTTGGTTTTGATGTTTTCATGAGATTAGGTGACAATAAGAAAAATACACCAGCCTTACTGGGCGTTCAGACCGAAAACAGCACTGTGTTAAACATATGCAAGGGCTGCCAAAGAACTGCAGAGTGATTTATAATCCCATGAGATAGGATTTAGAAGTTACTCGTTACAAAGTCATCTACCAGGATGTGCCTTTGCTCGAATATGATCGCTGCATCTTGCTGGATGACGTCACATTATGTATGTTGAACCAGGTTCAGCTGTTTTGTTGGACAACCTTGCGTTTTTTTGTTTTTTTGTTTTTTTTTTCAGATCGACATGGTGGTCCCATTCAAATGAAGGAGGGGGTGTTTTTACACACAGTGCTGTTGTCTGTCTGAACACTGCCTTATAAAAAAAAA
>NTHP01000205.1:476953-552476 GCA_003416845.1 Oplegnathus fasciatus | reverse complement strand
TACATGTGTAATGAAGTGAGTGCGTGTGTGTACGCGAGAGAGTGTGTTTCAGCATGTGCAGATGCTGTTTGAAGTGATGCTCACGTCACTCTTTCCACATCCAGTTTACAGGACTCCTTCACTAGAACATCCAGCATCACCCTACCCTGTAAATGTGAGAGCTCTATCATTAAAAGATACAGAATACACACGCACACACACAAAACGTGGCTCACAGCAGGGGCCCTTAAATACTTTTTTCCACTTATAGAGCTGTTGCTGTTGGCATGAAAAATGCTGAAAGAGAGAATCTACGCACACTTTTACATTCGACATCGTTGACTTTCTCCCTTTCCTTTCCTAAACTTTTCCACCATCACATGTTTGTGAGAGCGGACGGTGGACAGACGAGCTTCACCACTTGTTCAGAAAACGTACCCACAGTCACGTTAAACACATACATTTAAAATGTGATACCGTATGACTCAGTATGTGCAACAGGTCATGTGCTGATTAGCAGTGTACCAGCTGTATATGACTGTTTACATGTGTAGGCAAAGTCATCTTTGGCTCATAAGATAAAGAACAAATGTGGTAATTTGTTTGTTCAGTAACACTTCATTAGGCAGTTCAATTATGAGTGTATGGGTCAGTAGCCAACATAAACAAACCCACCGTTTGTTTATGTTGGCTACTGACAGCTCAGTTATTCACTTTTTCTAACCTCTGTTGGTTATAAAATACCGAGGTGACTTTCAGTATATATACGATGCATCTGTTGCTGTACTTTATCTGCTGTGACACTTTCATTTTCCTGCATGTGATCAATAATGTTCATATGTTCTTATCTTAGCCAAATTCATGTTCCAGTAATTCAATCCAGATATTTAGTTGTCTAATAGCGTTGGAGCTTCCACCAATTTTGGTGTGTATGTTCCAGCACTTAAGGGGCCAATTTTCTTAAAACGTGGAACATTCCCCTCAGTTAAGTTGGATGAGAGTGGGAGGATGGTGTCTGCATGATGTCGAATTCCTAACATTTATTATAGATATATATGATGTTGCATTTTATCATTTGATTATTTTAGTTCTTTTTGTTTGTTTTAGTTTTGTTTTGACAGTTTCAGAAAGGAACATAAGATTAAGGTTGTGACAATCAGAGTGCAGCCGGCACAGCTCCACCCACAAGTCCTGCTGGACACACACACACACAGATTTTGATTTTTGTCACACCACATACAGACCGACCCGATGCATGTCACAGTTCTGTGGTGAACTAAATTCACATCACGGAGACTTGTCCATACAAGTCAACTTGGCCAAAACATTCATAAATGTTGATTAGCTTGGATAGCACAACCCCATTGCCAGACAAAAATGTTGATTTTGGATGATTTTGCAAAACCCTGAATTACATCAAAAGATAATATTTTTTATGTCTAATGCCAAAGTTAAGGTTAGGGAAGATTGTGGCAAAAAAAAACTATTAAGATATGGTCAAGTTTAGACAACTAAAACACTTGATAAGAAGGATAAGAGGTTAAGGACCTCCACACTCTTACTGTCTGCTTTGCTACATAAAGGATACGCTACACCCTGCGTTGAAACTAGACGTGAATCATGAGGTCAGAATCGTCCAGTATGAATGTAACTCATAGGATAATGGGTTGGATAGTTGCACGGATAAAAATAAAAGAGCAAATCAGAATATGCTGTGCACTTTTGACCTTGACTAAGCAAGCAAAGCAAAATCTTAGTAACACTGACACTCACCCTTCTGCAGCTTTTGTCCCATTTGGACACAGTAAAGTTCATGGCGAATCACCAAAATATCAAGCGTGAGCAGGCAAACATAAAACCTGTGTGCCATCATGGAAATAGACCCCTGGGTTGCTTTTCACGCACATGTAGGCCACTGTTAGGGAGCAGATGCAAACAATTAATGGAATGAGTTTAGCTTTCTTATAGTTTATGATATTTAAGCTCTTATATTTCAAATTTCAGGTACTGTCATGTTCATACGTGCGTCTCCTGGTAGTAACAGGACAAACTAACCCACTGAACTAAGACGGTGAGCATGGTGAACATTGCCTGCTAAACATCAACATGTGAAGCACTGTCATTTGTGAGCATGTTAGCATTCTGATCTTAGCATTTAGCTAGAAGCACCACTGTGCCTAATAACAGCCTCACAGACCGCTAGCGTGGCTGTACATTGTTAGTGAGTGTTAAACTCTTAAGAAATAATACCCAAGGACTTTTTTCCCCAAACTTTAATTTTGACTGTTGCTTATTTAGGATTGGAAACAAAGTTTTAAAGGGTTTCAAGGTCAGTTTGGCTGCTTAGTGACTTCCTGGATAGATGGAGGAATGGGTGGACAGCTGCTTTGCAGGCTAGTTTGCTTGTTGTCTGATGCTTTGACTGCTTTACTAGTTCACAGCCTTGGCTTGGAAACACAAACTTTAAACTGTTTTTTATCCCTTTCCTTTGCAGCATGGCATCTCACTCAAGTCATATCCCACAGGGCACAAAAGAAGATGAATCCTCACTTCCTTTATGAACAGCAATTGGGACATAAATGTTGGGACTATTTGATGATAGCGTGCTCACACAGGCCTGCCATGTGGGGTTATCTTCCTTTAAAAGCAAGTCATACAGCTTTGAGGGGCTTACGTTGCTGGCTGTCTTCCTCGTCCCTAATGCTCGCAGCAATAGAGTCGTGTTCTTTTGCTGTTTGAATAGCAGTGGGCAGAAAATAGAAACCTGAATGACTCTGCTCCACGAGCCCTCAGTCCAGCTGTTCACTGGCCACCTGTTGACTTGAGATTGCTATGCATTTGGCTGTGAGCCCTACCATTGATGTCTCTCCGTCATTACCCCCTCTCATTTTTGCCACTGTCCTGTTCCACCAGACATCCCTTGCTCTCTCAGTGGCAGCCAAACCACCCTGGGGCCCACTTGGCAGCAGCCGTCAGGCAGCGAGGTGCATATTTGCCCCTCTTTGCCAAGGCCTCTTCATCAAGAGCTCATCAGAGACCATGAGTGGATCTCAATGTGCTGAGGAAGTAAGGGTTCATTGACTGAGAGTGGTTTCCTCAGCCATTTCCTGTAACTCCACAGATATAAATTATTCAGCTAGGTCAAAAAAAGAAGCAACCTTCAGCATTCTTGCTTGCTACATGCTGCATCTTTAAAGATTTTTATTATGATATTTAAAGTGTTGGAAGGAGCGTTTTGCTACAAGGAATTCAGTAATGTTGACTGCAAAGTGAAGCATATTAGCAGCGGAGGGCTATAAATCTCCGCAGCAGGCTTGGGGGAAAGATTTACAGGGTAATTATTGTGGTTATCAGAGTTGTTATTATATATTTCACACACCCTGGACCACATTCAACCTGCATGGCAGCCAATTTAAATTTGGAATAGATGACTCCACTTTTGGATGAAAAATGCCTTCAGAGGTGCAAAGTTAAATCGTATGTGTGTGTGTGTGTGTTTGGGCCAGGGTGTGATAGTGGCTGAATGTTTGGGTAAAAGATGGGTTAAAAGCAGAGTTTGTGTTCCAGTTTTTGCACCATGAGGGCTTGTGAGTCAGCATTGCCGGTTCTCCGGCTGTTACAGTTTCTGATTCTCGCTCGCTCTCTGTCTGGCAGGACATACAGACCTGGCTTATCCCGCCTGGCTTAACACACTGGCTGGTTCTTATCTTAGGCTTGCAGCACCACAGGCCCCATCCACACATGCAATTACACCAATGCACACAGACCAGCTATAATGACAGTATGTCGATATTGTGTGTGTGCACACGTGCCTCTGTTTACATTTACACTGTAAATTGACCCGACATTTACCTTCATGAATTCAGATTCAAATTATCCACTGCATGGATACTTTGTACCAAATAGCTGGTGAAAGACTTTTAATTTTAACTTAATTAAAATTTTAATTTTAACTTTATAAATTAGAGATGTAAGCAATATAACATCTCTCACGTTAGGCATATGTTGATACATATTTATCTTAATTAAAATGTTTTCTAATTTATTTTCAGGATGCCAGTTATCCTAAAATAACACAGCTCCAGCCTGATACCCCATTATAACCACAGTAGGAACTCAAAGGTTCACTCAGGGGAGTCATGGCAACGTTTCTGCTACAGATTTTGATTAAAATCAAACCCCGTTTTTGATACTACTTATGATCTGCATTTTTTTCAGCAGCAGCCATTCAATGTATTTACATTCTGTAATTACCTTTCTATTTAGTAGTGTTCTTTGTTAGTGGCGGAGTCCGCCATTCCCACACTGGATTCAAATTGACCAACACAGGCAGATTTCAGAGGAAATGATGGTGGTCATTATAGTCACGATCAGCAAGGTAACCAACTCGTATTACTGTGCCCTACCCTAACCCATGAAGTCAGATGGTGGTTGCTCATGATAGAGGTCAATTATTAACTGACCTCTGTATTAAACCAATGTGAGTTTGTTTGGCTGCACTGTAAACAGATACACCAGCTGCTCTTCTGTTGTATTTCTGAAAAGGTAGCTACTCAATGAGTGGTTGCTGTGGAATGAAACTGCAAATTGCTGTTACCACGGTAACCACGCGTGTCACCAAATCACCCAGGACTGAAATCTGGAGGATTATAATTTATAGTTACAACAAGCTGGGAATGTCACAGTAGGTTGTCTTTGCTGAAAGATGCAGACATTAATTACACATGAAGCATTTCACCTTAGTGATGCTCACCAACTGGTTGCTAGGCTAAATTGGCAAGTGCAGATCCCAATGCAAGGACTGATGAGAAAACTGTGCCACTGGAGTAGCATATCATTTTTAAAAGTGCTGTAGTGAATGATATGTTGATTTTAGGGGCAGACAGGTTAACAAATTCTATTAAAATGTGACTGTTCATAAAAATATCTGTATTACTCACGACGCCTGCCTTTGTATATCAATATACAGTATGTATATCACAAAAACAAAAGTGACACATTTGGAAATCCTATTAATAATATTGCATTATTATGACATAAGTACATATGAACATATTACATATTATTAATTATGAATAGTAATTCGATATTTAGGCATGAACAGCACAACTAATTGATAATTTCAGTTGTTAAACCATATCAACATGAATAATTAAGCTAAATTTGCTGCATATATTTTTGGCTACTGTGTAATTAGGAGTGTTACACTGTTTAGACTGTTTATACTGTTGTGCTCCACTGGGAGCTGTTTATTTGTGTTATTTTGGTCAGAGCTCAGTCTTCGTCTTCTGTAGTGTTTAAGAATGTTATATAGAGGTTATGTCTTTGTGCGGATATGTGCCAGTTTGAGTACATGTGCTGAGATCTTCTCATGAGACTCCAAGTCACTAACTAGAGGGCTTTATAATGCACTCATCTCTTTCTTCCATGAACAGCCCCTATAAAAGCAGTAAAGATCAGAGGAACCTTTCCTCGAGTCTACATCTGCCTAGATGCTCTTACGGGGTGCCACAGTATGGCTGAGGTTTTGTTCTAGAAGAGAACAAAGAGAGGTAAGGAAAGGTCGCTGGAAAAGCTTTCTTTAAAAGTAGGATGGAAAGAAAATTGTAATGATGCCTGCATCACAGGAAGATGGGACAGAGCTGAGAGTTGTTTCGCTCCAGGGATACGTCAAAGAGAAAAACCCTCGACGTGGCAACAAGCGCAACCCTTTGATCCCATCCAATATTTAAATGTCACTTCATCAAGCTCTGGCACATCAACAGGAAATCTCAACACACATGTCTGCCTGTATGAATTCAAAGTTTTCTTACACTTTGTTTTCGGCGCTTTTAATGTATAGTGTGTCTCGGAGCAGACCCACGAGTCAAAGAAAGTTTGATGAACCTAGCTCAACTGTTGATGAGGCTCCCTACAGAGCTGTTCCTGGCCTTTATCGTGTTAGTGTTACCTTATACAAACTGAGCTGTGCTCCACTTTCTGAAAAGCATTAGCTAACGTTAGCCACTCGCCATAGTTACCTAAACAGGTAGGGCTGAGGCTGTAGCAGCACCACCCCTGAGTGTATTGGACTGTGATTTAAATTTAATTTAATTTGTATGACACTGTACTACCTCTTTATTCAAATGTTACAGTGGCTTACTTTAAACCTGTTTTTTGGCCACTTGAAGGCAGCGTAAACAAGCTGTGAACACAACATTGACATCATCTTCTAAGTTTATATGGTGAACCTGTTAGCAAACAGTTGCCTATTTACACATCCAGCAGATAAAGTCATTTTGGCCACCTGGCGAATGTAGTGCAATATTTACTTTCTTTTTAGCTCTGTTTTTGGTCTCCACCAATCCCCGGTGGAAGTATTTGACTCTTTAGCTGCCAAATGTTAATTATAATGCTGCTAAATGCTCCAGGATGTTCACTAACTTTAGTTTAGTGCTGGGAAGGTAACATTCAGTGATTTTTTTAGGGCTTTTTAACGGCTGATGAGAGTAGTGAGAGTGAACCAGTTGTTGGTTGGGGGTCATAAAGTTGGGGGTCATAAAACCAACAATGAGCAAAATCACACTATGAAGCTCCATTGAGGTGAGGGGAACTGAGTTGGGTAACAATTCTCTGAGGGTTTATTACTACCAGCAACCCCTTTCACACACAAGTAGTCATTTGATTCACTGTTAATATAAATATATTTAATGCAACAGCTTTAAGTTTCTGTTTAATTAAATAAGTGTTTACATTTGATACTGTTGTGCTCTTTGGGGATCTGTTTTCATATGCAGAGCTGGATTAGCATTGTGATTAGGTAAATGGGGGTGAATGATTAATGCTGAAGGCATTTATTGCACTGTAAGGTAGTCTTTATAAAATGATATAAAAAGAAATGATCACTTAGACTTGAACTTCTTGGAGTAGATCACTATTAAGAATAATAATCATGACATCATAACACTTGTCTTTTATTACTGGTGATGTTAAAATCTTCTGGTCTGGCACATTTTATCACCCCCTCTACCTTCTACTCAAAATCCTACATGTGCACCAGCCTTGCATGTGCCGCTACCCCCACCCTCACTATTCAGCCGTGTCCTCTGTGTACCCCCACACCTCTTCTCACACCCACTTCTTGTGGATTTTGAAAAAGTCACGCAGTAGGCTAAAACTGAGATTATCCCCTCGCTTCAAAGTCTTGGATAGAATATCAGATTGAGACTCTCGACCTCTTAACAACCTTGTTTAAACGTAGGGGAGCGTTTGAAAGATTGCTGTTGAGGGGTGTACCAAACTGTGTGTGGCCTGCTGCTTAGCACTTTGTCAAAACTGTCTGCTCTAACTCATAACACGCCTATACTGCCTTGATTTTTATGCATTACTTGTGATTCGTCATCTTTGATAAGCCAAACCAAAATCACTAAACCTGATCAAAACAAACCAGCGGCAACATAAACATGGAAAACACAGGGGTGCTTCTCCTCCTCTGGGTTCGCCAGCAAACCCACATGTTACTCTTCATGTCTTCTCCATTAACTGTTCTTCTTTTTCCACACCTGCTGAACAACTGTTCTTTAGCTTTCTGATTTCACTTTTGGACGATCAGACATTAGGTTTATTACTTCTCTTTTATCCCCTCTCCCTCTTCGCTCTCTCGTACACTCTTTCCTCTGTGTGTGTGTGTGTGTGTGTGTGTGTGTGTTCATTTCATGGCTTTCCCCTTGGCTATTCGTGTCAAGGTGGAAGAATATAGCATGGATATCTTTATATCCACGTGTCACATTTCACTTGACCAAAAGCAAATGAGGCTGGATGAGACTTGCCAGCACAGCATGACTAATTCAGACACCTTGATCTCCTTTCAGAACAACATGGGCCTAATATCCAGGAATCATCCTCTCATTATTTCTGATACCGCCAGCTGAATGGCAGCACCACCCAACTTGCAAATTGTGTTGATCGCAGTCTTCCATTCATTTTTTCTCTTGTTTGATTCTGTTGACCCCTGTGGAATGTTTTCCTCTGATCCTCTGGGGCTGCAGACTAATGGACACCGATTGAGCTGAAGTTTTAATACTCTGTACTGTGCAGGGGTATTGGTGACAAAAGCAGCCTCTTGATAGCAGCAGCAGCCGCATTAGCAACGCAAAGCAGAAGGGCTGAGCGCCAGAGATAAACAGAAAGCAATAGGGAATCTGTGATTGTGTTTGCTGCGGTGCTGACTATTGACAAGATTACTGTGAAATTGTTCATTCATTGTGGAGAAAATCTCATTCAAATTTCATGTTGGCTTAACAATAGTACCAATGCAGAGGGGAAATTAGTCAAATCTTTTATTGCAGTATGATTGCTCTCATTTGACTCTGATTTAATATCCCTTGTTTGGTGAATTTATCAGCTATTAATTTTGATTGACTTCATGCTGTAATGGATTTTGAGATACACCCAATTAGTGAAGAGTCCTTGAGGAACCATCTCTGAACAGTGTAGGCGAATGTTGTGTACTGAAAAGACTCTGTTTGAGAGAAGTGCTTCCATTATGCACTACAGAATGATGCACTGCTCTCGCCTCTCTAGCATACAAATAACATCTACATGCTTTTTATGATTACAATATTGATTCTGTAGGTTTAAATGGCCTGGGGCAATTCTGCTTTTTAGTTGCCTGTCAAACGTCATTCCGGTGTGTTCATGGTCAGGCTTTCATTGTGCACACTGACAGACAGGCTTTCATGATGATGCTGGGCTGCCTCTAATGGAACAAAGCTGCCTGGCCGGCACTTGAGCATTTTCCATTACTCTACGCTTTTAAAAGCTTAACTCCAAATTGTTGTTTTATCCTCCTGTTTTGGCTGTCAGAGACAGTCTAAATCTATGGTTTGTTTTTAAAGTCAAAGCATGAATTAAGTATGAAGTGGTCAGGTAAATGGTAAGAATAGGATGCAAATTTTTTTCATACGTTATTTTAATGCACGACAGTAACATAGTTAATCACAATTAGTGGTTTTCATGGGTCCACATGTTAATGCCCAAGACTGTGAGTTCCAATTCTATTGCAGTGGGTCCAAGTTTTTTGTGTTAGTATGTCTAATAGCCATGTGAATCAATTCAGACTCAATATCAACTCTAATTACATGGTATGTCATAATCATCAAAGGAGAAAATTTAGGTGAGACAGAGAATGTGAACTGCAAAGTGCACAAAAAAAGTATCTCAATATGTATTGCTCTTTTTGACTGCGGCTGCTTGTTAATTGGTGCCGTATCATGCTGCTGCCAGTGTTGGTGTTCTCCCTCTGTTTGGGTCTGTTCGGGTCAACCACATTTTGGATGGGTTGTAATTATTAATTAGACTATTTTGATCTTGTCCTGACTGTCCTTGGGTCCTGTTTGAGACTTTTTTCTTTCTTTTTTAATTATTTATGTAGGTTGGCTTTGGGCAAGTTTTCCACTGGTTTGTTCTATACTTGGAACAAACATTTCTCCCACAGTAGAGGAAGTAGGATATGATGTAGTTAGATTTTGGAGCCCAAAAAATGCATAATGAAATTAAGAAAATTCTATATTATTAGCATTTTATGTGAATGTGATAAATCCACCGTTATCTGCTTAAAGTTGCATTAATCAATATTTAATATTAAACATGGATCAAATGACTATGCATATGTGAAAAGAGTTGCTTTCAGTGACAAACCCACAGAGAAATTAAAACACGACTCTCTAGGAGCTCACTGTTTTGGTTTTACAGGCCACAACTTTACTGTCTTCATTCAGTCTTCACTGCACTAATGAACCCTGTTTCCAGATGGCTGCTCTTTTAACCCAAAATGCTCTGATAAACCCACCTTATGCTACCTGTCCAGCACCCAACAGCAGAAAGAGAACGTCAGCAACTAGCTGGTGAAGCAAGTCGAACATCCGCTAGCTGAAGACCCAGATATTTTTTCAGAGTTGGTGAAATATTGTACTTGCATTTCTTAGGAGGTTGTGAACATGACTTTAAATGGGATGATAATGTTGCCCCAAGTCTGCTGGATGTGTAAGTAGGCAATACATTACATAAAACAACTTTATAAATGCATATTTTGATGATTATATACGTGCATTTATTAGCTTACTTACAATGTTAGCACAAGTGGGTCCTTACATACAATCATGCAAACACTGAAGTCCGGACGTTTCCTCGATACTATTTCGTCAGTCTAGTTTTCTGGGGTTCCTGACTGACATCACGTCTCATCCACATCACTGCAAATGATGAATATAAGTAGAAATTCCTCCACGCTGCAGAAGATTCATTTCTGACTCTCCGCAGGCTTTACTGGAGAGAACAGAGCCACCATTTGATTTGGTAATGAAAGGAAAATAGGTTCACGTTCCTCATTCTTGAGGGTTTAGCTTCACCGTCAACCCGCAGCCAGTAATCACAGAGCTCACCCTGCGCATCCCACCCTCCGCTCTAACTGAACAACAAAGCCTGTGATCAGCCGTAAGGCCTCACAAGTAATTGCATCCACTTGTTTACCACTTCTTCCATCAGTCTAGGACAGGTTGTAATCATTGTATGATGTTAAAGCACTTCTCACAAGCATCAAGCCTCAAGCATTTACTTTGGACACTCGTCTTGTGGCATCCTTTCATCAATGCTTTGTGTCTCCATCTTGATTGAAGAGAGAAGAAAATATATGTTTTTCTGCACGCATGTTTTTCTGTCCTTACTATTTATCTCTGCAGGAGTGTTTTAGCAGCTCATTTTATTTGTTGTTGTACAAGAAAATCCATGCATGTCAACCATTTTTCCATTGCTGAGGTATCAGGTAGACATAATGAAACAAATCCCACCTCTGCAAGCTACGTGCATATGAATTAATGACACTTTTACACATGAACTGATGGCATTTCTAATTAAATATGTCTGCACATTGTGGTGATGTGTAGCCTACATGTGCTGGTGTGTTTTCAGAAGTGTATCCCTAATTAAGGTCTCTCTACTGATGACCTTGCTCTTGTCTGAAATGGCACACCGTCATATGCTCCTCACTGATAACGTTCCAGTTGTGCTGTTGTGATGAATTGAATGAACCTCATCAAAAACATTCCAGCCTATCACGGAAGGTAGTCGTTACTCAGAGGAAGCTTCTGAACAATGGACAAAACATACTCAATATTACAAAACACGTCGACAAGGAATCAGAGTAGTGGCAGAGGTTGGTTGCTTCAGTTGTTTTTAATCTTTGCTTATATACATACAGACGGGTGACAAATTAAAGGAAATGAGTGGAGAAACATAACGAATGCAGATCCTTCCACAGTGGCACAAGGGGTCAATGAATGGTTTGATGGGTATGAAAACAATGTGAATCATATGCTATATGCTAAGTTAAAGAGCAACACAATACTCCATTTGAGCCCCCTTCACAAATTCTAAAAATGCATAGAATCCTGACACACTCCTTCAAGCCCCTCAAGCTGTTTCCAGCAGTTATCATGTCTAGATGTGATGGTCATCAAGAATTCATGGAAGCTCAGAGTCTCCACGTCCAATGGCGGCTAACACTGCTAGCTTAAAGCAGAAGTAGGTAACCTGTATAAAAATAATGTTTTGTCATATTTGCTAAAACTGTCACTGTGTCCTGACAGAAGTACATGATACAGATAATCTGTGAAAAAAATCAGGCTCTTCTGGCTCCACGTACTGCCCCCTAAGGCCATTTGCAAGAATCCACCGCTCCCAAATCAAAACAACCAATCAGAGCCAGGAGGAGTAGCTGATGGAGTGTCAATGACTGCTCCTGCACACGATTCGAGCAGCTCCCCTCCCCTGCATATGCGCTCACTTGGTCATGCTCAGTATCTACAGTGAGCGGACGCAATGGCGGACAAACAACCACCGAACAACCAAGCAATGAGAAAACTGCCCATCCCTCCTTTGTCAACAACAGCTTGCACGAGAAAGACAAGTAAACAGAGGAAGGCCAATGAAGAAAAGCAAGCTAAAAAGAATTAGACCGAGCGACTCTCGGAGGGGCGCTGGAGCACAGCAGTGACGGAGGAGGAGGGACCTGGAACTTGTACTCGTTCAAATTTTCAAGCTATGTCCTCTCTCTTCTCAATCCTACCGACTTCAGCTTTAAGGGTAGCTTAGAGAGGCTAGCAGAGGGCAGTGTAGAGGGGCAGAACGGGGGATGTGAACAAGTGGTAGGGAAGGTGTAAACGCCATAACACTGATCAAGCCTGAAAACTACACACTTGAGTAGTAGTGGTAGTATTTCTACTACTGCTACTCTAAATTGCATGCTTGCAATCTTTCATACTGATCACACTGCTGACAGTTTATTTCTCTGTATATATGTCGGTTGTGGGGTTCTTATATAATTTCTTGTCTTAAATTAAAAATCTGCAATAGCTGCAGTACCATTATTGTTTAAATTTCCTAGAGGGGAATTCAAAGTTCACTTTGACTTTAATGTTTTCACCTTTAGATTCTTACCTCTACAGTTTCGGTGGATGATGATGGATGATAGAATAAAACATTTCCTTTAGCTGTCAACTGAACGCATGTAATGTCACAGTCACATCTGTATGCATCCTAATTCCTCGAGAAGGAGGCCAGTGATATATCATTAACACACCTACTTAATAAAAGATAAACCCTGCTGTCATTGAACTCAGCATCTTTGAAGTGCCTGACTGTGCAGATGAAGACTCTATGCCTGCGAGACTCTGCGAGGAAATTCTGGGAACAACATGCCTCTGGCTTTTGAAAGTCTGATGCAGTGTTACAACAAGTGACAACAGAGAAAAGAGAGGCTGTCCTGACAGGAAGCAGCTTCCGTGTGCCACCAGATCAATGCAAAGGCACTGCGGATGACCTCATGAATAACACCGGGAAGAAATTGCCTGTGACACTTCCTGTAGCAGAGTACAAAGTGTACCCTTAACTTCCTTTATTCTTTCAACAATCAAACTTGTATTGAAAGAGTTGACTGTAGACTTCAGGAGTTAACGGGATTAAACCAGCCTACTGTAATACCATCAGATAGCTGTCACAAGCTGCTGGCACTTTGGAGCTCTTACAACTTTTGGAAGCTGCTTTTTTCTGACTCGGTTGTTGCAGACGGTGCAAGCAAGAATATTGTTGAAACTTTATCTGTCATGTCACTTATGTATATCCCGCTTATGCACAACTAAAATAACTAATGAATAAGCCAGGTTGCTCCACTGAGAAAGAAAATAACAGTTCAACATAAGCAGACTTATTTGCTTGGAAAAAAGTACAAGTACGTCATTCAGAATCATGGGAATTTAGAAGTGACTGTTGCAGTGTGTACTTCCATTTCCTCTCTGCTGGTGAAATTGTATAATAATCAATAAATGTATTTATTGGGAGCTTGAGGGGTCAGAACTTAATACATACATACAGATGGATGAGAAATTAAAGCGAGCCAATGGAGATAAAAGCTATTCCCTCATTTAGTGCTTTAAATCAAGTGACAGTGAAGTGAAGGTCATAGCATGTGATTCATATCATTTTCATACTCATAAAACCATTCAGTTAGCCCTGGTGCCCTGTACGGGAGCATTTGCATTTCCTTTAACTTGCCACTATGGGTGTGAATGGAATCACATTCATTATACATATTATCACAGGATTTCCTTCACCTTTGTAGCTGTGGGGTTTTATTCCGACTCATCAGCCCTGAACGTTAGATGGGAGGAGAGGTGAACGGTTAGTCTTGTTAAGGTGGCAACAGGGACAACCAGGCAGGCCAAGGTCCCAGAGATGTCGCATAGGCCCCAAACGCAGTCCTCTGAGGGTCTCAGGCCTTCCTTTTCATCATAATTCAAGCAGTTAGACACCCATAAGTGTCTCACTGTTCAAATAATCATCAAAAGAAAGAGAGAAAATATTGAATAAATGAGATGTTTTACGGCTGTGCTACAGTATGAATGGTTGACCTAAAGTGGGAAAGCGCCCACCTCCCTTTGAGCAGAACTATTTCTGTCTCTCCACAGGTAGAGCTGCTCTTAAGTCCTTCCATCACTTGAAGTTCAGTACAGTTTCAAGTGTCTGTATGAAACACTGATAATTTCATGCTGACAACCAAAGTGTGTGTGTGAATGCAAGCATCTGTGGCGTGTTCCTGTTTGTTTGTGTGTTTTGGCTGCGTGTTAAAGCAGTCTCCGCAGGGAGCTGGGAAAAGTTCCCATTAAGCAAACTGCGATGTCTACCCCACCTTCACCCTGTGTGATCTGATCATAATAAGCCCTGCATCTGTCTACCATCAGCCTCTCCCCCCCTCAAGCCATCTTCCTCCTCCACCTCTCTCTCCTGCTGTGCACTCATCTTTCAATAGGCTCGGTCCACCTCTCGCATATGGTCCCATCATGCCTAACTGCTTCGATTCACAACTTAATTCCAGAGGATAATCTACTTACCTGGGCGAGATGAAGACTGGCAGGATGTTTATGAGATTTCATCATGCCTGGGTTGACAAGGAGAATGTTTCGTTATACTGTAGCATCTGCACGGCTATAATTGAGATGCAACATGGTGAGTGTAAACAGATTTATAAGTACGCATATGCAAAGTTTCTGAGGCACACGCGTATAGTCTGATTCAGAGTAATCCACAGTGTCAGGGAGTTATTGCTTTAATCAGGCCCCATGAAGACTTTTAATCTCCAGAGGACTTGAACTTTGAAGGGCCCTGCTGGCTCAGCAGGCGAAGGTGTGTAGGTTGTACTTTATATGTCCTTCACTGATGGCTCACACTGTTTTGAATGTCATTCTCCCTCCCTGTTCTAATCTAATAAAGCACAAGAGAGCGGAAATGCCTGAAAGTAGATAAGTACATGATAAAAGCTTAAATTGTACCATTCAATTATGACCAGTTTAAAATCTCCTAACTAAAGTGCACGTCATTACCCATTAGGGTTCAAATCAGAGAAATTTTTCTTGGCTCACTTCAAAAAGAGACTTTCATCTTAATGTGGCGACCCCAGTTAAATAAAGGTTATTGGAAGAGACATAAGCTGCGAGAGAGATAAATGGCTTCTTCACTGAAACACAACTTCAGAGCCAGAATCCAGTGGGTTAAAAGGGCCTTTAGACTCTTCCAAGAGTAAACAAACGCCCTTGGTTTGGACCAAATGATACAGCCTTAGTAAGGAGAATCCAATGGAGTCACCAAATGCACCAGTAAGCTGCTACTCAGTTTATAAAAAACCAAGCCAATCCACATGAAATAGAAAACTTCAGAAAGAAACAGAACAGTTCTCTGGCAGCCACATATAGACACATACACCTTTCATTCTCTGCTTCTAAGATCAGTTTAGTCATCATGGGGAGTACTCTGCAGCCTGTAAAAGCAGTTGTATAATGTCCACTGTGGAAGGGAGGAGTTTCATCAAGTCTGACATAACCCCCTGATATCATCAGGGGGTTATGTCATTGAGATAACCCCCTGATCTTGGCTTGGGCTTGGTGACTACAAATTTCACTAAAAGCCTGTGTTTAAAACGAGTTGCAAGGAATCTGAAACACATGCACGTCTACCAGACACAAAGGATCGAATGAAAGATGGAGGAAGTATAGTATCTCAGTGTAGTTATCTTAAACAATAATGGCATTCCCATCAGCTCAGCTTTAGTCTGTGTTTAGCAAATGTTAGAATGCTAACAAGATGGTACACCTGGTAAATATCACCTGCCTCTGCTTCTTGGAATTTGACAATTCTTTTCTCTTGCGCGCCCTCCGCAATACAAAGTTGCTGAGGTACCCCTTTAAAGGTTAAAGCAATTATGATTGTGTAACTCTATGGGGTAGTACTACTTTGTAGACCATAAATGCATGCTTTCTGTTAAATGGGAACAGGTAGATTGTACTTAAAAGTAAAACTGTTATGCAGCTTTATTTATGTGAATGTTCGAGAAGCTGCTGGGAATTGCGCTTGTGTGGTTTGTGCTCAGAATCTAGACTGATTGAAGTAAACTGAGGCCACATTCTCACGAATTGGGATCTTTTTATTTCCACCAGGGAGACTAGTTTCCTACCCTCTGGGACATGAGTCTAAATTGTTATTCCGTGTTTTCATATTATTCAATGGGCTGATGGCAGTGGGAGACAAAGAGTGTGTGACCACACAAACCATTTAGTCTTGTCCCTGGAAAACCTTCTATTTGTGTTTGTAGACGTAGCAGACTAACTGAAGTCGTTGCCCTCTCAGAGCAAAGAAGTCTCACAGCACAATTAGTCTGCGAGAAGCATCAGTAAGAGACATTTAATCTCAGACTCTGATGGATGCTAAACATTAAAATATTCAGCATTATTAATCATCCGGTTCTAACCCTGTGGGCGCTCCTTCTTGGCTTTCATTAGTTGTTTTATTTCTCTAGTTACAGGTTCTACACTCTCGCCAGATATCCTTATTTCTATCCCTCACCACTTTCTCCATCTGTCTTTCACTCCCTACTCTGCTGGCTAGTTTGTGAGTGAGAGTGTTTTATGGGGTTAAAAGGTCTATGCGAGGGGTTGCGGTCTGCTCAGACATCATTTGTCTTCTCCCAGATTGGCTCAAGCTCCATCTATCATTGTTGCCTTTCTGGAGCCCCCTAATGTCTAAAGCACCTGTGTGTGTGAAAGAGACAGAGTCTGTTCGAGTTGTGTTTGTTCACACACAACTTCCACATCCCTCCAGCCTCAGAAACAACCTCAGGTTTGGTTCAGTTGCCCACAACAGCAAACCCTGAGCTTTCCTGCCCATTTTTAAGCTCACTGCTCTGCCCTCCAGAGCAACTGGAATACCCCTTAACCTTGTTTTCCTTACAGACCCACCATATATGGTATTCATTATCACCACCACCCACTGCTATATGGGCCTTAGCGGACACACATTCACCTTGATAGAAGTTTGAACTTCTTTGTAACTTTTTAGCCATGTGGGGCTCTAGGGATGGCAATGTCGGCTGGTGGGCCACTCCACCACTTTGGTTCAAACATAAATATCACCACTATCAGATAAAAATCTTTTACCCCAAATGAATGACATTCCCATCAGGCTTAGCTGTACTTTGTGTTTAGTGCTAATTAGCGAATGTTAGTATGTAAACACACTAAACTAAGATGGTGAACATTGTTAACATTATATCTGATAAACATCAGCACATTAGCATTGTCATTGTGAGCATGGTAGCATGGCAGCCACTACCATTTGTACATTAATTCTACTTAAGTCTTGTTATGACAATATCCATGTAATTATGCTAGTTAAAGTAATGCAAATGTCTGATGTTGGTTGTTTTATTGTTTAAAATGCAACAATGGACTTTATTGTTCTATGTGTGAAAACTGACGGCTGCTGAACTAATAATTAGCAACAGAAATAAATATCATGTCCTCACATTTTCTGCCTGCACTGCTTTAACCTCAGCAACACTGATGGTGTTGTATCGGGCCAAAGAGTGCAGATAACACTGTACAGTACACTCAGCACCCACTAATTAGGCACATCTACTAATTTATTCAAACAGCTCAAATGCTCAGACAGTGACTCATGTTTAAATAAGGCACGAGTATAAAAAATGCAGGCGGGGTGAAGAGGTGCAGTGAAGCTGGGAATACACTACAAGACTAAAAATCTTCATTGATTTTGGCAAGGACGGAGTTCACAAATTGGAATGGGATTTTGGAAAAGGATGGAGTTTACTGATTCTCTCAACTGCAAATCTGCTCACAAGATGACTGGAGAAGAACAGTGAAACACACACATATGAATGATATAAAAGAACATCCTGCTGAATCAGTGACTTCAGGCCATATTGGAACATGTTCAATTCTGTAAAATCAGCATGTATTTAAAATACTATTTTAGTATACTATATATTATGCAATAAAAACATTGATAATTAGCACTGATGAGCTGGAAAATGCAAAAAATAGTTGAAATTGTCCTTATGGGACTGTGGACTTGGCTGTTGTCTCACAAAGAAACAAATATCCTTGGTCTGCAGCCCTGTTGCCAAAATACCTTGCTGATGACAGAGCTAAAAAAAATGATAAGATTCAGGCAAACATGAGGACCACAAGTATTCAACAACAACATTTCGGTACAAAGGTGACGTGCAGAAAAGTAGTTCAACACACAACTCATCAAATTCCCTCCATTCTATTTGTTCCCATTTCCTCTGAAAAGACCAAAGAGTCAACTCTGATGCTCGCTGAAACTTTTGTCTTGAATATTTCATCAGAAAAAGAAAAGAAGGGGAAAACTAGAATGCAGTAAGTGAGAAGAATTTAGTTGTATGTAACAGTGGCCGTTGAGTCAGTAATAAAATAAAGACGATTCTATTAAAAAGTATAATAAATGGATTTTATTTTAAATTGATTTGAGGATTACAACATGTGAAACAACAGTAACTGAATAAGAAGAAACGCTGTCAGTTCATCAACACCACAGTCCAATGTCAAAGCAAACGTACAGAAATGAAGTGAAGCTTGCGAGCTAGTTCAGGCAGTTACCTAGACTCTTCTTCACACTGCAACATATATTGAACGCACCCTTTTTATCATGGCGGTGTACTTAAAGGAATAGTTGACATTTTTTAAAATACGCGTATTCATTTTCTTGGCGAGAGTTAAATGAGGAGATAAGATACCACTCTCATGTCTGTCCATTTGATACATGGCTATGGCCAGCAGCTGGTTATCGTAGCTTAGCATAAAGACTGGAAGCAGGGGGAAACGGCTAGCCTGGTTCTGTACAAAGGTAACAAAGTTCGTCCACCAGTACCTGTAAAGCCCTAAAGCTAATTAACATGTCGTATATCATTTGTTTAACTCAGAGACTACAGGTGACGATAATAACTTCCCTTATTATCATCACTCCCCACTCCCTGCTGAGCTGAGCCTGGTCCCTCCTTGTGGGGAGTGACCAGCTCAGAGCCTAGACGCCACATGTTAATGTTGTACAAGTTCTAAATGAATGTAATTCAATGAATGTAATGTGAAATTGTAGTTAACAGCCAAGGGTCAATGAATGAATAGTCAATTTCATACAAAACCAACAACAAAACCTCCACTAAAACCGTATTGCTGATGTCCTGTGGAAACCATGTAACTCCAAAACTTTCAAGATTAACCTTAGCGTGTTTGGGATTTCTGATTTGTGTGTGTGTGCCCCGAGTCAAGAAAAACAGCCCTGTCTCAGCTTTGTGACAATGTGTTTTTCAGCTCATCCAGAGGGTTTGCAAGTAAGTTAATTAGTTTAAAAAATAGGATATTTTTCTCCACCCACAGCGAAATACTTAATCCTTCAGTCTATCCAAAAAATTCAGCATCACAAAATTTGATTTTTTAAACTCAGTAACACAAAAATAAATAGAACAATGACGCAACTGCTACAAACAAAACACATATGTTATTAACAATAAGACAATATGGATAATCCCTGTGTTGTATTTCTTGTTTGGAGTGATGGCGTACATTAGATCAAACACCAGTGTATAAACCAACACATGCTTATGGTTTATTCGTCACAATGTTCATAAAAGTCTTTTGATAGAAGTTTATTCATGTTTTATGGAGATGTTATAAAAAAGATAAATAAATCACTTTTAACACCTCCTAAAGAGTTTTCTTTCAGATTTAAGGGTGAGCAAGACATTGACCTTTGCAATTCTATGTCAAAACAGACAATAATGCAAATATGCTTTGCTACACACACACGTAATTTTGTCAGTTAAACCACATTCACAGAAGATTGAGGGAAATCACTCTGACTGTTTGTAATGTATCAATTGCAGACTCATGATTGCTTTATTGTATGGAGGCCTGGTGATGGTGACGATAGCCTAGATTTCACAGTGGGAGACTCCCTACAGTAAAATCAGGAAGGAATAAAAAAGAAGGAAGGAGGAATACTTAATATTTTACAGTTAATTTTCCATTTTCAATTTTCATTTTCCAATATACTTTTTACAATTTTGCTATTTTAATTCTCTATTATAGGTTTTCTATTTCACTTTGCATATTAAAATTGCAGTTTTATTTGCTGCTCTATCAGTACTGTAATCTGTTTTCAGACTTGATTTTTCTTTTTTCTTTCATGTAATCATGAACTGATTATCTCTAGAAATCACTCTCAGAGAGAGTGTTCCTGGCTGTGCTTTTCAAATGGAGACTTCCAGCCGGATAATGTGCTCACGATGGCTCAGGAACATTTGAAACCAAAAAATGCCTTTCGGATGTGGAGCACCAGGATGTTGCCTGTATTATCAGCAAATGCTCCATGATGATAATGAGTCAGCATGGCCCAAGGTCCCTGTGTTACAGTTCCAGCACCTGCATGCCTCAATGTGTCCAGGTTGTTGTAAAAATCTATCCTACATGACATTGACAAGGTAAACTTGTTAGTGGCTGTCCATGCTTTGGCTCAGGACCAATAGCACTCCAAATGATATGGGCTCTGTATACACTGTACACACACATTTACCAAAGTGCCTTTGATAAAAGCAGCAGCATCTCATTAAGCCTAAAAGGACATTCCTAAAACCTAGATTAAACAGTGCAAAGTGTAAATGTTTCCGTTTGACGCTCAGTACTGACAATATTGGATGTTTCCAGTTGATGGATCACTTGATCCCTTTATTTGCTGACTTAAGGTGACACAGCAAGGGCAATGCTATATTTGTATTCTGTCTCCAAAGAGTAAACACATCACTAAACTGCAGGATTACAACATAGTCAACTATTGTAGATGGCGGCAAGATGTGAAGGACAATAAGGGAGGGGTGAAAAAGGACAGAAATAGAGCAAAAGGCAAAAAATGCCAAAAAGCACAAAAAGTGGACAGGAAGAGCCCAACCGGGGTCACTGGTGACTTATTCCTCTCATTCTGGTAAGGGGATGTGAGGTTCAACTCCCTGCCCCAAAAAGTTTTTTACAGTCCCTAATTTGGATATTTAGGTGTATTGTTTTAGGTCTATCAGTAAATGCAGTCACCAGTGTGTGATAACATTTTGATGTTGTAGCCTGGTGAAACAAGCCAACCAGAGTGTGTTAATGACAAATATATTTGGTGTTTGGTCAGGCAGATCTGCTGTGTTTTTCTTTACATTTATGCCCACTGACTCTATTTCCTCATGTTGAATAAACTCTGTGTGTAATTCGTGCACTACTTTTATTCCAATCCTTTCCTTTTTTACTGTTTTTTTAAATTCAGCTGTGTGTTTTCTATTTGTTTGAGCTTTGGCAAAGTTGAAAACATAATCTCATTTATTGTATAACTCAAAAGAAACATTGTATTTGCTTTTGCAAACGCACCAGTAACCACCAGGGAGCACACAGCAAATTCAATTCAAGATCTGGGATAGTAAAGGAGATGTGAGTTGTTTACATTCTTATTTTCAAAATTCTGACATTCTTATTTTATTCATGGGTTCACTCTTTGTTTAAGCTCCTCTGTGCATTCACATTTATATGTGAGCAGTTGTTTTTCATTTCTAAACACACTATATGATTTGTTTTTCATGTTGGGTGTTTCTCATGGTATGAGTAAGGCCCCTAGTTCTAGTTAAGGAACATCTTACTGCTACAGCATACAATGGTATTTTAGACATAGTTCTAACTGTGTAACTGTTTTCAAATTACTAAAAAGAAGGCTAGAATTTTAGCCCAAATACAATGCATGCTGGGAAGCATATGTAAACAACTTAATTTGATATCTTGTGTGAGCCCGCAGTTGGATATTAGTTATCATCTCTAGTTTTTCATGAAATCAAACCCTATTTTTCATACTATTTATGGCTTATATACTTATTCTGTCTTTTTTCAGCAATAGCCATTTTACATTTTCTTAATTACCTCTCTGTATATTACTTTTCATCGCTAGTGGCGGAGTCCGTCATTCCTGTGCTAGATTCAAATTGCCTTCCTTAACATGAAGGAGTCACAGGAAATAATGCATGCATGTTATCCAGTACTGCTGTTTAACATTTTATCTCATTGATATTAGACTGTTTATAACTTTAAATCACATTTGTATTGAACAAAGATTTTTTACAAGATTGTTACAAGACTGAAGTCATGATTAAGTCCTGAAACAATTCTTCTGATATCTAGATGATGACATGTGGGCTAATTTTTGTTAAAGCAAATGTTGATAGTTTATAGGCTATTTCTAATTCCTAAAATTCTAAATTATTCCAAAGAATATAAATTGGCTTTTTTACAGTGTACCTTATTCGGGTGTCCACATACTTGTAGTTGAGAGAGAGAGAAAGCTACAGAGTTAGATTACGCTCACAGGCTGTTCTGTGAGCACACATCCAGACATCCTATTGATTGTGTCAGCTTTTTATGATTCCTAGATGACTGTGATTTATTGCACCAGATTAGCCCGAGCAGAGTGTGGATCCCTCAGCAAACAGCCACACACAAACAAATGCAAATACATCTTGGTTTACTGTAATGGAAGATCTCTATGTTCCCATGGATACCAGTTCAACCCTCCACAAGTGATTAGGACATGAACTCAAACATGTGAGTGGAGCTTCTGGATATCCCTGCTCAACCTGTCCTCTATTGAGTCTGATTGATTTTCTGTGGTTTGGGCAGGGAGATGGAGACACACAAGATAGGCAGCAGAGCCAAAAAAGAGATAGAGACACAGACTGATAAAAAACAGACAGAAAAACAGTAAAAAGTGTTTCAAAACAGGTACAGCAGTGGGTGAAAAGAATTCAGAGGAATCTGGAGGAAACAGGGAGCACTTTGTTTCAGGATGGTTTAAATAATGTATCCTCCTCATTTATTCTTCCTGGTGTCATGATCAAACATGCTCGTGCAGCCAGGAAAGGTCTGCTGAGGGATGAACGTATCAGGTCCTAAGCCTGCTTGGCCTTGGGGAGGCCATTACAGCAGAATGCACTTGATTCAGGAGAGTCCTTTTTCCATGATAAATAATGCATCCATTTTGACATGATCTCTGTGAAACTTCAAAATCCTGGTCCTGTGCCAACAGTGTGATATCTCGTAGACAAGAAGCCAAGTCTCCCTAGGAGTTGTTCCTACAAGAGAATTCTGCAGTACTATTGAATTTCAAGGACAACACAGGCATTTTTTCAAAGCCTTTTTTCATTGTCACAGCAGGAAAAGCACAGGTGTAACTAACAACATTAATAATGGTTGTATTCAGGTGTGCCAATTCCAGGGCCGTGCTGTGCTGTGGCTTAGAGGCACAATTAAATGGCATGGAGCCACCATTAATGTTATTAGTTACACCTGTACTTGTTCTGCTATGACAAGTCAGTATGTCTGCCATGAAAAAGGCCTAGTCGGTGTCCGAAACAACCCCCTGTTCAGTCATTTCCCCATAACAAACACTCAATAGTTTACTCTGTAGCAGAAGCTGTGTGTGGGAGAGTTGAAGGGGAGGCACAGATGGAGAGACGGGAGGCAAAGATACTGCATGAAAGGGACAGGTGTTAGTTAGTACAAGTTAGTTAAGATAGATAGATTGATTAAATTATTAAGGTACTTTAAAACCCTTAGCTCCCACAATTTGTGGCAAAAATAGAAAAATAAGACACTTATAACTCCAGAACTTGCCTGAGAATCATCACATTTTTCAGTTTTCTTCAGTATCAAAATAATTCAGTGATAGCTGTCTGTACATCTATGGGTACATTTCAAACAAGAACTCCCAATAGCTAATTCAGCATACTTTTAATGGTGCCAATTTGCCAAAAAGTAAATAAATATAGGCTTAAAAACAGAGCTCAGGTTGAAGTCCACAGCTGACTCAGTGACTCGGTTGCAACATTATACTTCCTGTTTACAGCCCAAAATTGTGGGAGCATAATTATCCCCCAAATAATGGAAGTGACAAAATTGGCACAGTGTCAGACTTTGAAAAACCCTTAAAGTACACACTATGTATACACTATGGACACTACTACTACTTTTTTCATTGCCAGTGCAGGAAGCAGTGTGCTGTTTATGCAGCATGGCTAAAGCGGACGTTGGCGTGGTGGATGGTCATGTTTCCAAACATTTGGCACACAAATACTTTGCATAACAAGGAATGCCATAAAGAAAGATTAGGTTTCTCTCATCGCTTGGCATGTGAGTGGTACTAAACGGGTATGTTCTAGGAATTAGAACATGAAAAGAGAGACGAGAACAAAGGTTTCACACAATTTTAAATTGTTTGGGGTTTTTTTGCCTGCTTGTCCACAGGTTTCCAACACACAGTAAACATCTGTATATGCTAAAGAAAAAGAAAATGCTAAAGAAAATGTCAGAACGTTGAAGGGACGTTGTGTGCCTTAGTAACGTCAAAAATGTACAGTACACACAGTACATTATTGTCTTTCTTTTTCCTTATTTTCATTTGGAAACAATAGTGTAATGTTGCCATGGAGTCAGTGAGTTAGCTGTAAACTACACCTGAGCTCTGTTTACCACTTATCATTTGCATTTTATTAATATGCACCATGGAAGTCATGCTGTATTATCTACCAGCAGTTCCTGTTTGCACTGTGACCATGGATAGCTATACAGATTACAATTAAGTAGACAAAGACACAGTCTACTATAAATTGATGATTATGAGGCATGAATATAAATATCTATGGAGCAGCTTTTTTTTATATAATTTGTAGGTGGCTTTTCAGTACAAACCTGCTGTTTGGCCAGTGGGTTTGGAGAAGAGACTGGATGTTACAAATGTTTACTGTCAGGAGACAGTGCTACTGCCCAGTCAATCGGATTCAGTAGTTTTAAAAGATACATCGCTCATTTTACAAGGTCAGCATCCCTCCCAGGATGCCAGCCTGAACATGGAAAACTGATGGCTCTGCAGTTCCATTTCCTGCTGTTATAAGGTGCAACAATAAGTCCTATTGATTGACACCGCTGCAGCGAGAATCTTCACAGTTCAATTCACAAGTTGCCGTTTAGAGGTGAGAGAAAGCAAAGGAAAGCAAAAAAAAAAACCCCATTAAAATGCCAAATTTCTGTCACGGTTCTGTGCATTGGAACACTCTGTAACACCTTCCACTGAGCTGTATCATCCTCTTCTTCTGTGAAAATACACAAACATTTCCATTATTAGAACAGGACAGGAGCACAAAGGGAAACAGCAGGAGGGGAAGACAACAACAAAAGCCAGCTGCAGGATTTTGAGGTGTTCAGTACAGTAGACATGGATAAACGCGAATGAGCACAGGGCTCATTTTTAATGTCTTGGTTTTGCTTGTGTAAGTGTTGCACACACATACCCCCCCCAAACCCCCCCAGACTGGGATGCCAAATTGTGTGCAGATGCCAGACACTTTGGTCCAGGGTCAGAGGATAAGTATTTACAAGCACGTGTGCAGCCGAGGACCTGAGGACTATAAACACACACACCTGTCCTGGGTCAGTCACATCGCTCAACACACACACATCAATACTTTCACACAATCCTAATCCATATTCTCCTCATCGTCATCACTCAAAAGTCTCTCCAGCTCATCCATGTTTAACATGCCAGCTTTTCTGTTCTTCACTGACACAGAAATTCCATCTATTTTCTCGTCTTCTCACTGAATCTATTTCTTGCCTCCTCCATTCCTTTTACATCGCTCTTTTCCATGACAGGAGAACAAATCAAAAAAAGAGCTCACCTGTCCTCATCTTTCTGTTAAAATGTATACCATATTCTCACCCTCTCTATCTTTGCTCTCCTCACCCTTATCTCTGTTTTCCTTCATTTTGCCTAAGTCCAAACCCAGAAGCCCCAAATCCTTGTAGAAGCAGCCGCTAACACCTCTTGAAGTGCTTAAGGGCATGTAGGCATTTTGCATGCGATGTCGGAGCCAGGGCTTAAATGAAATGGTTCGCTATCACTTTAGCCACTGTGTCCCCAAGCTTTCTTTTTTTTTCCTCGGAAAAGAGCCAGCAGCGAGAGGTCTGATATGTTTTTCCCTCTGCATTGATGTGCCATACTGTACCCATGCTGTCACACTGCAGTAAGTTTTTCCATTAAGGTTCAGTATGTGCTAGGTACCGTAAAGTGGGCTTATACAGCAGCCTTATCTTTCTGATTGATACCAGTTTACCAAGGCTGGATTACCAACTGGGCAAAATGGGTAACTGCCCCTGGGAGCCCAGGGATCCCAATAGGTATAGGTTTACTGGATGTCGATAACTTACAGGTAATTTGATTAAATGTAAATTTGTCACAGACTTTGCACCAGTAAAGTACAATATCAGCTGTCCTGCATTAGTTCCTCATGTGGCCCTGTCCTTTAGAGGGGTGCTGTTTTTTTATAAAGAAAAATTTCAAACTGGATTTTGTTCTCTATTGCACTCACCACCTCAGTTATAGGGATTTGGTAAACACTACTCTTGCAAAACAATGAATAATGGGGCAAGCAGCATGAGGCATCTAAAGCTTTCCAAATAAACATACATTTTACATTAAATCAAAAGAGTCCCGTAAGACAATGTACCTCAAGGGACCAGCAAAACTATCCCCATCAGACATGGCTAACCTGCTAAACATCAGCATGTTAACATTATCACTGTGAGCATGTTAGCATGCCTGACATTAGTATTTAGCTCAAAATAGCCCCACAGAGATGCTAGCATGAATGTAGACTCTTAGTCTACATTAAATAGATAGCTTTGTTTTGTTAGCCCGCAAATTGTCCCAGAAGATCACAATACTTAAAATATCTAATCCCTGAGAGTCAGAATGGCCACTATTATCGGACTATTATAAGTCTATAATCTGGCCATGCAGCATGCTCAAAAGCTGCTGGGAAAATTGGTTCTGCTGGGTCTGAACTGGGTTAGAGATTGCAGTTGGAAACCAAAGTGTACAATCCATCCCCTGCACAGGTAAGCCTATACACTGCATGAACCATACAAGAAATGTAGAGGTGCTGTCTAGTTTCATAACTATGCTATATGTTATTATTAATGTGGAAAGTGCAGCTCTTTTCAAAAACGCTGAAATATTGAAGGGCTCCGAGCACAAAAAGGAAACTCTGAAAATAAAAAGCTGTCACTTGCTGTCACCCACTGGAGTTTCATATCATCACTTCCTGCCTGCTTACTTTGCTAAACTCTGCACAAGCTGTCATTCAGTCTCAAATCACGTGAGTTGTCTGACTGCAATCTGGGAAAGAACAAAAACATGACGCATGAGCTCCTTAGAGTCAAGTGTTGAAATGTATGTGCTCTAATCTAATGAGGATAAAGGAGTGTGACCCAGGAAAAAAATGTAAGTAATACATTTATGTGCATCAAATCATCAGAGAAGCTCATGTTTCATCAGCTTAGGACCTTTCTAAAGGAGGGTTGGAACATTAACGTGAACCCTGCTAAGATAAGGGGGCACTCGATCAATCCCAGTCTCAATATAATCTTGTAGAACAGCAGTGGACGGTGAGTCAAGGTGCTTATTGATCACACTGGGGACTTTCCTGGACAATATCGCCTATAGTTATTGCAGGCAAAGCTTCCTATGACCTATGATGAGAGGAGAACAGCAATTCCCGTTTCCATTCCCAAAATGAGCCAAGTCAGTGTAATCAGCTTTCAGATATATGGCTGGGAGATCAATAGTCCTTTCACCATCATGAGTGAAAGAGAAAGAGTTAGAGTGTGTTTCTGGATGACCTTTACAGAGGTGACCTCTGCTTGATTCTGCCAAGAGACCCTCAGTCCAAGTGCTAGGCTATTTCATTTGGCAGCTGAGACGGAAGCTCTATGGGAAAAAGGCTTCAAGATGATAACCAAGTTAATGAGCCCTCTATCAATATTTCTATAACATGCTCTGGCACAGACTGTGACAGATGAGGATGGCTTTAAAGTGGGGCTGACGTGTGCAGCTCTAGACATGGGATTAAAGCAATTATAATTAAAGATGGGGCATGTCTAGTCTGTGAGGGAATGATTATTTCATTGCCAGCTCTAATAGCGGTCAAAGCTTCTCTCATTTGATCTTTAGGGAGCTTATGGGGCAAGATTTGTGCATAGCTGCATGTAGATGCTATAGACATGTACAAAGCTGTGTGATTTGATAGCCATGATGATTTATGCCAACAACCATATATACATACTTTTTTGACGCTAGGGTTTTCTAGAATTAAAACTGAATCCATTTTATATTTGTTTTCAAAGAACAGGAATTTGAGAGCAACTGGAAATTTAGTTAATGGATGGATGTCCTATGGTCAACAGCAGATTGACTTTGAAATGAGTTAGAGTTATCCGGAAATGTTAAGAGACGGTGGAAATTTGAGTATATTGTCTTTTGAAAAATGAGTTTGAGAAATGAGACTGAAAGAATACAGAATTACAGTAGGATGAAAGATTGTATTTGTTAGAGAGTATTTCTGAAAAGATGGTTGTGATTTTAATTTCGACTTCTAGAGTAATGGTATTCTATAGAGATGTCCCGAGCTGCTCCTAATGATTGGTATTGGGGAAGATTCCCGCATATTTTAATGAATCAGTATTGGCTAAACTAAAGACGAGCAAAATCCGTTTCTTTTGCTGAACTCTACTGTGTTTGTCCACCTCAGCGGCTGGGTGTTGCAGCACTGCTGTCCGTTGCGACAGCCAGGCTCTGCAGTGCAGCCTCTCGCTGCATATCCAAGTGAAAATTAGTGTGTGAATGTCAATGTGGGTGCACCAGTGGGAGGGACTTCAGTGAATTCAGACACGGAGGTTGGCGTAATGCACGGATTCTCTAAACTCAGACGCTAGCAAACCTGTTATCTATCCTCTCTTTTTTTATTAGCGAAGAGCTGTGTACACGACAGTCTGCTAGCAGCTTGTCATTTTTAGCCGACACATAATATCAAAGGACTCAGGTCGGGATTGTGGCCCAAAAAAACTTGATCTGGACAGTCTGGACAGAAAAAGATGATGATAAGTTTGTTTTGTATACTTGTATATGAAACAATCTGTGGTGATTTATCAGTTACACTACTGATCTGTATAAGGAAACCAGAAAAAGCCTGAAAACAACAGTTAAAACTGTAGTCCTTGAGTTGATGAAGGTTTGCTTTGGCACTCTTTTCTCTCTTCCTTTTCTTAATAGCCTATAGGCACCAAAGGACTTTTCCTGGAAGCACAACCAACATTTATTCCTATAAAAACACTAAAAGACAATACTTAAGTTAATTAATAATATATATGGGTTTGTACGAATGGTTCTGTTGTAGCAGTGCATTAACTTTCTTATATGAATTATTCACCTTTTGTATTCAGGCACAGCTGACACACAGAGAAATATTACTAGAAAATCTTTTCTTTTATTAAAATTCCCACTTCCTTTGCTGACCAATTTCCTCTCCTTATCTGGTAGGAAAAGGGCAAGCATTTAGACATGTCACTGCAACAATGAAAATGTGAGATATATTACTGTGTCTTGTGAGCATGCAACATACAGAAAGGCTTATCCACAATCATATAGGCACAGATGAATGTGTATATCTCTGTGTGTTACCATGTATAATAGCCAGGGTACAGTTTTAATCCTACACTGTTCTTGTGAGTTTTTATTTTGTAGATAATTGATACCAGTCCACAAAGTTGCCATGGATGGGAACAGGCAATAACAAAGCAAATGAACAAAAGTCCTCGTCCCCTCTTATCCCAGTTTCCTGGGAAACTGACAACACATTTCAGGGCAATCTCAGACCTGTGTGCATGGGGAATATTCATCCTTTATATGTATGGAATAATTAAGCTTGTTGAAGGGGAGATTCCATATGTCCTTGCTGCTGTGGTGAATATTAAACCACAGCCCCATAAAACTGCACTATACAGTACGTGTTTTCCACAGTGACTGCTGAAAAATGCCTGGTTCCTACCATTTCCTGCGTCCACTGGCTGTTTCCTGGTGTGGCCCGCGCTGCAGTAAACATGCAATGCTATCAGCGTGCATTAGCAGTTAGGGCACTTCCACATAGCCTGCCAGGGAGCTGTCACCATGTGGACTCATGAGTTTAGCCTGCAACTTTTTTATTGAGGAAACATTTATGGGTCACTTTAGAATTTAACACAAAAATGTATTAGCCAGCGCTGATGCATTATCAAGGGGCTCTTTTACAAAAATCCACTTAGAGCAATGAAAGATGTGTGTGGAAACCAATAAAAAGAAAGAAAGGTGTACGTTTTAAATAATTTTAAGAGAGTAGACTGACCCACTGGGTTTTCCAATAGCTCATTTATTCCAAGACTGATTTTCCAAAGGTGCTGTGGTAAAATCTCCCTGAGTCTGCCTTTGTGTGCACCATTTTCCAGTAGTCACCAAGAGTCAGCAGAGCCAAGTGTGAAGTAGCCTTTGAGGAAGTAATTAAGAAATTAATAACGACTAAAATGATTTTGCCTGGTTTTGCACATTTCTATTATTCAGCTGAACATTTATCTGTCATACAGAGATAATCATTTTTTTCTTTGCAGAGGAAGAGCAAATTATGTTATAGCTTCATGCTCACAGAATCCAGTCTTATCTTTGCTGCTGTCTCCTCAGGCCATTTAACCGCAGCGGCTGTGATTCCACAGCAGGACAATGTAAAATCGATCCACACTCTCAGTCTGATATTATGGCTTCCTTGTTTTGCCTCTCATGTCCCTCACTATAAGAGCAAATGAGAGGATTTTCCAGCTGGTGGGTTGCCATGTTTGTGATAGCTGTAAAATCACGCCGTGTTTCTCCAGGGCACATAAACTGTTTGTATGTCATTATAATTATTGTTATTGGTAAATTAAAACAGCAATTTGATGTTTCTCCCTTGTTGGTTTATTCCAAGCACATTAGGCCAGACTGTGATTGCTTAGAAGAGAGACTGGGCTGAGCAACGACCTTCAGAGTGGGTTATGAGCCATACATAACAGGGCCTCTATGTGCCTCTGCAGTCATGCTGTGCATTTAGTTTATATCTGACTAATGCCATTTTAGAAAATCAGCGGTTGTAAAGTTTTATGACTTACATATTGCATATTGCTCAGTGAAAAAGTTACGTTACTTTGATCATTACTCAACAGCAAAGGCAATTAATTACATTACTCACTACATTACTTTTGTTAACGAGCACAGCTCTGTCAAAGGTGCCTTTAAAACCCAAAAGCCACCATGCCCACACATCACATCTGCTGTATTGTCCAGTCTGTAAAGTGAAGCTGTGGGGTTCACCTGCAACCCTGAACAAAATCCAGCTGATTCCTAAATGTAGGCTAACCAGTGGCTAACATTAGCAAGTCAGCTAAGACAACACACTGGAGGTACTGGGAAGTGCATTTCTGGTCACATTTAACCTCTTTTGCCGGAGGCTCGCTGCCTCCCCCGCCACCAGAATCTGCACTGAGCTAATGTGTCAGTCTGTAAACTGAATACTGAAGGAAAACCAATATCAGCCCTCCATCAACACCCTGGTACGACAGGAAAAAATCCAACCCCCAAAATGTCAAAGTGACGGAGCATTACTGGAATCAGTCATTTCATTGTTGAATTTCAAATTATAATCCCTTACACTACTGAAAAATCATATTATTGTAAGGTGCTACTAAATAATGCGTTACTGCCCAACACTGAAAATAAAGGGTGTCATTTAAACACATAAAGAGTCTTGGACTTAATTTGGTGGTGGTGAGTGTACCGGAGAAATACTGTGCATGTGTGTGTGTCTCTGTGTGTGCAGGCTCAAATATGGAGCCATATTCTCTACCCTTGTGAATTATGGTAGGTGTCACTCAGCACATTGTATTCCAAGGCAGAGAGTGGTAATATATGACTCATCGCTACTCTGTCTCTGCAGGCAGCCTGGACACACACCACCCAGTAATCAAGGGTAAAGCACTACCAATATATTAGCTGAGTGCAAAGTTATGAATGGGATTGTAGATATTGGATTTTTCCTTCTTTTTTCGCTCTTGTGGGATTAATTGGAATGAAAAGTGATATTATTTTGGACCATAAAATTGTCTACTTTCATTGGAGAGGTTATGGGGAAAAAAGTTAAAACACTCAGCCATAATATCCTGCTGTGTCAATCTGGACTTAGTTATGATCCACATTGATTTTTGTTATTTATTTAGCAGATGTCAGATCTGTAAAAGAACAAAAAAATCCTATGTGCTGTGTGTCAGCTGGCTTTTTCACTGCATGACAAATATATGGCTGTGCTACTTAGTGGCAAGTGTGTGCCTCTGTGTGTGCGTGTGTGTGCGTCCTGCCACCGCACCCCACCCCCTTCTCCCCTCGCCCTGCTCTTCACCCTCTGTTCCCCTCCGCTGCATGAGGATTCAGTCCTCCAGCTTCCTCTGCAAAGAGCATTTGTGACCGACTTCTAAAACCCATTTAATGCACGAGACAGTTGTGCAGACTGGCAGACACATGCATAAATACACACAAAATAGTTGTGTATTGCAAGAATTGGGGCACCAGGCAATGGTGCAAAGCTGAGAAATAATCAGACTTTATACAAACAAGAGCCATCATTCAGTCCTTGAATATAGAAACAGGGTTGTTAAAAAAGACATTTCTGTCAGTTAAAAAATGAAATATCTGTCAAAAATGTATTTTGTAAAATTAATTGGAAAGGATACGTTGAGGAGAAGAGTCCCTGAGGCGATAACACAGAACAACTATAAAGGATAATATTTCAGTCATAGAGTTACTTTATAGCTTTCTTGAGGCAATAGAAATTCCATGTGTAATACTGAACTTAACTGAGAGGTAAAGTTGAGCTGGAAAATCCGATTGTCACATTATTGTAAATTCGGATACTGTGCATGTAAAATAAAGTGTCCCATGAATACTGTATTTTGTTATTTTTATGAACTAGAAATATTCAGAAATGTTTATCAGTGGTATCACTGCAGAAAATCATCAACAAGACAATAGATATAGTTTAATATACGAGCAAGGAAGTTCATTTTTGACCTTTGGTAATAGGTCAACAACATACAGCCATTACTAAAGCACTATTGATTTTTAAAAATATTTTTGATATATGAACTGGCTTAGAGTTCTGTTCTTCAAACAGAGGGATTGTTTCCCTCTTCATTCACATATAGCATGAACAGTCTCATGGCTCATATGAAGTATGAGTTTGATTCGTTCATGCTTTTGCCCCTCGAGGAAGGAGACAGTTCTCTGAAACCCGTTGGCACAAAAAGTTTATTGAAGGAGTCACATTGCTGTCCTGAACCTTCTGAATTTCCTACGCAATCGAATATTTATTGTTGCTGAACATGTTTCATCAGCTCACCCAGTTCCATACATAAACATCAAGAGGCACTTGTCCCATATGGACATGTTTACACTGCATACCAGGAAGTAGGAATCCTAAACAGACATGTTCTCAGAGGGCCAGAAATCAATGACATCTGTAATCACATAAGCCATCAGAACCAGGCTTTCCTCTGATGGAAAACTCCAACAAAGCCGCCAAGTATAAAGCATCCAGGGGCTCCCAGGATATTGATACGTAATTTTTGGTAGAAAGACGAAAAAATAGCTGGAAATTACCGCAGCTCTAAGCTGTGTTTAGGGAAAGTTATACGACGTACTTTAGAGATTGTCATAAAGTCACAAATGTTGGTCAGAAAAATCTGCTCCTACCTTACAAACTGCTGTTATGTGCTCGCAGGGAGGCTGTGTGCGTGAGCATAAAGCTCTCAGTACACTGCTGACTGCTGGAAGATGGCGACCTGCGTGGCGAACGCTGAAAGCGACTCCTCCTGTTGAAGTAGCTGCCAGCTGTCCAGGACCGCTTGTGCTTCCTCAGGTACTCCTTGTAGTTCTTGGTGAGCAGCGTGTACAGAAAAGGGTTAATGCAGCTGTTGGAATACGTCAGACACGTGGTCAGGTAGTTGATGTTGCGTTTGGCTTTGGTGGACAGGGGCAGCGAGGGGTGGAACTGACCCAGCAGCTGCCAGATCCAGAAGGGCAGGAAGCATGCCCAGAAGAGGAGCACGATGGTGAAGATCAGGTACAGCACCTTTAGGAACACAAGACACAGAGATGAACCATTACTGAGAATCATTAATGCACCGGATCGTGGTGCATTAATGTCAAATGTCTAACAAAATGTCATCATCTGGATACTGAGATAAATTATTAGATTAACTTTATGCATGTATATCACCAAACTACACATAGAAAAATGTCTTGTCTGTTGTCATGTTTTGTCTTTTTTTTTAGAGCTTTCCTGTATGTTAAAATGCTGAAATCACAAGATCAAATATGGCACGTGTAGCAAATAACAACACCCTATTATAATAATTGTAACATATCATAACCTTAGTTCTATGAAAATAGATGGAGCCTTCAAGTGGAGGTCTACTGGTTTTGTTAACTCGTCTTGTACAAATTTGCATGTACAGGTTGTTGAGCCTGTACAAATCTATGAAAGCTGGCCCTAGTTAGGGGTTGACCCCTACCCATTTTTCTGCAGTGATCAGTACTACTGATCAGTACTGCATATGAAACCCTGCCTCTCTTGTCACAGCGTGATCACAGCAAGAGATCCACAGTTACACACAGCATTGGTAGGAACAGAGAGAATTAATGACTCCTGTAGCAAGAAGTGGCACTTTTGAAAGCTGGACAGTCTGCATTCTCTCTTGCTCCAAGGTACAAGTAAATCCTATGAACAGCCTTTAATGCAACTGAAGGGCAGCATGCGCCACATTGTTAATCACTGATAAGACAAAATGGAACAGTCTTAAGCCCTGCTATGAAGCAGATTGGAACGGGTTTTGTCTCAGCGTGAGCAAAAAGCAAGAGGGGCATGGAAAATAGAAAACCTGCAGCAGCAGGGAGAAGATTGATAACGAGAATCTTTAAGCAGAGTTCAAACCGATGCTGCTTAAGTCATATGCTCTTAAATAGCAACATTTTATCTTTTATGTTGACAGTGTTGTTGGCAAAGCCCTGCCCAAACAGAGCGTCATACAATAGCTGTGAGACAGAATGTCACAAGCCTTTGATCGACAGGATAGGACCCCTCCCTCTGGAGTTAGTACGCTCTCCATGAGGAGTATGACTAAATAAACAGCCTTGGTGAGTGGAATGTCTGTGGAAAGTTTGTACAGTAGCGTCTTGCCTAACTTCCTGCCTATTCATCAGGTTCTACCTGATGGATGTGTCTGGATCCATCTCCAGATGAGTTGCAGACAGGAACAGGGTCTAGGGTGATCCTGCCCACCAAAAAAGGAGAATCAAGAACTGGGCCTCAGATTTGTTGGGAGAGGGATGGAGGAAGGGAGGGAGACCACTGTTCGTTTCGGCTGCCGACAGTCATTGTTTTTCTTTTTAACCATGACCAGGATCATTCCCAAATCTTAACCAAGTGGTTATTTTTACCCAAATGTGATCTTTCCCTCACCAAGTCATTTCAGTGCCTAAACCTAATCAAATCTTAACCATAGAAGTGCGGTTTTGTAACGGTTTTGGAGGGCACTGACACATGATGTTGTTCTGCCGATAGGGGTGTCAGATCAGAACACACGGGCATGGGGTCATTTAACTTGGAGGAGTTGTCAGGTTTGGAGTAGGGTTGTCATATATAGCTGAGCACATACATGCAAATATTCACTGTGTAAATCTTTGTAGATGAGAAGTAAAGCCCAAAAAGCACTATTAGAAAGCAAGCTTCTGTGAAATAGAACCACTTGTATCCCTTGGTATATATTATCTTGCGATGCACTGACCTTTTGATTGGGAAGTTTCTTCGTCTGTTTGAAGGTCTCCGTCTGTGAAACCCAATAAGTGCGTGCGAGCTGGATGTAGAGATAGCCAATGATCAGTCCTGGGGCGACAATGCTAGTGCAAAACAGGAAGGAGATGTAAATTTTGTAGGAGAGGGGCGACAAGGTGGGCTGACACATAGCCTTGTTGCCCACTGTCATTAGCTGAATGCTCACGATCATCGGCAGGGTGAGGATGAGAGATGTAGCCCAGACCAGCAGAGCGATGGCCTTCCGGTAACTTTTAGACCGCTTGACTGTGTCGAGCGGCTTGAGCACAGCAAAGTAGCGCTCCGTGCTCATGATTGTCAGTGTGAAGATGCTGGCGTGCATGGTCAGGAAGTCCATGCTGATCAGAATCCGACACCCTGCGTCCCCAAAGTACCATCCCTTTAGGAAGTGCGTGCAGACTACAAAGGGTATGGTGAGAAGATAGAGCAGATCTGCCAAAGCTAAGTTTATGATGTAGATGTACATAGAAGCCGCAGTCCTCATGGAGTGGCACATGACCACCAGGGTGTAGATGTTCCCCGAGACTCCGACGAGGCACATGATGGAGAGGATAGTGCCGATGGTAAAGGTGGCGGCTGTATCCTCATGCGAATTCAGAGGGGGTTCGGTGGCATTAGCTCCCCTTTCTACGAGGACTCCCACGGACTCCATGGACACTGTGGTCATATCTGGATGCGTGGGAACAGAAATGTAAGTGGTGAGGGAGGCAACTACATGGAAAAAATGACATTTGGTAATCAGCCCTTGTCTTCTAACTTGGACTGGTCCTTGGACTATTAATTCATTGAAGTAGATTTTACATAACTGGGAACTGTTATAGTCAGAGAAACTATACTGGCCTGTTAGATTTCATTTATAATCTCCATTTGTCACAGAAGAAGAAGTCATTATGGAAGGACTTAATGAGCTTGCTTCCAATGCAAATCTTCTTTTCAGGCCCCATCTCTACTAGTCATTTGCAAAATCTGCATCTTTCAGTTCAAGTACCTCTGACTGCTTACACGGGACCAACTCAACCATACTGAGGAAAATGAAATCCTTCATTTTACTCATGGCTTAGAAAGCAGCTTTGAGCTCATGTCAATTACTTAGAGTAATATGACACACCATGACGTATGTTACTGTAAGGTTACCCAACTTTTCCTAAATTGGTCATGAAATGAGATGTTGGATGTTTTGAAACAGTTGCTGCTGAATATGTCTTCAGTGGTGGAAGACGTATTCAGATCTTTTCAGTAAAAGTAGCAATACCACAGTGTAAAAATACTCTGTTACTAGTAAAAGTCCTGCATTCAAAATCTTAGTTAAGTAAAAATACAAAAGTATTAGCATCAAACTGTACTTAAAATACCACAAGTAAAAGTACTCATTATGCAGAATGGCCCATTTCATACTATATTATATAACTGGATTATAATAAGTGATACATTAATGTGTACATCACTTTAATGTTGCATCTGGTAAAGATGGGGCTCATTTTAATTATTTTATAAACTGCTGGGTAGCTTAACCTAAAATAATATATAATATTTATATATTATTTAGTGATTGATTTATATAAATCTAAATCTGCAAAGTAAATAATAACTAAAGCTATTAAATAAGTGGAGTGGAATTGAGGTATAAAATAGAATAAAATAAAATGGAAATACTCAAGTAAAGTATCTCAAAACTGTACTTAAGCCCAGTACTTGAGTAAATGTACTTAGTTACATTCCACCACTGCAACTGTCTGGACTGAATGTGAACAGGAGTCCCACAGTCTGATTCAAGGAAAGCAAAATATTCTGAAGGTTGCATTTTGATTGCTTAATGCTGATAAAATTAGCAAATCTTACAGTGAAAGAATTTCTGATGGAAATGAGAGCCATAGTTATTGTGGTATATTCTACTTGAGTATTATTTAAATCAGCAGAATTTCAGAGGGCTGATGACGAAATGCATCCTCACGCTCTGAGAGTATATGGGCAAAGCGATGCAAGTGATTGCACGCACCCAGGGCGTATGTTAAAAAAAGGAGCCAAATGTATCAGAGTTGATGCAACTGTTGCGGGAACACAAAGAACTTTTTACTCAGTCACAGAGGTCTCCCTTTGTCCAGTCTAACGCCAAGCTGTCAAGATTCAGACAGAAATAATTGAGAAAGTATTCTTCTTTTGCGACATATGCTGTTCCAAAGGCACCAGAGGCAGAGATGACAGGGTAAATATTACATTTCAGTCCTCACTAATAGACCTGTCTGGTATCCTCCGACAGCCCTTTGTGCATGCAATGCAAATGTATCTTTATGGACAATTAGAAATCTATCTGGGCATGCAAGTGAATTAGAATATACACAGTCTTACCTGGACTGCCTTCCTGGATAGAAGGGTTCAACACTCAGCTGCAGTTCCATCAGCCATGCTTTGTCTCACTTTGCTCCTCCAAACTTCGCACTTACTGCAAAAATTTCACACTCCATAAAAGTCCCAACAGATTCTACAGAGTATCTGAGAGGTGAAACACGCGGGTGGAACAAAAGAAAAAAAAAAAAATTATATCCAGCAGTCTCAAGGGGGAAAATAACCTAAATGAGTCATCTATTACAACAGAAATCCCTCCAGTGTTGACTAGTCTCTCAACAGCAAATAAACCAATCCAAAGTGTCTAGATTCAACAGAAAGGTACACTGATAGCAGCCTTAAAAGTTCTCTTCCATTGCTTCTACCCTTTGTGCACCTTGGTAGCATCCAAACACTGGATGTCAGCTGTGGCATCGGCAGTAATTTAATTCAGAGGAGAAAATATAAAAAACAAGAGAACATCAATGAATTGATGATGAGAAGTGAGGATCACATTAAGCTACAGCTGGTTACGGAGAATCCCCCCTTTGACTGAGAGAGAGTAAGAGAGAGAGAGAGACAGAGTGCCAGAGGTAGGGAGGGAGCAAGAGAGGGGAGAGAGAAAGGGAGAGAGAGAGAGAGAGAGAGAGACATGAGCACACTGCTGGTGAGGCACTCCCGCTCAGAAGTGGGAGGGAGAAGACGGAGAGAACCGGCAAGAGAGAAGTATGCAGGAAATGTGTTCTGCTCTCTCTCTCTCTACTCTAACCCCTGTGCCATCTATTTTCATGCAACGGGGGCGTGTGCCACAAACTGATATGCAACACTGGGACACATTACACACTGACGGAACAACCCCACTGACACAAACACACATGCAGTATAAATCAATAGCTAAAAAGGCAACCAACACTGCCCATTTGTTCCAGCGTGGGATATCCAGTATCCATTATTTTAAATGGATAGTGCCGGGGTCAATGTCACCTACCAATGCTGCAATTCACCTAAGCACAGTCATCAAACATCATCCGCTGCAGGGGGGGCGATCTAAGCTAAACAATGTCTTTGGCCTTCTGCTGCTGTTCGTACAGATTACATGGGGGACAATGCATTTATAAAATTGTATATAAATAAATCTAAATTGAATAGAAGCCCTTTTTGCTTGTGCTCTTCCTCATTGACACTGACATTTAAAAGTAAAAAACAACGAAAGCATCAGTGTGAAGAAAATCTTATCTTAATCATTCTGATAATTTCTGATTCTGGCACGTTTGTTTGTTCTTACGGTGGGTTCAGATGAAATTTAGAGGTACAATATTTGCACATAAAATTAACGTTAAGACATGAGTGGATGTGAACAGATGCAAATTCATGCTGGGTGGTGCTAACTCAGGTGAAGATGTGTCCACATGAGCTGAAAATGTTTCAACTTGAAGTTATAATCCTTTAGACTTTCATCATATCAAACTGGCATTCTGCCATCATTAGTTACCTTTCTGTACGGTAGGCTGCATTGTCAGTGGCAGAATCCGCCATTCCTGCGCCGGATTCAAATGACGTGCACATCAAACCCCCAGGGATGGAGCTGGGCTGTGAGGTGATTTTGCAACTCCTGCACTGATCACATGACACACACTGGCCCAAAAAGCACTATTTTACAGCAGCAGCTATTAACCTTATAAACATCTTTTGCATAGATCTAGTTTTGTACTGAACTGAGCATGACAGCTCAAACAGGCTACGTACTGACCTGACGACAGTCAGAAGCAGCACCAAACATACGTTCACTTAACTGTACTGATCTACTGAAGTGTATCTGACTGAGCTTAGTTTAGAAGAAAGTGAATGAACTACATGTCTGCGAGTCTTTGAGCTGAACGGAGTGAAACAATTCAAATCAACGAGGTGTCTTTATAAGCTCCTTCAAGCCGGGCTCCTTTTGTAACACGGGCTATTTTCAATGACAGCCTGTTGATTCTTGTTATTCTGCAGTAAGATGACTGTTGGTGTGAATATAACAGATGGTTTTAGTTGTCACTATCTTGAACTGCTTGTAGGTCAATTTTGTGCCATGTTTGATGATTGTTTTAAAGAAATCAGAGTGAAGGTGGGAGGCTAACATGAACACTATTTCCCAGTGGGCAGCTTGCAATTACAGTCAGTTCAATCTTCCTTTTCATTGCTTGCTGACATTTTAGGTTTAAGCTTACGGTGGAAATTGTTTTCTTTCACACCAACTCCCTTGGTGTAACTGATAATTGATAGTTTTATTTTTGTCATTTTGAACCACTGATAGGTGCTTTATTTGGCTGCTGTTTCAAAGAAACACAATGCCAAGTGGAAGACAAATCCAATCCACCCATGCCATAATTTATTATAACCAGTAGGAGGGTAACATGAACGGTCTTTTCCAGTGGGCAGCTTGCAATTACAGTCAATACAGCCTGACGTGACTACAGCTTTATCCCCCCATTCCGTCTGTCATTTGCCATTTATCTAATCAGAGCTGACCTCCAGGCAGACTGATTATATGCAGAAACAGACCCTCAGACAAGCCTTCTATGCTACTGTATTTACAGCTGTAACCTTTTAACCTCAGGGGTCAGAATTCCATTTATAACAACAGAGCCTCTCTTTGTTGCAAGTCAATACGTTTAGCCACTCAACGTGCCAATAAACTGTTACCGTTTTCAGCCACGTAGTGAGCAGTCCCCATGTAGTATTCATGAAAGTGCAGTGGGTGCATATTGGTAGCAGAATTGAAATGATAAACGGTTGCTGGCAAAGACACTTAGGATGCACAAGAGAGACACAAATCTTTCTGACAGCATGCATTTTCTTTTATGACTGAATTAAATGTCAAAGAATTTCTATCAGGGTCGAGCAGGTGTAACTGGACGTAAACATGTCAGTCGGAAAGCAAGCAGGCCTCTTCTCTGCATTCTTTACAAGCAATTGGAAATAAATTATCGGCTGTTATGTAATCCTCAGTTCTGCAGGAATGTGTTTTTGTGTGTGTCTGAGGGTTTACATGGCATGTAGATGGAGTTTATAAGGGTTGTCTGTGGGATCTTATCACAGCAGGGGTCACATTGCTTCTGCATGGTGTGAATGTGTGTGTGTGTGTGTGTGTGCATTTAGAGGTCACCCACATAAAATCTGAGAGTATCTGTAAAACGATTAAGGGAGCACTGATGAGCAGCTATTACAGCCAAATTGGGACTGGATATCTGCTGCTTACACAGTGAATGATGCAGTGAAACCGCCTGTCACAGATTTCTACAATCACAAGAGACTTTTCAGGATGACACCTCCATGTCATTAGCCATCACACACACACACACACACACACACACACATACACATGCAAGGGAATGGAGAAAAACAGAGAAGGAAGAATAAAAGATTATTATCCCTACCCTAACTCTGATGCATATGTGAGGGTATGTCTGCATGTGTTGGTGTGTTTATCCTCTTTTAGCATACTAAATGCTAGGCCAGTTGCTAAAGGGCAGCTGCATCAATCAGCTGCTCAGAAAATCGCTCACTTTATCATATTAGCCTTAAGCCTGTGGTAAATGACAATTTGACTGAATGCATAAATGCATCTTCAAAGTGCACTCACTAACATTCAAGATGGCTTCTAAGTCAGTTTGTGTATGTGTGTAATGACAGGTGTGCGTGGCTCTGTGTGCCATTTGATGTTGTACGAGCGCGCGACATGCATAATGCATTCTCGCTCCGCAGCGATGAACAGCAGCGCCGCGGTGACTGCTGTCTGCTCTTCATTTGTTCTGTGGGAGACAGAGAGGAAGAGTGGAGAAGAAGCGACTGCATAATGGGAGAAGACAAAAAAGGCAGAGTTCAAAATGAATGTCCATCAAAGAAACTTTTAAACTAGAACAAAATCTCAAAAATGAAAGCAAGAACGAGAACATTGAGAGCAATAATAAAACAGGATGCTCCTGTGTTCCCTGCCTGGGGGGCTTCAGATCATCGACTTCAAAGTAGTGGCAATATCACAATGTAGAAGTAACAAAAAAGTCCTGCATTCAAAATTATGCTTCAGTAAAAATATATTTATTCATTTATAATCCTTTAAGACAGAGTGAAATCTGTGGGATTTGATTTAAATCCCTCTAGCAACTAAACCCAACGTACATGCTGTGTAATACTGAAAATGAATCTGTGACTTCAGATTTGTGCCTTGACACCCTGTGGATATTGGTGGTAACAAATGTGTTTAATGTATCTCCCAGGAACAGTGCTGGGCTCTGAGGTGGTTTTAGTGTGAGTTTGATTCAACTTAAAGAGACGTGTTGGTAAATTATTTGGTCCCATAATCAACCTTTACTGCAATGAATAGGGCGCCATCTTGAACCATGTGTTTGAAATCATTCCCTGTTTTCAATATAGTACACTACTTTCTGCCATTTTATTTGAGTGTCCAAATCTTTAGTGTGAAATTTATATAATGTCCTGAAAAATGTACAAACTGCAACGAAAAAAACAGTGTTCATGGCATGTATTCCCGCAATGAAATGCTGTGCGACCCCCCTCATCAGCGCAAAATGATAATGATGTACAAGTGTCCAAAATCTAAATTTACTGCTCACTATAGAGTAAACTGCCTGTCATATAGTGTCTGTCATATAGGGAGTAGTGAATGAGTGAACGGGGGAGTGATTTCAGACACTACACAGTTCTCTAATAATGGTTACATTAAAGAAGACAGCCAACAGTATCGTTTACTCATAACAGTACCAAATAGTACTAAATTCATCATTGAATGTTGTCTTCCGCATTGAAACGAGTCCATACATCGGCCTTTATTTAGCAATTCATGTCCAGTACACGCAAGCATCATTTACTGTTAATGTTTTCTGTGTGGGTATGCAATTTGAATCCTGCACAGGAAAGGCGGACCCTGCCACCAACAATTAAAGCTACTACATAGAAAGGCATTACACAATGCAAATACATTGATTGGCTTTCCTGTTAAAGGCCAGCCATAAATAGTATCAAAATGATTTGATATAATGAAATTCATCATGGTTATAACTTTAAGTATCAAAAGTAAGTAAATTATTGTATATTTTACTGATGCATTGTTGTTTAATCTATGAGAATGCATCACATTTTTATTCCTGATCATATGTTTATGTAAAAGCTTGTACTGCAAAGTAACAAGTAACTGTAGCACAAAATAACCAAGTCTGTTGAGGCTTTTATTATTAATGACCTTGAGTTTACAGCTCTGGGTTTTTCTTCCCTTCTTTCCTCTGATGCTGAAAAATGGCGCTGGCAGGGCACGCTGTTTCATGGGGGTGAGCTGAAGGGACTGTAGCTGTCAGATAAATGTAACGGAGTAAAAAAATACTGTATTATTTTTATATGGTGGAGTGTAAGTGTAGTAGCATGGCAAAGCACAAGTACCTCGAAATAGTACAATGTTAGAATTTGGAACTTCAACTTGATGGATAGCGTCAAACCACCGGGTCACTCCTTCATTAATACTGTTATTGTTGGTAGTAGAAGCTACATGTCTCTTACAGTCAGACTTGATCTTTCTTTTGATACTTTTGTGCTGAGTGTGAACTTCATGACAAATTAGTGGATAGAAAGCCCAACTTCACTCCAGGCTTGTGCACTCTACCGTGTGGGTGGGTTATTATAGCCAAATGAGGCTTTCTTCCAGTGCGAATAATGCCAACTGCTTCATTACAGGATCTGACTTATTGGCCACATCAAAGCTGCTTTCAGCACAAAAAGAGGAGGAAACCACAAAGAGAACACCAGAAAAAATGAGAGCTAGAGTTATATAAGTGTTAAGTGTTCGTTTGCCAGTAAAGACAGCTGTCACAGTTCATTCATTACACTGACAGACAATCACAGTCAATCCTCCCACATGAATCAGTCTCAATAAAGATGTGTCTCTGCACTGTCCCGCACACACACACATTTAAAAGCACGACTGTCGGATCATTGAGTGTGTATAAATCATTTCCCAGGTTGGGAAGGGATTTGAGTCAAACACAACAGATTGTTTTGTTCTCCGGTGGGTTTGAACGCACATCTGCAGCCCATCACAATGCAATTCATTACTCCTCCACAGAGCAGAACAGCAGGAGGCTCCATTGAAATGCGAAGTCAGGGAAAGTCATAATGCGGGTGCAGGTAGATTCATCATGTTATGTCCTATCAGTACATCCCATAATGCCAGGACGAATTCAGAAAAGGCAGCAAAAAAATATCACATATTGTTCATATTGATATCAAATCTTCAAACAATCTGCAGTCCGGGCCTATTCCTGCCACATTTCAGAGATCAAAAATTAGACATGGTTGTGACTAAAGGCAATAACAGGAGATACAAACCCACAAGTGTCTGACTAATAGTGGGCACTGAGTGATGTAACTTCAAATAATCTCATCTTTAAAGTCATACTAACTATTACGTGATCTAATCTATTACTGTGTTTTAAAAAATACATTTTTCCTAAGAAGGGAAAAATGCCACAGGGGTGAGATACAGATTGATTTTCTTGATACTAGAGTGATTCGCTGGTCTGTCTTGTTTCAAGATAGTAGACTTGTTCCCTCAGTTTTGACAAATGTCCATTTTTGTCCTCTCTGACACCTGATTTTGTGCAGTACAATATAACACACAAAGAGTGACTTGCTTACATATGTACACAGTAATAGAAATAAATAAAGGATATACTGAGATGAAGCATCTTAGAGGTTGTACCGTGGTTAAATGGACCATTAGGGTTACAACTCAGCACTAGCTAATTAAAAGTTTAATAACGTAAAGGTAGTACTTAGTTGTTGAGGATGGATGAAGAAGGGGCAATGAGTGTAGGAAGTGGAGGTTTTCTGGTTAAGACGTCAGTATGCTTCAAACTGACAGTGTTAGAAACCCCCTTTCTCCCCCCAACACCTTTGTGACGTTGGGACTGTGGGGCTTCTTCCAACAATTTCTGAAACTTTCTGAAACTGACAATCCAACATGCACACCCATTCCACACAGCGATTGGCCAGGCGTGCAAAGGTGAGAAAGCAAGCAGGGTAACTTGGCGTTACCTGTGCAATAGCTGAAAGTTGTGTAACAGAACTTTGTCACTTTAAGACTGTATGCATAGAGTCCTACAGAGAAAACTTTACTTCCAAGAGTTGGAGGGTGAGTGCTTTGAGGTGACGGAGTAAGAGCAAAGAGATGAAGCAGTGGGGGAAGCTGGCAGGGGTCCATTGTTCTGGACCCACTGACTTTCACCACTAATGCATGTGGAATCCACTCGATGAGTTAAACTGGCCCACAGGGTGGCTGTGCGTGTGTGTGTGTGGGAGAGAGAAGTGTCATTGATTTCTGTCTGATGTCAAGCTGAGATTATATTACATACAGTGCTTCTGGTGTTTCTGGCTGTGTGTGTGTGTGCAGACAGATGTGACCACAGACTCAGACTGAAGCGCTGTGGGTCAAACCATTCGCCACGATTTGATTGGAATAATATACAAACAGTGGTGTAAGACAAGCTTCCCGGAGTGTGTGTGTGTGTGTGTGTGTGTGTGTGTGTGTGTTAAGGCGGTGTGTCCCCGTGGTGTAAGATTGCTACTCAGTCAGAATGGTGACAGTGTGGAATAAAATGCCAATATTTTCCCTTTTTGTTTTTCATTTCCTCTGTCTCGTTTTCTGTTAACTGATCACCCGCTGTGTTTCTTACATTTACACACACACACGCAGAATCACAAGGACATCCTGAGGGTGAAAGAGGAGAGATGGAAGAAACAGGTTCTTGGTGGTGAAAGCAAACCAAACAAACAGACAGCCAGTTCCGAAACCAAGCTCGAAAGATTGTTCTGGAAGACTAAACCACCTCTGGCAGAGCTGTCTTTCATCTGCAGACACAGAGTATTTACCAAAATCTGTCAACATAACTTCATTTGACTCCAAGTATCGGTGCCCTTAGGTAATTTGGGGCATAGACAGCATAAAAAAGTTAAGAACGAATATTTTGGACACAAGCAGCTATAGCTGAAATCTGAAATTAGTTAGAAATGTCTTCCTATATTATAGCAGAACTTCTGCAGACTGTAGTTGGAGTGCTTCTACATTAAATATTAAGCATTAATACTGAAGGAAATCCTGCAGTCTCTCAGTCTAACCCCACACTACCCTTTAACACCTGCTCCTCCGACACCTCTCCCTCCTTCTTCCTCTCTTTACCTAAAACCTTTCTTTATTTTGGAGGGATGTGACTGCAGCACCAACCTCTCACATGACTTGTTTTTACCTGCCGCTGTCTCTACGCCAACCATGACAACAGTCTCCATGGGAACCATACACTATACATAAAGATACACAATTTGATTGTTAGGACGGTAAAGAACACTGGTCACTCCTCTTTTTCTCTCATCACTGTAGGCAATTATAATTTCCTGCACCTTACTCTCAGTTTGCTGGTTATAGGTGTACTCTTTCATATGCTCTTTTTGCTATCATATTTTTAACTTTTGCATGCTGTCTATGGAGCACACAGCACCTAAGGGCATTCATTCTCACAGTCAAATGAAGTTATTTTATTAAAATCAGATGTGATTGTTTTAGTATCAGGCAGTACTGCAGGAGTTTTGATTGTGACATATAGAACTTAAGAGTACAGTTTTGGGTAAACATGGCTGCAGAGAACCTGAACTTAATTAACTTATTTGTAACAATAATCAGTTTTCATCATAAGTTGAGCTTTTTCCAATTAACAGAGGAAAACACGACAATTAAAAGGCCCCCAAAAATAAAAAGTGTGCTGACTCCTGAAACATTATCCACCAAATCCTTCAAACACTGTCAGATAATGTCAATCAACAGAATGAGAATGGTTAACTGTGCATATTTGAATCAGCCGTTAAATATGTTATATTATCAACAGTGCTTAAACTTGAGGTAGTTTTGATTTCTTCCCACCTGCATTCAGTTACTTCACAGACATGATCATAATCCCTCTTTGTCTGCTCAGTCAACAGTCTGCTGCTCTGCCGCTGTCTGAGGTTCAGGATGCAGCTAGAACAGCCAAGTCTTTTCTTCTTACCTCCAAAATCCTGCAGCTAGTACAGTGTCCAAAAGTCAGACAAACATGGTGACTGAGAGCGGATAACTTCCATGCAAAGGAGGCGTGCGCCAGCGATCTGGTTCTCATTAACACATGAGCCTCTGAACATCTCTGTGACAAACGTCTGGTTAGCTTTGGTGTCATTCGGCCGCCTGCTTTATCCTTTGACTGTGTCGTTTAAATGTTGACTAAAGTTCTGTTTCATTTGAGGGTTTTCAAGCACATATTACCCCACCAGCTGACCATCTTAATGTTTAAATGAAAAAAATGATTTTATGGGTGGAGTACTTCGTAGTCTGGCCAAGTCAAAATTTAAATCATCAACTAACCTCATTAACCTTACTGTTAAAAGGTTACCAGATGAATTTTACTAGCCAGTGCACACAAGTTAGCTGACAAGAATGACCAACTCATGGAACAAAATGCAAAGACGACCCCTCAGAGTATCTGTAAGAAATACTGTATTGACAGCAGCATCAGCAGAAACAAGCTATAAACACAATAGTGACATATTATCACTTTATAAAGTTGATATGGTGACCTTTGTGTGTCTTTTGGTGCTGGGCAGGAAGTGTGAAAAACGTTTTTCAGAACTTTTTTGCTGAATACTGCTGTCTGCTGCGACTGGAAGCGAAAATGATGAGAGTGGTGAGACCAAGGGTGTAATTTCCACTGAGGATGGGGAGGGGGGGCATGTCCCTCTCACTTTTCAAAGTCCTCTTTTTATCCTCCTCACTTTCAGGTTTCACTTTGATTTAGCCACAAAAATCAGAGCAGAGTTGATAAAAATGTTGATGTGTTCATCTACTTTGCTTTCAAATATTACCGTGCGCTCATGGTAATTAGCTTAACAAGCAGCAGTGAGTAATAAGTGGGCTTCACCTCAGGCTAGAGGCTACTGCTCCCTCCCTTTGATTGGTGGAATTATACCTGCAGCCTGAGAGGAAGACCTGCAGGCACAACTTAGGGCACTAAAAATACTGCAGCTCCTCTGCATGTTTTTCCGGTAAAAAAAAAACTGAATACAAGTTATTATTCATAGTCAGTATTCTTCTAAAAAGATGCTATTGAGCAGTAGTTCTGTAGTAGTTCTGCAATATTTATCCATCATAAAGTGTCAGGTCCTCATTAAGGAAAAACTTTAAAGTGATGTTAGTGTTTTAATAATACTTAGCAATTACATTATAGTGTGATATTTGCTGGATTGATATAAATATATAAATGCATCAAATATCATTCACATATTTCTAGCACACACACACACCTATACACACTTCTGAAACCAAACGTACAACCTTCGGTGACACTCAACCTAAAAGTTGGAGCTCGTAAAACCAAAACAATTAGCTGACACACACTAAAAAGCTGAAGGGAAATGCTGAATTGAGTGATAATTTTCTGTGGGTTCGTCACTATGATCAACCCCTTTCACATTACACAGTTATTTGATCCACTGTTTCATACAAAAACATAGATTAGAGCAGCTTTAAATTTCAGTGCTGAATCTGTTTTTCAGACCAAGCACTGAGCAGCACAGTGATCTTCAGACTGTCTCAGGATATTAAGCCAAACATCGAGTTTCATCATCCACCTGCGTTATCTTCCCATCCACCAGCGCCTGGACTCCAGCAAGGGATCCGGTTCTAACTCATCTATTTTTGAAGCTATGCAATTTGAATGAGGTTTGTTTGATAAGACTTTCTCAGTCGCTCATCTGGATTTTAACTCACTGCTCTGCCGAATTAAAGAACAATTAAAGAACTCCTCCAAAAATGTGCAGATGTAAAGACATTTTTCACAAACTTGAGATAAAGTCAGCTTTTTGGAATTCCATATGGCTGTTTTTGTTGTGAGCCCACCAATAACAAGATTAATTGAGATTTATAACTTACAAAAACAACCATAATTTTGATGAATACACTAATGGGATTTACTGCAACACTAACATTGCCTTTTATTTTGTTCTCTGATTCAGTTCATTAAATTTATTGCAGCGGTTTTGTCTTCCTTGGCATATATATCAGAATGCTTTTACAGGTGGAAAATCTGGGCTCATAAACTTTGGAACCACATTAAAAAAAAGGTGCACAAAGTATAATAAAAACCTTTAAGTAATGACTCTAATGGCAAATAAATCTTTTGTTGATGGTGTAAAAGTACCAACAGTCCATTAGAATGCATACACAAAAGAGAACCTAGGGTTGCCAAGTCATACATGAGCATCCCATCACATGCATTCTCTGCCAGCTTTGCATCATTTATAACCATTTGGTAATTAGTCTAAAGGAGCACAACCACTTTTAAAGAGGCACTCAAGCAATTTTAGTTATAAAGTTGAGTAAACTTGTGATGAGGGGTTTCACACATCCTGTGAAAAAAGTTGTATAATATCTTCTGTGGGTCTGGGGGAGCTTTATTGAGTCTGACATAATAAGTGATGTCATCAGGGTTATCTTGGCCTTGGCTTGGAGACTTCAAATTTATAACAAAAAGTCTGTGAAACAAACTTGGGAGTGTGGAATTTGAAAGATGTGAGGTTTGCCAGACAGGAAGGGTCTAATGAAAGATGCTATCAAGTTGCATTATGGGAAATGTAGGATCCTCTTACTGATCCTCTTGGGCCACCATGAGGTTGAGATGTTTGTCTGTTAGTGTAATGTCTCAACAATTATTGGATGGATAGGAATGAAATTTGGTACAGATAGTCATGATCTCCAGAGGATGAATGAATTTGGTGATACTGTGAATTTCCATCTAGTGCCACCAGCAGATAAAAGTTTTCACGTATTCAGTGTAATAGGTCAACATCTAGTGAATCGACTGGTACAAAAATTAGTACAGTCATGGTTTCCAGGTGATGTATCCTTGTGATTTTTGTGAGCCCCTGACTTTTCCTCTAACACCACCATGAGGTTGACATTTATGGTTTTAGATGAAATGTCTCAACAACTATTAGATGGATTTCCATTGACATCAATGTCCCCTACAAGATACAGTAGGCTATATGGTAACAAGGTTGGTGATGCCCTGACTTTTCATCTAGCGCCATCATCAGGCCAACATTTAAATTTGTCCAATACTTTGGTTTATGACCAAATACCTCAGTAATGGAATCTGTGTATTTGTGTGTTTACTGATCTCTTTCTCTCTGCAACACAATATTTCCCACCAAGATCTGACTTAGAACGTTAGAACCTAATATAAATACCTGTAGTTTGTAAGCTTCAACTGTTTCTTTTGGGATTTCCAGGTGGTGGTGGGATCACAAAGCTTTCATCATTTCCTATGTGTCTTCCTGTAAACTCAGTTTTGTGTTCTTAATTTATTTGACTTCATTCACTTTACAGGCTCAGTCTCAGTCTGATTGGATTTAAGAAGAATTTGGCATCACATGAGGGGTCTGCTACTTATCATGTGCTGTTTGTTTCTCCTAAATATGAAATCCAAATATTATTCAAGCTCTCGAAGTGTTGTTATTCCGCATAATGACCATAATGTCCAGTTTCCAGCACTATACCATTAGCCTGTGACCTGCAGCCTCTGACAGGGAAGTCTGGTTTGTGGGAGCTGAGAGGGAAGTGCTCTAGAATCTCCTGTCTTTGGCAAAAAAAAAAGTTCCAGCCAGACACTTTGAGTCACGACCTCTGTGAGAGAGGAAGAAAGGAGTCGAGACAGATGGTGAAATATGGAGAGAAGACATGCAACAACAAGATTTTATCTAAAATAGTTTGCATCAGTTCTCTCATAGTTCTTCTGTTCATTTGTGATTAAGCCTGATAACACAGCAGTGTTTTTTTTGTTTAAAAAGACCTTGGATAGAAGGTTTGGCTAGACGAAGCAAAAATGTAACAAGAAATGAGACAAAAGAAAGAAAACAAGGTCGGACTGCAGACACATCCTGGGGGGAACCATTGTTGTAAGAAACCAATTTCTGTCCATAAATGAAGCTGGACACTGTTCTCACAGATGTTGCAGAAAATACTTCCATCCTACTGTCAGTCAGTCAGCCACTGCATGATTATCTGTATAGAGTTGTGGGAGAAGCTATTTCATGCACCCCTGGTTCCGGTAGTAAAAATCCCATTCATTTTTCTCATAGAGAATGTGACGTGACTCACAGTTTTTTTCTGTGGCTCGGATCGACACGATACTCTCTTCATCAAGAGAGAAAAGATAAAACAACCACGTTATAAAATTTCTGGTTCTTTGACAAGTAGAAGGTACAAGCTTGTGTACATAAAAACTTGAAGGTAGAAGTTAGCTACGACTCCCAAAGAAACATCCAATCACCGAGCTTAAAGTTCTGTTGACATTACGGTGTTGAGAAAATTTAAAACAATTTCCTTTAAAATTCTGGGTCAAGGGTTATTCACATTTATGACACATCATATGGCCCGACACTACTGCATGAGCCACAGACATCGGATTAAAAAGACACTGTCTAACCTACCAGCTTGATGTTTCTGTCATGTAGAAATTCAAGAAACATCTTTGCCTTGCAGTGATGTAAGTTATTAACATTATTTGCGCAGTCATTCATGATTTCATCGTCATAATCACTAAACTTGCTGATTTTTGCTTTGTTGGTCAGATTATTCCATATTATATTAATGATAATGTCATTAATAATTTAATTTGAAATTAAAAAAATGTGAAAAACTGGACTATCAGAAAGCAAGTTCCTTCAGTACTGAAAAATATAAAGCAGCCACAAATATAATAGAAGCTTAATATTTGTGACTGTACACCTGATTATTGTAAATAAATGATATTATACCTTTCATTTCTGCAGTTAGAATTTATAATCCTCCTCTTGGCTCAGTCTGTGTGTCCTGTTCTCTAAATACAGAGGATGTGAATTGTTTGCCAGTTGGCTGCGGCAGGCGGGTGATACACAAGTCAAACCTGCACACAGTAGGTCCTGCAAGGTCAGAGATGAATTACATTAGCACAAATCTATCAGACTGCAGGCTCTATGAAGTCATACAGGCAGTGATGGTGAATTAGCCTGAGCCTCAGGCAGTGTGTCCGCAGGTCCTGACAGCAGATTGCAGCAAATTGTAGTTTCAAATTCACTATACAAGCTTTGCCTCCACACTCAAACATCTCTGAGATGATAATTATAAAATGAGTCTCAGTGACCCAAGCTGCAAACCCAAGCTGCTTAAGACCTTTGAGGTGTGGGGTGAAACATGTTATAATTGAAAATATGTATGAGGAACATAAATGACTCTCATGAATCAGTTGCATTAGATACTGTAGGTTGCTCAGTCTTTTTTTAATCTTTGTCTGCTTTGCACTAAATACTCTGCAATCAACAATGAAATTAATTTATACGTAAGTTTATACCTACTAGTGAATTCATGGATGTTGTATCAACCCATACATGTGTGGTGGGGATTGCTTCCCTAGTGTAGGTGATTACTGTATCATGTGCAGTGTTAGTGAACACAGCCCTAGGCCTGACTCCTCCCCAACCAGTTCCCTAATCAGGGCCAGCTTATATAAGGCACCTGTTGGCCTTTACTCATCCCTTTTCAGCTCCTGTGGCTAATAGTGTTTAGTGTTGCAGGTATGTAGTTGAAGTCAGCCATTTTACACTACAGACTCAGTTGACTGCCTTCTGTTTTAGCTTGATCTGATGTGTTGGAACCCCCTTTGTTGTCCTGCCTACNNCTACACTTGTAGTAATTACTTTTATTCTCCTTATTGGTTTCAGTAACTTTCATTTGGCTATTAATATTTCCTCCTTAGCAGCTCTAGTCCCTGCCTTTGAATTGTTTTGATTAATTCAATAAAACATTTCGTTTATTTTGAAAACACGTCTGTCTTGTGTCAGTAACGAGTTTGTGTGCCTTAGCTTCAATTTTTAACACAATAAGGTTCTTGTGACAGTATTTCCTGGAGTGTAATTCCCCACGTGGCGGCGTTGCTCATTTCCCATTGTTCCCTTTGTGCCCTCGCAACACATTGATTACTGTAAGTGACACACAAGGAATAGCATCAAAAACTCAACGCAAGACAGAAAAATAGTCTGCATGTCACAAGATATCATGCTTCACTAGAGCAGAGTGTTCGCAGTGGCTTATAATGATGAAGCCGCTGTGTCAGGTATGATTGGGCTTGACTATTGAGCACCCTAAGATGCTAATAAAACGGTAAGCTGCCCTGAATCTGAGGGATACAGAGAGCGAAAGTAATGAAATAGAAATCTCAGGATATACTGTACCCAAACAACTGCACTTGATATTTGCTAAAGAAACATGGGAATGTATTAGTCGTGAGAGTTTGTTCCAAAGCACATATTATCCACAACAAAAAACAAGTGTCTAAGTTCATCAAGTCAGTCATTCGGTACATTTCTATGCTGAGAAATGGAATTTTTGTGCTTGGCTGAACATACGTGACCAGCGTTGGGCAAGTTACTTGAAAAATATAACATATTACTAATTTAAAAGTACATTACTGCTGACTCAAACGTAGCAAATATAATTAGTTATATTACATGTTAAATTACTATCTTACTCGACCTGTCAAACGTGCCTTTACACAACTCCAAAGCCTCCACATGTCACATACTCTGTATTTAACACATGTCGAAATGGAAAACCAGACCAGAAGCCAGCCAATTTGTAGGTATTTACTCACCTTCAACAGCTAACGTTAGCTTAGCCCTGGCGACTGCATGCAGGACTCCAGAAGTGCCGTCTTTTACATGTTACAGTAGAAAAAGCACACGTGTAAATAATAAAATGAATGATGGCTGAATTCCATTTAGCTGCTTCAGTTTCAGGGTCCCGGTATTCATGCTGGCTCACTGTCATGGCTTCCAGGGACACTTGAATAGAGCAGAGCCATCGTTAATGTTATTAGTAACACCTGTGCTTTTCTTGTGCTGTGAAAAAGGACTATTCCTAAATGTAGGCTAGCAACGTTAGCAAACCAGCTAACAAGACACAGCATGGCAAATAAGACAAATTTGGAGTCACTGGAAAGAGTATTCCTCCTCATTAGGCAGAGCTAGCTGTCTCCTCTGTCCCTGCACCAAGCTAACGCGTCCTGGACCAGTCTCACCAAAAAATACAACACAAAACAAAAGGAATGAAATTGATATCAACCCTCTCGTCCCATCCAGTCCTGGTGAGACGGCAAACAAGCCGACCACCCAAACATTTTAACAGAGCATTACTGGGGATAGTAATTCATTACTGAACTTGAAATTATAATCTCCTAGGCTACTCATTACTGAAAATAATGATTCAGATTACTGTCAGATATTACTTAAAGGTGAAATTGATAACATTTTTATGTAGACAAATTTTTTTTAAATAATACATCCACAGAGCTTTTAGAAAGGTGCTGAATCAAACTATGGCTGTTCCTGAAAAAAATATGATTGTGAATTAATCAAAATTTTGATGGGTCCAAAATGAATGTTTATCTCTGTGTAAATGTCTGACATTTGGTTGTAGTATAACGCCGTTGGTATCACGTGGTATCTCTGTATCGTCAGCGAGCAGGAGTCTTAGTAGTTGCCGGTTAGTGTGGTAAAAAAAACGGAAAAGGTTTGACGGTAAGCGCCCGGCTTCACCACGGTACCAGCTCAGCGACAAAAAGAGGAGCAAGACCAGGGTTAACATTGGTTCTGCTTCTGCTTGTTGGAGTCGGCTGAAAAGCCACGCCGAGATGGGCACTTTCCTTCTTGACCGGAAAGCTAAAGTTTGCTTGCTAGCTAACGTTAGCTAACGGGAACTGGCAACCACTGTGCTTCGAGCAACAGCGGTGTTGTGATGTGAATGCAATCGAACGGCGGAGGAGAGAGTGGTCTGAAAGTTATCAATATCACATTTAATCATAACTGAACAATAATCCATATGGCTTTGACACCTTGAAATTATTTTATGCTGTTAGCTTGTCATTATTATATAAAAATGCAACACTCTGGAAAATCAAGTCAATTTTATTTGTAGGCCAAATGAATCACAAATCCAGCTCAAAGGGCTTAAATTACAGTCTGTACAACACGTAACACCCTCAATCTTTAGACCTTAGATTCAGACAAAGAAAAACTCCACAAAAAAACCCTTAAACGGAAAAGCAACGTGTCAACTTCAAAATTAATTTCTTTTTTTTAAAAAAAGGCCTCATAGGGAAGAATGGCTGGCAGAGACTGCATCGTCCTCTAATTACCTGACTTATTTTCTGTTCTGAATTAGCTACAGGTGTTGTGTAAATTTAGCAGCCGTTCCACTCTCTCATGGCTGTGTGCAGAGTCTTACCATGTTAATTTACCATAATTACCTGTTCACAGGAACTGTAACCGAGGGAGAGTGTGAAGAAAATGTTCTTGGCGGGGAGATGTGCACAGAAAATTTGAATGGCGACAACAGGAAGGTGTTTACGTCCTGGTTCTTAATTATTTTGCATACACTCTCCCAGCAGACTGATATGTTTGTCTTGGACATCTGCGCTATTGTGGGGAGCTAATCTTTGGTTTCTATTAGGGGAACTGATGAGGATGTGAATAGTTATCTGTTCATAAGTGAGCTGTACTGGCTGTTTTGTTTTATGGGAACACAGCATTACAGCCTTACAGGGGTATGGAATTTGATTATGCAAAAACTTTCACGTTATTGGTGACAGGCATGAGTTTGAACATTTGGGCTTGGAGACATTTATTTTCCAATTTTAGCAGGACACACAAAATCATCTGGACAAAACATCGTTTTCGTAGTGAGAAAGAAACTTTAAAGTTATAATCTTAGAGATTTTCATTTTCTTCTCTTTGGCGGCACCTATGGCGGTAAGCGGTAATTGCAGGTGTGTTTTTGGACCTCACAGGACTAAATGATCCCGTTCGTTGTTTTTAAACCTAATGACTAACAAACAGGCAATCTGCAATCCCTGTCCAAGAGATACGAGTCCAAGAGAAAGAGAGCCACATCTGTATCTCCCCTCAGTCCCTTTTCTTCTTTCAGTGCTCTACACCTTGGCAAGGCAACCCCGATGCTGACTGTGGGTTTTCCTCGCTGATGTTCGCTTTGATTTTTGGGCCGTTTGCCTTCATCTAAACGGCAAATTTGTTTCTTTTGTGATTTGCACTTGTTTTAGAAGTTTCATCGTCTGCAGTCATCGATCTTTTCTTTCTTTGTTTGGCCATAGTAACAGAGACCGTAGGAATCAGTATGCCGCTTCACATACGAGTTGAGATTTTTCCACTGCAAAAAGGAACTATTTGTTTTAACTTAAAAAAGTTTGTATCCGGGCTTGTTTAAACGCAAGGGCTTTCATCGGTGGGCCATAGGCTATTGTGTTACCTCATTCGGGGATAGATAGTGACTTAACATACATTTATTTAAATTAAAATCTTTGAGATTATAACTTTAATTTAAGTAAATCTTTGCGTATAAAGTAAAAGTGATACCTCCTTATCAAAGTAGCACAGGGTAGCACAGGGTAGATCTGGTGAAAACATAAACCATAAGAACGACTCCTTTGCAGGAAACTTGTCTTCGTTTATTGCTCTGCTGTAAATTCAGTCTGTTTAGTCTCATCCCTCCTTTACCTTTCTCTGACCTTTTCTCTACAATAGCTCTACAGGCTGCCACACAATACACAGTCAAGCATATAGACTCATTAGGAAAGGAACCCTTTTAAGTTATGTAAAGAAGATCAATGGGCAATAACTTGAAGAATATGAGGATCCACGACAGCTTGCTTATGCTGTTTAGGTGTGATATCAACTGTTCTCTACATTTTTACAAAGCTTGGATTGCCTGTGTGTGTGTGTGTGTCTGTGTGTGTGTGTGTGTGTCTGTGTCTGTGTGTGTGTGGAGATCTGAGTCAGCAGCAGACTTGAGTTGTCCCAGAAAGCTGAATTGTTGAGAAAACACAGCCACAGAGTTACACAGACGGTATTCTTTGGTTCAGAATCAGAGGGAAATACCAAGACTGCTACTGTAATCTAGGACTGCTCATGGCCGAATGAATTAACTCTGCCCTGGGGCAAAAATGAGTGGTGGGCCCATAGTGCCAAGACATACCACCCGCACCATCACTTTCAATTAAGCAAGTTAATTCGATTTGTATAGAAATATGCACAATATTAGCTGAAATAATGGTTAAGCTAGTTTCTTCCAGACACGGCCTCAAGGTTAGGTAACAGTGCAGGACCTGGGTAAAGGCCTATGGTCAGTTGATAAATTAGTGACACATGCTCCCAAACAAATCAATCAAATTATCACAATCCATGCATACAATGAATCTTGGCCTTTACGGAGCCTGAGGATCTACAGTAGGGTGACCAGGGGCAACTGAGTTTGAATAAAGTATATATGTCATTTTAATATTTTCATGAATTCAAACTTTTTGATACTATTTGTGGTGTGCATTTTTTTAGCAATGGCCATTCAATGTATTCACATTCTGTAATTATCTCTTTATAGTACTGTCATCGTTAGTGGCGGAGTCCGCCATTCATTACAGATTACATTCATTACATTTCATTCCCTCCTGCCTACTTATGCAGGAGGTATTCACAGGAAGCAATGCATGCATGTGACCCAGCGTTAATGTTTTTGATTTTATCCCATTGATCCCACTGCTAATGTAAACTAAACATTTTCTGCTGCTGCTTCACATTAAAAGCACTGAACTGGTGAAACACAGGTTGGTTTTTATTGTGAAGCAGTTACAGGAAATGCAATGTATTTGTCACTGAGGTTAACACTGACAGTGATCGTTCAGAAAAATAGGTCTACAAAATAAGACATGATCATTTTCAGCATTTTTGACAGCGGATCAGTTTTAATTAATTGCAGCGCACTAATGGACACAGTGAGCTGTTAGATGAAGAGGTTCAGGTGACAGGCTGCACGCTCCTCAGCAAGCTAACCAACTGTACTGTGTCCTGCTGCATCATGCAGCATGAAATCAGATCGCAGTTGCAATTAGTATTGACGACTTCTTTATTAAAAGTTTTATTTTATAAAAGTTTGTTTGTTTGTCACAGATACACCATCTGCTCCTCTGCTATATTTCTGAAAAATTAGCCAGTCAAGGGGTGTTTTTGCAACAGAGTTAAGGGTGACACCCTTGGTTACCACCAGTAACCAAGGGTGTCACCAAATCAACCAGGACTGAAATCTTAGGAAGACAATTTAAGAAGTTTTTTTTATTATTGCTTGAATGAATACTAATTGATAAATGTATATACATTCTTTTAAATAGGAGCGGCCAGCCAGTAGAAGGAGCATGTGCAGCAACACACCAGCCACCAAGCTTTAGTCACAATCAGTAATAATTGAAGGAATAGTTCAACATTTTGAGAAGTACACTTATTTGCTTTCTTGCTGTGAGTTAAATGATGCCGCTCCAATATTTGTCCAGCCAGCAGCCGGTTACCTTAGCTTAGCATATAGGCTGGAAATAGTGGGAAACAGCTAGCCCTGGCACATAACTCCCACAAATTGTTTTTCAATTTTGGTTTTTGTACAGATTAAACACATGAGATAAGTGTTGATTAGTGCGCTTTAGAGGTGCTGGTAGGTGAGTTTTGGTAACATTTGGACTAGGCTATGTATTTCCCCCTATTCCCAGTCTTTATGCTCAGCTAAGCTAACCCTTTTGGCTGTAGCTTCATATTTACCATTACAGACATGAGAGTGGTATCTATTCTCTTGTCTAACTCTTGGCAAGAAAGCAAATTGTATTTCCCAAAATTCCAATCTATTCTTTTACTAATAATAAAGTTAGTTTTTAGTTTTAAAATTTGATGTGAATTTAAAAGTAAAATGTTGCTACAGTATGAAATTAAATGCAAAAAAGTCTACTATAGTCTACTGTAATAGAAACTAATTGAACACTAGCTCCTCCTGATTCTGTTGGAGTAAAACAAGTTGTGTGCACCTGTAATCCATTCAAACAGAGAAGAGAATTAGTCATTTACTGGGCAGCCAATCAGGAGCCCATAAAGTGCATAAAGAGAAATCTGCTGTTAAAAAACAAAGAAGTATTCTTAGACCTGATATTAGTAGCTTATTTTTACTGTCCACCTTAACTCCACCATCCAGTCCCACAGGTGGAAGCAAGCAGACAAGAGTCGATGAGGAGACGTAAGGGTAGGTTAAAGTTAGCATAAAGGTAGACATGATATCAGTGAAGTCACTCATGCAGGTTTCTTTTGCAAGGGTTTAATAAAACCTCGGTCCAGACTCTACAGCAGCATAAACAGCAAGAGATTAAACACAAATGTGAAAAGCAGACAGAACACCGGGGAATGCTGCTGCTGGGAAAGAGAAGAGGGAGTCAGATGGAAGAAGTAAGTAGCTGAGCTAAATTTGAGTTTTAATTTGTTTCAGAGGTGTAACTTATTCTCTTTTGTCAGATTAAAGTGTCTTTGCTTTCCTTTAATTTGTGTTTTTGTGAGTTAATATAACAGACTTACATGAGGTCAAAGTTCTCAGTTCTCAGTGTGAGTGGATGAAATGGAGTGAAGTGAGTAGCAGCTGCGGCAGGAGGAAGAGGAGCTTACATTTAAAATGCTTATGCACAGTAGCCCCATGAAACCTGGCCTCAAGTTAGCAGGGAGCTAACGCAGTGAAGCAGGGATGAAGAGATCTTATTTTTTCCAATAATCAAGCTTTCCAAGGCAATTCTGCAATTGATTCTGGTCCAGTGGACGTCAATGAATGCAGACTACAAAAAGACCATCTCATCTTGAAGACTTGCCACAAGCTGTGATGCTGGCGTCCTGCTGATATATCAGTTTTTTTTTCCCACTCGCAGTAAATTTGTGATCTGCAGTTAAGGATGTGTTCCTCAGTTTATGTGGAGAAGATATCTTTGATATAGAGAAAATGATGTAGGCAGGTCAGTAAATTTCAGTAAGTTTCCACCTCTTGCCACAGTAAGCGCTTACATACTCTGGTCTGCAGAGGCAGACTTTGGATTTATCAGAATTGAATCCAGTGAGAGGGATATAAAAAAAGTTTTCCACCAAATCCCAGTGGATAGCATGTGAGTTTTTAAGCTTAAATTCAACCACCGTCAACAAACAGGGAAAAGATCAAATGGGCTCAGCATTAAGTCACAGTAATAGAAGATTAAAATCGTTGGGCTCATGCCTCAGGTCCATTTCAGGAACTTTATCCATACAAAGGCCTTACGGTTCATCTTTGTCTGCTTCACATTTGACACATGCATGCCCTGATGTTCTGCAGACTTGAGAAACCTGCACAGACACAAACAGTGGCGTGCAGAGAGTTTTAAATTCGTAAAGAAAGAGGCAAATTTCCACATGGGGATAATATGAAGTTTTGCCTGCAGCGCGCTGATCCCTGTGCAGCTGACGATGGATCCTCCTCAACACCCCTGCTACCCTCATGCTCAAGCAGCAGCACAGGCCAATGCAGTGTAAGGTGTGAGCTTATATAGCAACTGTAATACTGTTAGCAGTAGATAATATGATGTTCATGCTCTTATGTACTGGTTCAAGTTGTGGGAAGTTTTCAACATATACAACATATAGTTTTACATAACTTAACCATAGTTCTTACCAATAAATGGTATAAATGGGAATGCAAGGTGAGGAGCACAAGAAACACTTACTGTATATTAACACATTATTCAGTCTTAAGTAAATTGTGACTTCAGAAAGGTTTGGAACATAATAAATATTCAATCCAAGCGCATTTTATTTATGAGTTTCTGTGTCTCCAGTCCAAACCCGTGTCTGCTGGGTTGGGCACATAGTGATGCCAGGGGTGTTTGATCCATCCAGATTATTTTGCTTTACTCAACACAGCTGCTGCTCCGTTAGATGTTCCAGCCAAGCAGGAGATGCTGAGTATAAATAGTAGCTATTTTGTTTGTACCGACAAACATTTTTATTGAAACCGATTTATGCAGAATGCACCTCCAAGCTTAAGGGCTAATCTACATGGTCAGTCCTCTTAACGTTGTTTCCTGGTCTGGTGTGACAACCCTGAAAATGATCCTCATGGACAACTAATTCTGGAGCTAATGGAGCATCAGCAAATACGTTTCGTAGAAAACTTGGTGCCTGGACTACATTTTTTATCAACATAGCAAGGAAATAAATGTTTACATTGAATGTCTTGAATCAGCAAAATGTCCACATTCGACATATTTAATTTGTTTTCCCTTAATATCCACTGGATGTTTGCCTATGTTTAGGCAACTCAGAGCATTTAGTTAAGGAAGAAGTCAACTCTGACTTGAAAATTACTAGTAGGACAGCAGTCTGATTAGGATTTTTATACGTGTTGTCCCACCGCCCAATAAAACAATTAATAATGAAGTCATCTTAAAATCAACAAGGATATCAATGATCGTCTCCTCAGTCCTCCTCCCTGTGACTTCTGTGACTTTGCCATGCAAATTCGTGGTATTCAAATGTGTTTTGTTGGAGATATTGTTCAGTGTGAAGTCGTCAGTAGAAATCAATAAAAATAGATCCTCACATCACATAGCCACTATGGTTTTCCCTGTAGGGGACTCACTTTGGCAATCAGCTCAAATGCACAAATTTAATTATCGCATTTGTTCTCCACATTTTACTCTTCACTGTCTAGCTGAACCATAATCCTTTTCCCCAACAGACACTAGTCCTTTATCTGCAACACCCAAGATAATCCTCAAGCGCACACACACACACACACACACACAAACAAACAAACACAGACACACAGCCATCATCTTCTCTCTGTTTATTTCTTGGAACTTGTTTTTAGTGTGGTGTGTGAGTGAGCTCCATCAAAGAGCGCGTCTTTTAGTATTCAGCGACAGCGCTCGGTGGCGGACCGGAGAGAGGCCGTGGTCGGTGTACCGGAACAGTCTGGACTTAACCTCTGCAGCAGCCCACAGGCCCTTCTTAACCTGCTCTACCACCGCACACTGGAATGAGAAGAATTGGATGAGAGGTGTCGGAGCGTATCGGCTGTGGGGGCATCATGTGCCGCTGGCTTGAATGGCTCTGTGAGTGGAGACTGGTAATAACACAGGGGAGAGATGGCACAGGGAGAAATTAAACAGAAAAAGATTGTGTTTGCTTGTGTTTCTCAGTCTTTTTAGTGCTTTCTGTGTTCCTCCTCGATGCCCCCCTGCTGACCCACTCACCTGATACTTTCATCATCAATGTAGCGCTCGGTGTGAAGAAAATGAGTTTGAAGTTCAAAGCAGAAAGAAGTCACAAACAAGACTTTCCCTCTTTGTAATGAGCATGTGCTGTGTCTTTGTAATGAAGGGAACTAATCTGCAGGGACTCGTGGATCCTCTGAAGTGCCAGCGCGGTCAGCTCAGCTCCTCCGTCATCGATGAATGCTCTCCTCTGGAATTAGAACAGTCTCTTCCTCGCTCCCTTGGGTTCCTACCTCTCCTCTGAAAAGCCTGAGTCAGACCCCTTAGGCTGGCCGATGGCACTTGTAGTGCGCTGTGCTCTTTTCAGCACAACAAGTGTGAATATCCTCTGTGGAGTTACAGTCCAGATGAATTCCCTGTCAAGCAAGCGAGTCAATCGATGTGGTCCACGAAGCCGGGGCGAAGAGGCACTACAGCTACAGTTTTACCAGTGAGAGCTACTTGATGCAAATTCAAGTACTTATGAGCAGGACATGGAGTGTGTCAGTGTTTTGGGTTTTTTTGTCTTTCAGCAAATGAAGTGGTAATCCTCAGAACCTTTGATTGAATCTGGTGACATCCGTACTTCGAAGTGATGATTGGTGCTGTGTGCTTATCACTGCATGTCCTAGTTTGGTTTGCTAATGAGCTGTCAGGTTTACCAGCTGTAAACTGACTCATTACTGTCAGTTACCACACAGGATTTTTACGCCTTTACAAGCCAAGTTATTAATATATTAATATATGTAGGCTGCGATATTTATATACATTTTTTAACGCATTTTCCCTGGATAAATTGATGGAAATAAAGCATTTTGTTGTATTTCACTTTGAGTTATTTGGTGTCGTAGGAAGCTTTGGGGTCTCCAGTACAATTTGAAATAATAGTGTGTGAGCAAAGCTCAACTATTTAACATTCAGTAGACCCAGCGGTGGGTCAGACAGGGTACGAGAGGTTAAAGAACTTGGGTCAAATGAATGCTGTTTTGCTTCAATTTGTACTGTCTAGAGCAGTGCTGCATCCACAATGCTTCATTCACTCTCTTCCACTGGCGTTTCATGCATTTCCTCAAATTCAAGTCTGCCTTTGTTTGCCTTTGTTTAATCTAAATATAGGAAAGCTAATAGATGGAAGATTTGTGTGTGTGAGAGAGAGAGGGGAAGATGGAAAAGGGATCAAGAGAGAGAGACGACTTAGAAGTGAGTGGAACAACTATCAAGTGAAACGGAAAGGAGTAGGGAGAAAGAAGAGAGGTCATGAGCCAGTAAAAGGTTAATGGTAGAGCAGCTGAGAGACAATTGATCCCTCATAATCTTCAATATGCTGAGTGGAACACAACTTCAGCGCAGTGACAAGGCTATTTCTGCTGTCGAGCCCGAGGGAAGACTAGTGGGAGTGCGTTTATGTGTGTGTGAGGCAGTTTGTCATCGTAATGTCTAGTACTGAATGTAACCTTGTAAAATATGGAGGAGCTTAAATCTTTTTTATACCCCTCTATACACACAAAAGTGCACGCACACACACACACACAAATCTCAGTTTGTTTTCGAATTTTTTGATTAGCACCTTGTGACTCCTTAAAGAGACTGAATCACAGCAGATTTATGCTTTTCACTGCACTCACAGGTCACACACACACACACCTTCAACTATGGGAGGAAATTATTTGTTTGTCAGCATTATTAGAGATCTAGTTTTAAGTTTGCAATAAAGAATGAATGTAGGCATGTATTCGTGTCCTCAAGGTGCTTCATCCTTTTCTGCCACATGTTGTTTTTATGCTGTAGTATTTCATTTATGAAAAAAAACATGCTTCCAGCAGCCACATACTGCAGCTGTACTATCTTCTCCATCTGTTGTCCTCGTTGGAGGGTGTGAAGGGCCAAAGAAGGACAGAGGCCGTGAACAACAGCCATGAAGGAAGGAGATGACAGGAAGGGGGTGAGAGATAGAATCAGATGAGAGGCAGGACCACACCCGAACACACACACACAGAAGCAGTGTTAGAGAGCTGTGTATAAAGGTGGTGTGTGGGTCATTTTATCATCGCTTAATGCTGAACACATTCGTCTGGAGACGGATATGATTAGTGCTTTTTAGTTTCTTGTAATAATTGAACTGCTTTGATTTATTTGATACAAATTTCAAGAGGCAACAATGAGCCCATTCAACACTTGAAAGCAAACTTGGTTAAGCCGCGCAAAGATGAGATTTATGCTTTTATTTATTTTAAGTTTTAAGTAATTATTAAGTGTTTTCTAACACCATGTTTTGTTTTTACAAGAGAAAAGACTTCAAGGATAAGGACTTAACTGGCTGGTTTGGCAAATGCATGCCTGGTTAACTTTCCCACATCCATTAATGAGCAGCCACTTCCCTAAGCTTGTCTATGGGAAGCATCCGGGACGGTCTCCCACACAGTGGATCAGACGGTCCTGAAGGGCAGGAAATAAGACATAAATTTGTGGCGGTTGGGGTTGAACTTCAGTATAGAGTTTAAGATGCTCATTACCAAATATTATGTCTATCATATATTTTGGGGGAGGGATGCTGCTGTGGCGGTGAGAAATTCTGAATTCTTCAGGCGGCAAAGATGCCAGGGAAGGTGGATATACTGTGGATGGGAGACAATTTAAAGGAAAAACCAAGTGTTTCAGTGATGAGTGTGATGTGCATTGGCATAGATTCTTCAAGAAGATATGGCGCACCATTCTTCCAAAAGATATTCCATCATTTAGTGTTTTGCTGGCAACCAAGTTAAGCTGGGTTGAGATCTGGTGCAGCTCACAGTGTATAATTCCCATCATTTTCATACTCATCACACCATTCAGCGAGCCCTCATGCTCTGTATTGTTATACTTATTTATTCATGTCCTCCCTTTAATTTGTCACCCATCTGTATACGTTGTGATACTCAAAAGATAGATTTTAGGTGGAGTATTCCTTCAACAGCCAGATCAGTGCTTCTTTTACAGTTAAGTCAATTTGTGTTACAAGACAATTTATACAAAGCTGAGTCGCTTAAAGCTGCAATAATTGATTTTTTGGGTGGCAGCAGAGCAGACTGTTAACACAACACTGACGTATTATCACCTTATAAAGTTGTTATGAGTAACCTGTTAGGAAACTATTAACACATCCGGCAGACATGGAACAACATTAGTATTCATTTAGAGTCGTGTTTCTGTCCACAGGCGGAACGTGTCCAATATTCACCCTATTTTTAGCTCTGGTTTGATGTCCACTAACCTCCGAGGGAAATATCTGACTCTTTAGCTGCCACATGCTCCACTATGTACCACTATATTTCTCAAGTAACTACAGAAGCTAACTAAATAAAGGTCGCTGGCACTGTGTACAGGCACAGATACACAGATACAATAAAACCAAAGACCGTAACACACACTTATCCTCACTTGAGTCTGACCTTGTTGTTAAAGCTGCAAATAGAAACTCTCTGACAGTTAAAAAAAACAGATTCTGCTCAACTCTGACTAACTACGCCATCACAGGAAAATAATGACAGTAACATGGTTCCAATTAGTGTTTTTTCTTCAGTGAATACCCATTACGGTTTTAAAAATGACAGCTTAATAATGCGCTGCATTAACTAATCTCTGGAGCCTTTGAGGACGTGCCTGCAAGCAGGTCCGCTTACGTCCCTTGTGTCTCTTCAAGCTGTTGATTTGAGCAAGATATGAGGTTTTTCTCTCAACAGGAGATCCACCCTGTTTGTTACCAGGAACACACTGCTGATGTATAGTGGGCATCAAACATTAAGATGCATTCCTTCTCCACCAGACAACACAAAAAAATCAACATTGCCACAACAGTGTTTCTGCTGTGAAATGACCTAACTGGAGAATACATACCTCGAGGTCTGCATATCATTGCACATGAAGAACTTCTTCATTTTTATTATTTATAAGCAGAGTGCAGAAGCTAACCTCTCGTTCCACTACAGTTTTACATGCACAAAGCTGAATAATTTAACTGATTTCTCAATAAGGCTCCTTCTTATAGAAAAATGCTGAATACAAAGGGGGAAAAAAGGCATTCTATTCAAGATGAACACCCTGTTATATTCAAATAATGCACTGTGGTGGGGAGCTGTAAGAGGGCATGAGAGCAGGAGACAAATGGACGTGAACAGATGAACTTCCTGTCAGTCAGGCAGTAATGGGCAGAGTTTTGACAGCTGGAGGCAAAGGCACCAGAGACATCATTTTTATAATTACAGAGGTGTGTTGGGTGCGCGTCACCTGGTACGACTTGGGGTGGTTTAATTTCAAGAGTGCCTGTTTGTCTGCCACTCTGCTGTGCCTCTGACCTCAATCTCTACTGAGATACGTGTGCAGTTTTAGCATGGGAGCTGACCCTTTCCCGTCCTCTGTTGGACAACCCCAGTTCACGAGAGGACACTACACCAAATTACAAAAGTCCATCTGCATTTACATTATTGGATTGATTTTTTTAATTCATGCAAGACAGCATCTTTTAAAACCAAATCTGGGTGTACCTTCTCATTCTAATAATATCTGAGGCACACACTGATATCTCATCTGTCTGGACTGTCAAGGGCACTTTATGCAAGCTCAGTTTAATTGCATAAGCCACCAAGTCTCCTTCAAATGGTGCAGCACAATGCAGAATGCCCCCAGTAAACGACTCTGGGAAAACTGCATTAAAAGTTAAACTTGGCCAAACAGAAAGCAGCAGCAGCAGTTTGTCTGTCATCTGATCTGCTGAATATCAGAGAGACTTGCACAACCAAGCTTCTGTGTGTGTGTGTGTGTTTCAATAATGAACATTAGCGAGCCCTCTCTCATTAAACTTGTCTGAATGAAATGATTAGACATTTCTGATGGAGCTCAATATTTATCAGGAGGACGCAATATCAGGGCCGGCCCTTGGCATAGGCCGTATAGGCCGTCGCCTAGGGCGCCACCATGTGGAGGGGCGTCGCCAAGAAAATTCCAAGCCTCGGTTGGCCTTGGTTTTGCTGAGCCTGTGGCTCCGCTGATCCAGACAGCGACAGCACAACACTAAACTATCTGAACTATCAGCAGCAGCATCCAATAAGGGGGTAAAAAAGATCGGCGCGTGGAGGCAGGGCATGATGCTCGTGCATTAACAGACAGCAGACAGTGGAGAAGGTGAAGCAACAGGTGAAGAAGTGACAGCTGAAAACGTCAGACCCGGAAAGATATCAATACGGAAGTATTTTGTTCAATGATGAAGAGGGCCCAATTCCAATCTGGCCCCTACACCCTCCCCCTACCCACTCTCACTCCGTTTTCGTGTTCACGTGGAGGGGCCACCACATTAAGGCTGCGTTTCATTAGTAGTTCCACTTCCCCTCATTCACTTTCCCTCAGCCCTTGGTATTACGTAACAGCATACGTCGCATGGAGGTCACTTGGAGAGCAGAGGGAAAGTGGGCGGGGGAGGAGTGGGGGATTGAAATGGAACGCACTTGCCCTTGTACACTTTCAGCCCAAACTGTCATGGATCCATCGCCAGTTGTAGGTTTAACACCATACTGCTTTTTACAAATCATCAGAAATACCTGCAGACTCGTTTTAATGAGGCGAAGGCGTCTTCTATGATTATCAGAACTATTATTGCTAAGAGTTTATAATATCTTGCAAAACAGCAATTTTTCCACGAGTTTACAGACAATGTTGGAATAAAGAAATCAAGTTTTACATTACTGCCACCTAACCATGGATGTAGTATTTCTTGCACCAAATGCATAAAAGCATAGCTGCAATGCATTGTGGGTGATATACGCTGGTGGAGTGACCATCATTGTTGACTCGCTCCCTCAGCCCTCCGAGGGTTGACCTCACGAAGTTCACTTCAGTTTTCAGACAAATGGAACGACACACTTATGATGGCGGCGAGGATTCCGCCAAGGGCAAGTGAACGAGGGCATGTTGAACAACTAATGAAACGCAGCGCAAGTGTCATTCCAAACCAATTCGCCTTCAGTGGGTTATTACGGAGCCCCAGAGTGGCCATAGAGAGAGAGAAAAAATATTTCGAGGCCACGTTTTACTACATTGAGCGCACGAAATGCAATTTCAAAATGCTATTTCGTGCGCACGAGATATAATTCATTCCCACGTTTTGATTAATTCGTTCCCACATTTTAATTAATTCGTTCCCACATTTTGATAAATTCGTTACTAGGAATTAAATGATTAAATAATTCTTGCAGTGCACAAGGCCAAGTCATTCATTCAAGCCAGGACCTGCTTAAGGAGTTCATAGACCAACGTAAGAGCTTGTAGCCACTCTGGATTGGAGCTAAACTCCCGTTATAGCCTACTCTCCCCGTTTATCTTTATCATTTGTTTATCTCCCCGTGCTTTGTTACCGTCATTGTTGTTTACTGTCAGTTTCTGTTCGTTACATGCATACAGTGTCTTTTCACAATATACTTCCAGGTTAACAGGAAACAGGCCACAGTCAGTTAGAGGACTGAGGAACAAGAGGGAGGCAGTGCTGATCTTAGCAGAGGAGGAACTACTCAAAGACATGTATCAACAGACCAGAAGGACTGCGGCTGGGATGAGAAGTATACAAATACGTAGCTGTGTGATGATATAGTCAGGGGATGGAAACAACATTTGAAGGACGAGGCAGAGCTGGAGGGTTCATGGGAGGCTTTGGCCATCTTTGTGTCAGAGATCACTGATGTTGTCCGCAATGGCAACCCAGTGCCTTGACAGCATGGCAGCGGAGTAAGGAGCAATAACATTCTCTGGACAGGAGGGACCTGCATTGTAATCTTTCAAAGATGATGGTTGAGGGAGGAGAGGCAGGGTTTTGTCCAGGCTTTTCACAGCAGAGGAGAATTGTAGGCTAAAAGACCCGTAGCTGCTGTAGTTGCAGAGGCAGAAGGTACGGAGGACTTCAAGGAAGCCATGAACAGGTTCTTGTAAACTGTGTGAGGCGACCGATATGCCGTCTGTGGAGGAGGAAGTGCTGGAGGACTCAGGGGAGGTTTTGCCCTCTGTCCCGCAGAGGTCACTGAGGTAGTGCACAGTGGCAAGGCATCACGAATGCCTTTCAACCACTCCCATGTAGCAACTACCTACCTTACCGGGCAACCCGGGCAACCAACCAGCAACCATTGCTTTGTCAGCATGGGCGCATAAAATGGCGATTGGTCCATTATCTTATTTTCTGAGTCAAGAATGTAGCCTATACTTTACCAGACTACATGTTTGTGAGAGAGAGCATCAAGTATAATAATTAAACATTTGCCGCACAAATGATGAGGTATCTTCATTATCTGCCTGTAGCAACCCCCTCAGCATGCACACGTACATTTTTCTCATTTTATGCAGTTTTTGGTTGGTAAATGACTTTTCTGATGAATTTACTGTGCAGCTCATTGTTTTGTTATTGGTATTGCAGATATTACAATCTGCATGGAGGCACAGTGTTGTTAGCAGAGACTGTCCTCACCTGAGTCACCACAGTAATTCATTCAAATGACAAAAACAACCTATTTGTGTGTTTTCCTGACAAGCAGCCTGCAGTGTGATGCTGTTATAGCACCTCAGAGCCTCTCAGGGGGAAGTTGGTGTGGACGGTGATCGAGTGTACAAAGTGTCTGACTTTGACGTCGGACTGCAGTCACAGTTAATCTCCTACCACCAGTCAGCACAGGCTCCGTTTAACCCTTACCATGACCATGACCGCTCACAGTGGCGTCGAGGTCAAGTACTCGTGGCTGTACCTGTCTTAGGTTGTCCCAAGGTTTTGCAGGAGGATTTTACCCATCGTAGGTTAACTAGTCTTCCATACTTGACTCTTTCTTATGTGTGATGATCCTATTACATATCAACACCAGAGCAGCTTTAAGGAGGATCTGACCTGTGTCTGTCCTGATAGGTGCAGAATCAATACTTATGGGACTCAGGATGCTTCCCAGTTGCCTCATTTACTTTCTTCAGTGCAAAGATGTATCAGAAACAGGTTTCTGAACATTTACTGTCATGCTATGACACACGTTTGGTCATTTATTTTCTTATAAGACCATGTATGTGTGTGTTTCGTGTTAAACATGACGATTAGTGGCCGGCTACCTTCATCACCTTTGCCACTTGAGCTACAGCCACCCATAAACACTGATAAACTGTACGTTGGATTCAGGGCTGGACTGTGTCAGCCATATTTACTTTACATGTTTTGTTTTGTTTTTTACAGCTTTTAGCTTTGTTTAGGTCAGGTTAGGCTACATTAGGTTAGCCTAAGTTAGATAGGGTTAGGTTGGTTTTCAGTTATTTTATTTTATTTAGTGTTTTTGATATGGTTTTATTTTCAATTTTTGTTTTTTATTTTTTCGCTCAGTTTTTTCCTCTTTTTCTCTCATTCATTTTTTTGCTGTATTTTTCCTCTTTTGTCTTCATTTTTTGTTTTTTGACTCAGTTTTTTCCTCTTATTAATTTTTTTATTATTTACATTTTTTTTTTATTTCTCTTTCTTTCTTTTTCTTCTTCTTTGGTGCGGTGTGATTAGGCTGTATTAGGTTAGCCTCGTCTCGATAAAGTTTGGTTAGTTTTGGTAAGGTTATGTTAGAAGAATGCAAGATGCTATTTGTCAAGTGTCACTGACCTCAGTGTTTTCACCTCTGGAATGTTTGCCGGATTGACGTGACCGTGACTGCGTGACTGTAATATATTTTGTATCCCCTTGAATGCTGACTGTCTGGGAGGGTTCACGTTGTGGCCTACCTCAGTGCTCTAGTTTTTCTCTCCCTGTTTTTGATACAGCCCATTTCCCTTCCTCAGTCTCTTCTGTCTGTCCATTAACCTCTCCTTCTCTCGTTCCATTTGTCGTTTACGCACAAACAGCTCCCTCCTTATGCGGCACTGCCTCATTATTTTTAGCCCCTGCTGATGAGCGGTGTCACTTGCAACTAACAATATATGAAAGGTTAAGTATGGAGTCCAGTTGTACACCTGTACCCCCCTAACAGGAAAGAGTCAGCAGACCCATTTGTGTCATTTGTTACGTTGCACATCTGTATCTGAGGATAACACGAGAAACTTTGTGAAAATTTTATCTTTTTAGACACAATGAGAGAAATCATACTCATTGTTATTTTAAAAAAAATCCACACTCTGTTAATTAGCTCTGTCAATTACAAATGCGACTTTTGGGTATCTTTTTTTGTACAGACTATCTATACCTTCTCCCCGCTGCTTTGGCAGCAGAAACTTTACTTTTAACTGTCTTTACGTTTCCCTGCTTCAGCAGTTTGAGTTACACAAATCAAGTGGATATTTTAGAAATTTGCAGCCTTTTTAGTGCAAAATTCCCTCTCTGTGTTACTGTCTTTCTGCCATCTGTGGAGGCACACAAAGGGAATTATGAGCTAAAAATTTGGAAGATACGCTCTTCATTTGTCTACTTCAGGCTTCTCAACGCTCACATCAGCTTTGATTGAGCTTCAGAATTAATTTTCGTACAAAACCAGGACTGTAGATTTCATCCCCTCTTACACTGAAATCACTAACGAAGAGAGAAGAGACAAAAAGTAGCACCACAGTGTAGAAATACTCTGTTACTAGTAAAAGTCCTGCATTAAAAACTTTACTTAAAGTACAGAAGTATTAACATCAGAATATACTTAAAGTACAAAAAGTAGTCATCATGCAGAATGACCCATTTCAGAATAATTAATTAATTATAATCTAATTATTGATGTATTCGTGTGTGAGCATCACATTAAAGTTGCAGCTGGTAATTGAACTACTGTATGTAATGCTGAGTAGTGTATATATACTATAATTTTGTTAATCGTATTTTGTTTTAATAATTTGAATCTGCAAAGTAACTAGTAACTAAAGCTGCTAAATAAATGTAGTGGAGTAAAAACTACAATATCTGCCTGATAATGATACTGGAGCAGAAGTATAAAATAGTACAAAATGTAAATACTCAAGTAAATCAAACTTGAGTAAATGTATTTAGTTACTTTCTACCACTGAAAAATGTGAACTTATCGTTTAATGACATGAGCGTGATATCCATTTTAAAATCTAACTCTCATCATGTAATTAACATGAATTAATTTGAATTTAATTTATTTATTTAAAACAAAATACCAAATATTCAAAGGTGTCAGACATCATTATAAGCAATTAAAAGTGTATCTATAGGAGACGATGCAAACTTATGAAACTTTATGTGAAAGTATGAAAATTTTCTTACTATTGAGTGTGATGAACCACTCCCTCTCATAGCTTCTGTTGATGGCTTTAATGATGTTGGCCCTGCAGGAATCCAACCAACAACTGTAGAGTCTTGAAAACAGATCAAGATTTGGAGCCTTGGACTCCCTTCTGTGGGTCTCCTCTTTCTCCTGACTCTCCTCCTCATCCTCCTTTTCTTCAGTCTCCTGACTATCTCTGGTCTCATGTGTTTCTCTCTCCTCCTTTGCTCCTTCTCTTTCCTGACTTTCCCTCTCCTCCCGCCTCTGTGCTTTTCTCTCCACTTTCTCCTGTTTTTCCTCCCCTTCCTTTCCCTTTTCTCTTGTTCCCTCTCTTCCTTTTCCTGTCGATCTCCTTCGTTGCCCTTTTCTCTCTCTCTCTCTCTCTCTCTCTCTCTCTTCCCTCTCCTGTCTTTCTATCTCCTTCCTCTCCCACTTCTGTCTCTTCTTCTCCTCCTTCTCCTGTATTTTTCTTTCCATCTCCTCCCACTTCTCTCTTTCTCTTTGCAACCACTCTTTCTTTTCTCTCTCCTTCAACTCCCTCTCCTGTCTTTGTCTCTCCTCCCTCTCGTTTTTCTCTCTCTTCTCTCTTTTGTCCTTTCCTCTTTTCCATCCTTTTTTCTTTCTTTTCCTGTCTCACTCTCTTCCCACTGCTGGCTTAGTGATTCCTCCTTCTCCTGACTCTCATTGTCCTCCTGCTCCTGTCTTTCTTTCTCCTCCGTCAGTCTCTCCCTTTCCTCTCTTCTCCGGACCCACTTCTGGACAATTAGTTGGGCCATTCTGCTTCTCTCGCTCCCATCCGGTTCCTGTCTTTCTGTCTCTTCATCCTCCTGTCTTTCTGTGTCCTCCTTCTGAACAGGAGGAGAATGAGATCTTTGGTGCGACTCCTCAAACGTACAAAGGTCAATCTCTCCTGGCAACGCTCCTGGAGACCCCTCAAGTTCCAGGTCACACGGTTCAGAGGAGATAATTTCTCCAGTAGACCTACGTTTCTCCTTCCCTCTACTTTTAGCCGCCTGCCAGCTGGTAGAAGGCTCGTTGTCTCCATGAGACGAAGGGCTCTCACCCCTTCGTCTGTGTTCCTTCCAGATCATGGGAGAGGTCTCCAGGAGAAGAAGGGCTCTCACCCCTTCTTTTGGATTCTCCTGGAGACCAAGGTCTTACTAAGGAATTTCGTTCAAAAAGGGATCGAAACATTTTCTCAATGAGGTGTTCGTGTACCGACGTTGTCAAACTGCAGACACCAACACACACAGCAGTCATTTCACTGATAGTCAGATTCTTTTTTCAAGCAGCACTCTGAACAAATTCTTTCTTACTTAACTGACTTTCTAACTGAACTAAAATGAATATTTATATATATATATAATATTTCTCTGGTCTCTGCTCTTTATTGCTATTTTTATTTCATTTTTAAAATAAAAGCAGTTCTACAAAAATATCACTGAAAAGACTGAAGACTAAAATGTAGTTTCAAATTAAAGTATTCAAGATGTACAATCGTGACGGACATATTACACATCTAAAATCATATTTATAAAATTGTTGCACCTAGTGCAGTTACAACAAATGATAATGAACTTTTCACTACTACAGTAATAATTATAATAACAATAATAATGATAAAAATAATAATAATAATAATAAAAATCAAGACAGAACATGAACCTCAGTGATACAATGAAAACAGTGTTTTACACAGTAAGTTCAAAAGAAGCTTTTTCTGTAACATAAGAAAACTTTTTTCAGCAAACTGCACACAGGAATAACACAAAAAGAAGGGAGGGGGTCATATTTAGTAAAATACTGAGTAAATCATCTTTAATTTTCATGGCATCTGTAAAAGAAACTGCAGACGGTCACAAGTGACTGCAAACCTTTCAGTCAATGTGAAATTTCCTCTGGTGCAAAGAAACATTTTGCACATTTAGTCAACAAGTAAATCAGATTAAAATTGTGTTGTACAAGACAAGAAGTGCATTTGCATCTCCTTGATTACAGCAAAAGATGCACATCTTACTGAAATGCTATTTGGGATCTAACTAATGAAAAAAGTAATTTACTTGACAGAATAACAAGGTTCAAGGTCCCTTTATTTGTCATTATACAACACAGGGTTGCACAATGAAATGGTAGTTTGCAGCCCCTTCACACTACACACATAATGTGGGGATAATACATGTACTCCTTCTCTAAAATTTCTACAAACCAAACAATACATTTTACAGAGTGGTATTAGCACTTTTACTTAAGTACAGGATCTGAATACTTCCTCCACTGCTGGGCAGCTGTGGTTGAAGTGGTGATTTAGGCACTTCAGAGTTAAAGCTCTTTATTTTGTTTGTCCCATTTAGATCTACTGATCTTTACTCAGTGCCTTAGATAAATATCCAGCCATGCACAGTTTTCAGGGGTCCAGGAGTAGTAGGTTAGTACAAAGTTTATTCTCTTTTGAGTCTGTTTCTGGCTGGGGACCGTTGCTGCGTACCACACTCTCTTTGTCTCCTCATGTTTCCTGTTTGTATTTACACTCACAAACAATCAACTATCTGAGAACTAAGAATTTTATTGCCCATGACTGCTTCTCTGTGATTGTTGTGCACGTGACAAATAATGAGCTTGAACTTGAACTTAAAAATGCTAAAAAGAAATAATCTGGAAGAAGCACACAGTCGTTTTTGTAAACTCGAGGAACCTTATTACCAACAGAGCGGTCTTGGCTGTTTTCTAAAATTATGGACTGCACATGACAGATCTTTAGGGCTGCAGCCGACACACCTTGATGAGACAAAAAAACAGCCTGATTAAATTAAAAGAAAAAAACTTCCCAAAAGGCGAAAAGGTCTGCATGTTATAGAGAAATTCTAGCTGTTTTAAGACTGAAACACTTTCAAACTGGCAAAATTACAAAACCAAGTAAACTTAAAGGTAGCAGCAAGCATTCTGATGTCTGTTCAAAACAACTAAATACTTCTAACTGTAATGCTGCAGCA
>NTHP01000205.1:379159-476914 GCA_003416845.1 Oplegnathus fasciatus | reverse complement strand
TGTCTGTTTGATGTTTGGTGCTGGACAGGCAGCGTACAGCGGGTTTATCAGAGATTTGTGGCTGAAATTAGCTGCTTGCTAACTTCCTGAAACATACCACAGATGATGGCTCAGACTAGCATGGATGAGAGCGGTGAGAGTAAACCTGACAAGTTTATTGTAAACACAAGTTAACAGAAGCTAAAATGCACTTTAAGCTGGCAGAGTTTGTAATAATGTTCTGTGGGCTCATTGCTGAATACGTTTTTTCACATTACATGACCTAAAAGGCCATAAAGAGAAAATAGTCATATAAATGCAGCTTTAACAGACAAGTTGTGTTGTTTTTCCTTATGAGATTTGACACCACTGATGGTGTACTCTCTCTGTACATAAAGCAGAGAGGATGTCCATAAAAAGTCTTAAATTGAGACATAGAAATCATTAATTTGTCTTAAATATGAAACCATGATATCTTCAAGGTTTCACCTGGTTTAAAAAGAACGAGCTGTTTGTGTTGTGACATCAGGATTGTGATAATACTTTCTACTTTTCCATTCTATCTATGATTTTAGTCTGTATGCTGCCATTTTTACGTTCATTTTGAATGATGTGTGATGTGTTTTAATCTCAAAACAAACACTTTTGTATCTTATGCAGATAAGACAAGATAAGGTAGAAGGGTTAAATAAGATAAAATTACATTAAGTTCAGGTGAATTGTTTAGCAGATTCCTCCTTCAGCCTGCTCTTTCTCTCTCAGGAAACTTATGAAGAGTTCATTTGCAAAAACAGATAAATGCCGTTCTTAAAATGAATGAACCAACACCAGTTTGATTGATATTCCCGTGAGTGCACAATAAAAACACGTGATTTAGGAAAATAAAATAAAAAAACGGAGAAATCTGGTTTCGCAAGGGAACCTTGAATTACTCCTTCAGCGTAAATTACAATCACAGCTAACATTTCTCGATACACAGTTATGGTCAAAATGTCATGTTAAGTGGCAAAAGGTTATTAGTACTCATATGTAGTGTAATAAACACATTAACAGTATTCAAGTACAACAAAGAACGAAAGCCAGTTACTTAAATATAACCATCTGAAACGTGACGAGGAGCCACAACTAGAAACTGCTTTTATTTAAGAGGTCACCAGACAAAAAGGTTGGAAACAACTGGTTTAATCTCCAACCATGTGTTAAATATAATCAATCATGTTTTGTATGTAAAATCTTACTAACTATAAGTAACTATGTATATATACAGCTATAACTACTATAACAGTCAGAAAAATTTATTGCAGTATATAGTATAAAGTATAAAGTAGCAGAAAATGGAAATACTCAAGTAAAGTACAAGTTCAAAGACATTTCCCTCCTGTTCTTAGCTTTGTGTTTCGTCTCTGCCTTCCTGACTGAGGTTTCAGGTTCCTGGAGATCCAGAGGAGGAAACCGCTGCGGTTTACAGTAAAATAATACCCAAAATCTACATTCAGTTTATTAGGTACACCCAGCTGAAACTAATGTGGTCTAACGCAACAGTCATGCAAAAAAAAAATCCTTCCTTCACAAAGCTTTAAATGTTCAGTTTTTGTTGTTTGAGCGAGTTGATTCAACTTTCTGTAATTTATAGGCGTTAATCTCACTAAAAAGGAAGAATCATATGTACCTTTTCAACCCTCTGGAGTCACTGAGCATGTTTTATCTACAGTAACATAACTTTATTTATATATCATATCATTAGAGACAAGCTGAGAAAAGAAAAAGAAAATTGTAAAACTGTCAATGATTTACAGGCATACATAAACTTTCAATGAAAAATGCACAAATGCAGCTTTTGTTAAATTGACAAAATGATAAGTCAGACTTATAGCTGAGTTTGTGCTGAAAAAAGAATACCATATATGTGGGATAAGGACAGTTTAAAAGTTTCTACACAGACAAAAATGGATGCATAGAAAGTCTGCAATAATTAACCAAAATGACCATGGACGTGAGTCTCAGAGAGTAAAAGGTCAACAGGGGCCTCCTGCTCTAATTTGTAAAGTTTGTATCTCAGTAAATCGACCAGGGTGTAACCTGCATCTTTCCCCATGCATGCTGGGATAGGCTCCAGCCCCCCACAGGCTTTAAGGGGAATGGATGGACGGTTTCTCAGTGAATGATCCATTCTCACACTCGGAGATCATTGGGGATGATCATGTTCAGTCTAAGAAAGAAAAATCTGGTTCGTGTGTGCTGAATTTATAACTTGCTTATAGTTGCTTGCTTGCTTGCTTAGATAGTTTTCTCAGAGGCAGCCACTGAAATGTGATGTGGGGAGTCTCATACTGCATCTTGTTCGGCCTACTTTTTGTATGTTTTTCCCTTTAAATTTTGCACCTTGAACAGATTAGAACAAGTAATGCATCTGATAGCTTCCAGGATTGTCCACAACAGCCAACATATGAAAAACTGATTTGCTGAGTTTAGTTTAAAAAGGTTTAGAGCTACAGTGAAGTGTGACAGCCCTCTGGTACTTCCTGGTTGTCAGGCTTCACAGGAAGTGATCAGTGGGATGTCCAACACCTGCGTTGGCTAATCTCCACAGCTATATAAGCTGCTGGAGTCAGCCAGTTGCGCTCTCTCCTTGGTGTTTGGTTTGTTGAAGTTTGGGTTAGTTTTCCTTTAAACATACACCTTATTTTGCACTCATCCATTCACAGCACACATTACTGATGTTACTGATTTACATGCATCACATGTTTTACTTTAGTTATGTTTTGTTAAAATTAAGTTAAAAGCCATGTGTGGTCTCCTATTTGTCATTCTCTTGAGCCGGGCTGTGACACATTGGGGGCTCGTCCGCTGGGTTTTGGTAAGTTTGTAATGTAAATCTCTTGCCAAATTGTTTAGACTGACTAATTGGAAATTTTGTAGTTCATTTGAGAGAGCATTTGTTTGGCCCATTGTCTGGTTTGGGTTCAACTGTTTGGTAATGTGCACAGGTGCCGGCATTTGGGTTTATGTTGGTAGCTTTTGAAATATCTGGAGTTGTTCCTGGTAGGCTGAACAACATGTTCTAATAAAGGGCCTGTTGCAGGTTTTGTTGTTGGTGTGGTGGTGAAAGCGGGCAGAGCTTTATGCTCAGGATCATGTCTATGGTGTTCTGAGGGTAACTGCATGGCAGGGGCTTTTCAGACCCACTGGTTTACAGTGAGTAAGTTCCTCCCGCCGGTAATCACATGAAGACCAGGGATGAGGTATATAGTTAGCTTTTTGTGCATTAGCTAGTCTAGGAGGGGAAGAACTCCAGTGTGTTCTTTAGCTACCATTTTGTATACTGCTAAGCAGTTTTGGTTGGCTCAGATTGTAATTGCGGTTGGTGGAAGCATCATGGCTTGATAACTGCACCAAAGATCAGCTGTTAAAAATTGCTGATCGTTTCAGAATTGCAGCCAGTCGTCTTAAAGACTCTATGAAACGCATCCTCAAGGCAACTTTGTTTGAAGGAGTTCTGTCTTGTGATGAAGGTAAGCATTTACCAAGCACATCTGTTTCATCAGGGTCTAGTTTGACTTCTGAGCGGCAAGAAGAGCTACTGATGTTACAGATGGAGCATGAGAAATTCATACAACAGAAAGAATTGGAGTTTGAAGTAATGAAACAAAAACAGAACAAGCAAAACTTGAAATAGAACAGTGTAAATTTAAAGAAGGTAAAATGGCCACAAATGACTTGAATAACAGTTCAGCTTGTTCACCTGTTTTTGACAGTACTAAAAACCTGCAGTTGCTGCCAAAATTTGATAGACCCAGACACATTTTTCTGTGTGAGTGTCTTACTAATGCCCAGAACTGGCCTGATAGTGAACGCACCTTGCTGCTTCAATGCATTTTTACAGGTAAGGCCCCAAAGGCATATGCAGTATTGACAGCAGAACACCGCAAAAAAAAATCAAACTGTAAAAGAAGCAGTCTTAAAGGCATATGAACTGGTTCCTGAAGCATACAGGCAGCGTTTCAGAAACTGGGGGGGGAGCTGAAAAACAAACTGATGTAGAGTTTATAAGGGATCTGGTACACATTTTGATCATTGGTGTTCTGCATCCAGTGCTGATTCATTTGCAGAGCTGACGCTGCTTTACACCTGGACTGTGTGACCTTTTGGATGTGTAGAAGAACATAGAACATTAATTTACATTAGATCCTGTCAGCATGTCTGGAGATTTAAATTGACATTAAGCTGCTGTGCCTCGTGCGTAAATGCGCACAGCATCTCTTAATGGGGAGACGGACTTATCATTTCTGCTGCAGTGGGACCGTTGCATGTATTAAACTAAACAACATTTATGTATTTCACCATCCGCTATTAACCAGAATGTTCATTTTTATGACCCGATCTGCTGCAATCGCTAACATGTGTTGTGAACCCACCTATGCAGGCACATCTTACTATCTGAATAATGCACCCTTTAAATAGCAGGGAAACGCTGCGCCATTGACTTTAGACCAGATTTTTGTTGGTCAATGGCGCAGTCGCTTTCTGCTGCCTCAAGATAGCAACACGCCAACGATGCGCCTTTTTTATAAACTTGGGCCTTATTTTTGTAGTTTAACTACTGAGAACATTGTGACATTGCTTCAACTGAAACCTCAAGTGAGCGCATCTCATTGCCCAGCGAAAGTGTGCACTCACAACTGCACGGTAACCAGTAGGTCAAAGTTGAAGCAGGAAGTCAGTTTAACATTGTTGCTGTGCTCCCAGATCTCAGCAATGAACCCGGTGACTAAAACGTAATAACTGACAGAAATGGTCAAACACACAAAAATAAGATCAAAGTTATCATTACCCAGAATTATCCTTTGAAAGCATTTAGTGGTGAAATCCTACACATCATTCATTTTTTTTCACAATTTCTTTGTTTTGGATTCATTTCAGCTCTAGTGCTTGGCCTGCATCCAGCCCTATGAATCACTGATTTTAATTAACATCTACAGTTGCTTAATAACAGTATGGTTATATTAATTCTAAGGTTTTTAGGCTCGGGAAAGCTTTCACCTCAGAACAGTCGGAGAGAATTCACACAATAAACATGTTATTTACCCTTAAAGTGTGTTGTGTTTTAAAGTGTGTCTGAAGTCATTAGCAGGGAACAGTAAAAAGAAATATTCAATGTTCTGCAAATCGTTCGGTGGTAATGAAAATGTTTTCACAAGTAGCAGATTAATGTTGCATTCCCCTTGTAAATCACAACTAACGGCTCTCCCCTTCATAAAATTACATTAGCTGCTGTCATCAATAAAACGTTCTGGCCCCAGTAATACTTGGCATCAGATCAAAATCAGATTTTGTGGTGTCCACAACTAGCAACCATTCAGGCAAAATCCTTAATGATCGGTGCTGCCGAGAACATGCAGTGATGAATTCAGGCTCATGAGGGAAAATGAGGATCAGTGACTCGCGTCGATGTCTCCAGGCTGTACTTTGTCCGTTAATGTGACGGATATAACCCTTGACTGAGGTTGGCTATCAAGAGCCAGTGATTCAGTTCCTGGCTGATTGTAGGCAAATGACAGGTGTACTGCATGGACCCCCTCAAGTTTAAACTTTACAAGAGCCAGCATTTACCTCACCGTGCAAAAGGCACCTGAGGACACTCATTCAAACATTTCTAATACAGCAGGTTGGGTTGCAGTGATCTTAACAGATATGAGTGATATATATAATCAGTTGTTCTCAGTCTCCTTCCCTGATTGTGACCCGAACCTGTTATAGACCACGAGCACTAGCCCCCTAATCAAGGCTGAGTTATACTTCAACTTCATCTACAGCATCTGTGTAACCATCTCTGCAACCTGAGCTCTCTGGCTCAAAACTTTCTTCACAATCCATTCCACTGATGAACTCTGACTTTTACAAAACCCCCTCTGGTCCCAGCACAGCTGAAGAAGCTGCACCAAACCGATGATTTGAGTCCGAGTGTGACACCCTGCTGGCACACCCATGCAGAGATGTCACGTTTGGACACCTTAAATGTGAATGTGTCAAATGGAAAGGCAAACTTTGTGTGGTAGCACTTCTTAGATCAGTCTCTAGATGAGTCCAGTGCAGTGTGAGCCTAATTCTTTAATGCTTTAAACAAACGCTGGTTGTTAGATTTGATCCATACTACTCTTCACCAGCTCGGTTTAATAATTGAGCGAGGCCGAGGCCCATACAGTTTCCTCTCCATCTGAGCCCCTGCTTGATGAGTCTCTGTTCACATACCCACACTCACATATTGATCTCACACACAAGTGCACACACTCTTTCTTAAGTTGAGCTGGGATTACGATTACTTTGATTTTATTACTGTGTTTAGACTGCCGTATTTGGATTGTGTAGAAATGTAGTTTAATAAGTTTCACTCGTTGGTGCACAGATGCTTGCTTTTCATTAATGATTAAAGTCATCCTATATTAGTCAGGAATTCACAGGCCTTTAGCTCTTTTAATTAAACTGAGGATGGGAATGTAGTGAAGCTATGCATTATAATTAAATGGGCTTACCATTCATGTTTAAAATTTAAATCATTTAGCGCATTTTCATATTTGATTTCACACACGGACAGGCAACAGCAGCAAACCCTGCAACTCAGCTTTAATTTCAATCCCGCCCAGTTTTTCCTGAAAATACCGATTCCTTGTAAAGCAACATGATTTATCCAACAACTATCTAACTTACACTTACTTTCTATTCACATCCTGCACACTGCAGGTGTCTGCCTATCCCTCCACGTGTACATGGTTTTATTTGAAAATGCTGTGGCCTAAATTATAAGCATGTTTCCTTTGGTAAAAACACTGCTGCTGCTGCTGCTGCTGCACATCATCACAGCATTTCATCAACCGCACCTTCCCCAACAATAAGCCCCGGATCACCAGGGACATCAAGGCCCTCCTGAAGGAAAAAGAGAGAGTCTTCAGGGCACGGGACAGGGAGGAGCTCAAACGTATTCAGAGAGAGCTTAGGAGCAAGAGCAAGGAGGGCAAGGACATCCACAGGAGAAAGATGGCGGCCAGACTGCAGCAGAACAACAACAGGCATGAGGAGCATCACTGGCTGTAGTCAACCAAACAGCCGGGGGGGGAGGGGGCTGATGAGTTGAACCTGTTTTATAACAGATTCAATATATGGGCCCCCAACTGACCCCCATGCCTTAAAGCACGGAGGTTGTCCTGCGGCACATCTTCAACCTGAGCCTGAGACTGGTAAAGGTCTTTGTAGTGTTTAACTTATAACCAATGCTTACATTCATTATGCACATCTTACTGCAATTTGCACACTTTTGCATGTTTGCATGCACCTGCTTAAAAGGGTCCACTTTTTAACTGTTATGTTAGTACTTTTGTTTGACAATTGTTTTTGTACCATTACAATACTCTTTGTGGTTCGTTCTTGTACTTGACATGCAAATTTCCCCTCTGGGACAAATTAAATATCTGTATGTATCTTCTCCACAGCATCCACCTGTGGGCTCACATTCTCTGTTATCACAGCCACCCTCAGTCTCCACTGTGGCTCAACTGTGGGCAATTTACTTTTATAATTGGACATACGATCATGAATCAATGTGACTAGTTCAGAAACTTCCACTGATCTCCCCACAGAGCACAAAGTCATACAAGCTATCAGATATTTTCCTGTTTCATATGTGGAATCAAATAAGACTCAGGCTTACAGATCCACCTTATCACTGCCCCCAGACTCCCCCAGCCAGTCTCACATCAATTTTAAACAATGGCGGATTTGAGATGAAAGATTGAATCGGCAGCCTCATGTGAGTTTGGTTGTTTTAATGAGGCTGGTTTCACCTGTTGGGGAATCGATAGAGAAAAATAGTGGCACTGGCTGATTGGATGCTGTAGGAACAAAGTCAGAAAAGTTGAGATGGTGGTATTTCACAGAGCTGAACTGCAGAAGGTGGCACCACATCAGATCAGTTTCAGGATGAAAACAGTTATGTGTTGGGTTTTTTGCATCACACTCAGTCATCTTCACAGCCAGATTTTTGGGCATCAAAGTACCTTTGATCTTTATTGAAAATGATTTCACAAAATGTACTGCAACACTTCTTGGAGGGCTTTAAGAAGTGCTCACTGTGTGCTTTCACAGCAGGGCCTTCCATCACCAATAATATATGAGAGGTGACACAAATGTACTCTGAGTAGAATTTAAGAGGTATACAATACTCGCCCTCAGTAAGTTTCTTTTTACTATTCAACAGCTCAACTGCTTTCAATGTCTCCACATCAACTGACGACTCCTTCAACTTCAGTGTCTCACATAGCGACACACTTGTTTCTCCAGCACTCTAAAACTACAGTTGCTTTCATTGTTTACAATTAATCTGACTTTTCAACTTTAATTTCTTCTATTTCAACAGACAGTTCAACTGCTTTCGTGGTTCAGACATATAATAACATTTCAGCTGCTTTCATCTCTTTTACTTCAACCGACACTTTGACTGCTTTCAGCTCTTACTCTTCAACTTTTAATTCAACTACATTCAGCACGTACACATAAACTGACAACTCGAGTTCCTATAAAGCTTAAACTGAATTTATTCAGCAATAACACTTCAACTGATTTCAGCTGCTTTCAGCTCTAACACAACTGACACTTCAAACTATTCCACTGCTTTGACTAAAACTGCAACTCCCATGCAATATTTAACATATATAAAGAGTTAACATTTTAGGACATTTTAACCCCTTAAGTGTGTTTGCACCTGCAGTTTTGAGCATGAGCAAGCAAACTTTTTTTTTATTTTTCAGAAAAGTTAACATTTTCTGGTATTTTCTATATTGTGTCCTGGTCCTGAGGAATTTGGAGTAGATGTCAAGTTTAGGGTTAGGAAACGCTTTAAAGATTTGCATGTTATGTAACAGTAACACAGCTTGCTCTAAAGACCATAATAATAATTGTGATATTTCACAATTTAATGTAGAATGCAGAAACGTGTTTAATAAGCTAATTTAATATGAATCATTCTGCCATATGAGCAGAGCTTCGGGTGCCAGGCCTGTGCTGGGAGACCTCCACCGTTCTCCCTGCTCTGCTCCACCTCTTGTGGCTGACGTCCCAGAAGGCCTCTGCCAAATACTGACTAACACTGGTAAACAAGAATGTCTTGTGTTAATGCCCATCAGTCTTTTGTTTTTCCGTGCATTGTCGTATTGCCTCACTAATTTCCAACCCTGTTGACGAGGAGAGTGTTTGTTATTTGGAGGCCAATCAGCCATCTTAATTTGGTTTAGTGAGGCTGGCGGAGTGTTATTCTGTCTGTTCTTGGGGTGCAGTAGGGGGGTTGAATAACTCAAGCTCGGATGGAAATGAGACATCAGATATAGACAGGGACGCTCTGATCATACAGACCTACAGGGTTCAAAAACAAACATGATACAGGAGTTCAGAATATTCCAGCACATCTCGGATACCCCGCTGTCAGCCATGAATTGTTGAAATGAGCATATATAAGGACCAAGACAGGTGAGAGAAAAGAAGCTGGGGAAAGTAATAGGAGATAGAAAAAGAGTGGAAAAAGTGAGAAAGGAGGCACATGTAGGAGAATCACTGACAGTGAATGCAATTGCGTTCAAAATGGGTTTTTTGTTGGGTTGTGTCAGACGGTTTATTGGGTTTATTCAGGGAAAGGAGTGAGGGTGGAAATGCCAGTCTGGACCATTATTTAATATATTCACTGCCACCTGGGATTGGTTACACATGTTAACAGATTTCAAAACAAAGTCACAAAGTGATTCCAACTTCGTTAAAACTGTATGAGGCAACATTAGAAAAGGAAACTGGTATGAGCTAAACGTTTAGCCTAAATTTCTCCTTCAGTGTGCCTCCTGGGGATTTAAAAAGCATCAGTTACTTAAAAAACTTACAACTGTGAGATGTTAGAAGTAAAAAAAAACCCAAACACATTCACGCACTGTTGCTGCTGGCAAGCAATCCACCTTTACATTGCAAATCTTCTGATGGTATTCTCCAGACAGGGCTGTCCGCAGTCTGAGCTGTCAGTGTCCAGCATCAGCTTGCATCTGAGCGCTCGCTGCTGCTGCTCATTTATATGCAAAGAAAACTCAAAGTTCAAGAGTCCCTTCAAGTTTGCATGCGTTTGAACAGGCAGTTGAATGCATAAATGGGAGATTTGTCATCGCAGTAATTTCTGGTAGTACAGATCTACAGTATATACATAAGTGACTAAAGCAAGGCTTTGCTGAACTTAAATTCAAAGCAGATTTTGTATGGATGAATCTCACAGACTTTTATATATTTTAATTTATTAAACCTTTTTTATCCAAGGAGGCTTTTCTTGGCACACAAACTGCAGCAGCACCCTGCGTCATTGCAGCTGCCCAGTTACTTGACAGTTTTTTTTGTCTTCTACTGCAGCAGTGGAGGATTTTTAGCCACGCTAGCAGCACAGCTCTATGGATGGCAATGACGGCCTGTCGTCTGTCTGACTGTCCCCCACTTTGGTCCAGGTGCCATGATCGTTTGTACAGACATTCGTTCTCCCCAGAAAATAAAGCCCACTCATTTCTGTGATCCCGAGCACCACCATGTTGGTTTTAAAGAGCAGCTTAACACCTGCTGAAAATTTTGTTTTTGGTGACTTCCTACCTTTCTGCAGTGATGTAGAAGTGTACTCCAGGGTGTGTCACTACACCGTGACATCACTTCTGGGTGTGGTTACAAGTGCAACCTGTTGCCTGTCGTTAAATTACACTTTACGGAAATGTCGTGGCAACTATTGGATGGATTGCCAGAAAATATGGTGCACACATTCATGGTCCTCTCAGGATGAATTATAATAACTTTGGTGATCCCATAACTTTTCATCTAGTGCCATAATTAGGCCATAATTAGGTCAAAATAGTGTTAATATTGCCAATTAGCAAATGTTAGCATGCTAAAACGCTACTATGGCAACCCAGTGTAAAGGAAAAACAGAAACAGTTTGAAACACATTGAACACACAGACTGAGAAGTGCGTTATGCCAGGAGTGGTTCAAGAAGTTTCTGTGGACGTTTTGATAAGTTTTGACACTTCTTTGCTGTCACATTATGTCTCCATTGGAATCCACCGTACCTGCTGTGAATCCAAGCTGACTACAGTTGACGTCCTCTGTGAAGGATCAAAATACAAACTTTTCAAGTTTCAAATGGTGAGCAGAGATTTGTGTTTCAAGAGTTCTCCATTAACTATCATTTTTGTCTGAGCAAGTAAGCACTTATTTATTTATTTATTTGTATATGCACTGCTGTCTGTGCAGACTGAGAAATTATTGAAAAAGAAGAAGAGCGTGCAATACCAAAAATAAAAACAATTGGGTCCATAATTCATCTCTGCTATCATTACATCATGTTGTGTTCTGTTATAATGGTAAAGTGAGTAGCATATACAGGGGCTTCGCTGTGCCTCAGTTTTGCCAGTTGCTTAGCATGATGTTAATTAGAATCACCAAGTTGATTTTTAAGAGTTATTGTTGTCAGTGACACTTATTCCTGACAGGGAGATACTGTTACCAGAACAGGTCTGCATTTTAATAAGATGAGTGTCCAGCCCACACACATGCACACTGAGACACACACACTAACACACACACACCCCTACATGCTCCTGAGGACAGCTCCAAGCAGCACCATAGAAAAGACAATTGAATGCAAGAACCATCTCCAGCTGTAGCTGCAGTTTGTGCCTCTCGCGTGTTACCGTTACACGTGAGTCACAGAACTAATTGTCCCGAAAATAAACACCCTGAATTCTGAAAGTATTTCCAGAAGCCTTAAAGATTGAAATGTTCCGTCCGCTGCACGCTAAGAATTCTTTTAACCATTTCTACAGCTGTCCTTCCTAATCCAGGCAGAAATGATGAAATTATGTTATTTTGTAGGAACAAAATATTGGACAGAAACACAATTAGATACCAATACAATTGATTAGAACATTTTTCATTTCGTTCTTTGAAGATTTGGTATTTTCATTATTTTTGAAAATCAGATGCTCAAGCTCTGTGACTCAAATGTAATAGTAACACATGAGAGATAAAAACAGCTGATGATGTGCACAGCAACAGTGTGTATGCGGGCATACTGGCAGTCACATACTATAGATATATACAACACATACCGTGAACAAAGACAATAAAACAAGAGCAACTCCTACAGAAAGCTTCCATTTCTGGCGCAGCCACATCTCCCTCTCAAAGATTGGCGGTTTGGAGACATTCTCGTCAGTGTGACTGAGAACTCGCTGAGCCGAAAGGCAGAATTTTCATTGGGTTTGAAACAGGACTCTTTCTTCCATCTGCCTTTGAAATATCAGTGAAAACTAACATGACAGTGTCTTAATCTGTTAATCAGCTGCTCACAAGTTTTACTTTGTGGGTTTATTGTCTCTAAACTATTTAGCAGCAGGAGCCCTTTAAATTATATAAATGTGTCAGTATCGCTGTTTAAAGCTGCCTTGTTTCTGTGTTTCATGCTCACATCATTATATCAATTTCCAAAGGCAGTTGTTTATTAGCCACAAATGCCTTAGGAGTTCTCTTCTGCTCCTGCAGAGATCTTAGCACTTTCATAATTACGTATGATTCACTGCGGATAAGCATTCTTAAGAAGTCTTATTTTTCACTACATGTTTGGTTTGTGTCTTTACATTTTGCCTGCCAGTGTAAACACAATGTTAAAGTTAAGATGACATCTCTGCTCATTTGTATAAAAGATCATTTGTGCAGTGATGCATGTTGCCTGCTCGTTATGACAGCTCACACTGATCATTAACAGCAGCAATGAATGTTGTATAATAATGGCTGAGTGCCTCATTAGATACATTCTCCTCTGTGCAGGTTTGTGTTGCCATGTTTCCTGCATCTCTGCATCCTTTAACTGTGTGCTGTTGTCTGTCTGCGCTAAAAGCAGACAGGATATTTTGGGCCGCGACCACATTTATCTCCTGCTAATGTATGACACAACACTGGTGCTGTAACATGCGGAGCAGCGAGTGTTACATCATTCTCACTGCTGTACAACTATGCAATTATGCATCTGTGCATTATATAGTTAAAAACAAAAAGTAAACAGAGAAAGTTATAAATAAGCTTTCCTATTGCTGCGAGGAGAACATGAAGATCCTGTTCAAAATGGAGGAACATGTATACATCCCTCGAGACATTGGTTTTCTTTTCTGAAACAACTGACAAGAGGTGCAGACATTTTAACACTGCATCCCGTGTGCAGCCTTCATCAGTCTCCACTGACTGTTCCTGAAGAAATGCAAGAGATTTTGGGGGAAGTGGCCTTTGTGTCAATGCTAAATGATGAGAGCAGAGACGTATTCTGATGTAAAGTGTAGTTGTTTCTTATCTGCCAGATAACACGTTAAGTGAGATCAAACTGCTACAGTTTTCTCCTTGGAAAGTTCAATTACTGTATAGGAAAAGTCTAGAAACGTGAGATTGAAATCTGATTAAAAACATGTCACAATGTTTTGAACTATCAGGGACTATTTTCTTTGCTTTTTCCACAGGAAATGAAGGTAGTGGCAGTTGGGGAAACTGTCTTTCTCAGTTAAGCCAAACTCATGCCTTTGATTTGTAGTTTAGCATTGGATTTCACCTGCTGATGGCACCCACACAACACTAGACGGATGTGATTGGACCGAGTCCTGCTTTAAAAGAGAACTCCACCGATTTAGCATTGCACTCCTGTAACAATAAAAAGGATCAAAGTCTTTTCCTTGTCAAAACCTGGCGCCTACATTACCCACAATGCAACTCGAGCATCAACAGTTGGATTGGAGATTCGGGTGTGTTGTGCTAGTAGCCCTTAACTCCACACCACCAGCTTTTTGACATCACTTCAGGACATTTATCAGACTTCATGCTGCTCCCTCTGGAGCCACAAAAGGGCTTTATATACAACTTTTTTCACATACGCAGTAGGACTCCACAAGACCTGCGAACAGACTTGGATGTGTAAAATCGGTGGAGTTCCCCCTTAATTATATTTCCCACAGTTACTGTTTCACTTCACTCTGTGATACAGAGCGACACTTATATAACCGCAGTTACATCCAGATAACTTCCATTTCGCCTTATCTCACACTGAATAAGAGCCTGCTGCTGTGCAGTCACCCTGTTTACACCCATTCACTCACTGTGAGAGAGAGCGGTAGAGACGGCATTGAGACGAGTCTTCCTTCAACTTCCTTAACGTTGTCTTCATCATTAACAGTCTCCACTGCCATTAGAGACTTGTAGGAGGAAACACGAGTAGCCAAGGCTGACTAGTCACAGTTTTTGCTGTCTCAGCGTGGTACAGTATCTCCGTAGCCCCGACTTGTAGTTACAGCTTTGATCTCAGTTAATCTATGTTGCTTATGTAACTACGCTACATCTGCAGTATTAATAATAAATCATTCTTAAACATTTGGACTCTGTGGGCTGTGACCATGACAACTATTAACATTTTACTTACCTAAGATGTCAGTGGAAAGATCAGCTCTGTCTCATGAAGTCATGTCAAGTCATAAAGATTTATTATGCTTGTGTGTTTGTGCAACCCAAGAGTTGTGTGTCTGCAGTGACGGTCCATTCTTCACTCAGAGATGAAATGTGAGGAATGGACATCACTTTCTGATGTCCGGGGGGATATAAATCTGCTGCGTGCACACACACACACATTCTAAGAAGAAGTCAAAGTTAAAGTCAGGTGAAAAAAAAACAACAACTGTATAATCAATTTGAAAGAGTTGTTTTTCTCAAATAGTTCTTCAGTCTGTCTTCACATCCTGTGTACAGAGACTCTGGGTCTGTCTGAGACTCTCAAGAGAATCAAGCAATCGATGAAGAAACTTCAAGTGCAGCCTCCTCTTTCCTCCAACAATCAAACCACCACGGTCTAATGCGTGTGCTTAAAAATCCAAGCTCAGTTTAATGACTTGTTTTTTTTATATAGATATTTATATATTATTCCTACAAATACATGGTTTTCAGCACTTTGAAAAACGTTCACTTTCCTCAGTAAACCAAGAAAGCTAGAAATATCCTACAGTGAAAAAAAGAGACAAAGACAAACCATTTTTGACAAAAAAAAAAGAAAATCACAAAAAAGACATGAAAGTAACAATCGAATGAAATTAAAAAACAACATCCTGTACAAACACTATGGCCCAATAATTTAAGAAAATAGTGTCTCTAAAACGTTCATATTGCTTTGTACCTCCACTGACCGGGCAAAGCCCACCCTGTGCAACACCAGGCAGTTCAGATGGCGACCACGGAGGGCGCCAAATCCCAGGTGCTGATGTCACTCCAGAGGTTATGGGGTCCAGCTGCAGCCAGTGGCATGCAGGCGTAGCAGAAGAGAAACAGTCACATTTGTGTTGTTGTTTCATGTGTTCTCTTCTTCTCTGGTTGTTTTGGCAGTAACAATACAAAGACAAGGGATGGTTCACACTACTACAGTACTGCACTCCTTATGAAACCAAGGATGTTTATACTGTTTGTTGTAGTTTTACCATTATTACTCTCTACAGCATTATTACTAGAACTATCACCATCACAGATACACTGAGTGCATCGTGTGTTTGTGTGTGTGGAGGGTTCGTCCAGCTGTGTGCGTGTGTGTATCTGTGTGTTGGAGTATCAGTGTTCAGTGCTCAGAGCTTGTCTTCTCAAAGGAGAAACTGGGAAGAGTCAATAGCTTGGGGTTGGTGTTGGGGTTTGGTGAGCCTCCGTCCTGTCCCGAACCCTCTCCAACTCCCAGGTCAAAGGAGTCCTTGGAGTCACTGGAGGGCGCTCTCCTCCTCAGGCAGGTGTCCCGGCTGGGCAGAGGAGGGGGCATCCCTAATCCCCCCAGCCCCATGCCCCCGAGTCCACCCAAGCCCGGGTAGAGTCCGGACTGAGGCTCCAGTCCGTCAGGGGGTTCCACGGAGATGCAGGGCGGGCTCATCTTCTTCTTACGTCGGGGTGAGGGCAGTGAGGTCTGAGTGGGGGTCTGGCTGTGGATCTGCAGGCTGTCGGCGCGCGACACAAAGCCGGAGGAGGTGGACGTGGAGCTGCGTTGGGGGCTGGACTCCGCCGAGGAGCATACCTCCACAGAGTGGCGTCGTGGGTCGTCCAACCAGGAGTAAGGGCGAGGGCGGGGCAGGAGGGTGCTGCGGCCCTGCGTGTCAGCGCTGTGGAACCTTTTCAGCTGCCTCAAACATGGACTCCGGCTTTCCTGGCAGCCTGCGTAGCTGCTGAAACCGTCGTTACCGCCATTGCCACTGTCCTCCGCCATGATGTCATCACTGGCAGCCAACCCTGCGCAGGTAATGAGGGATACTTCCTGATCCACCGAGGGTTCCTCCTGTTGGTGCGGCCTGGCGGGCAAGGGCGGAGGAGGCGAGGAGGAGGGGGAGGAAGGGGGGGAGGAGGCGAGGCAGTGCTGGTCGTGAAGCTGGGTGTGCACGCTGCTGGGGCGCGAGGGTTTGGGGGAGGCGCCTGGTGTGGCGGGGACCAGGCAGAAAGCAGGCTGCTGATAATGGTGGGAGCAGGGTGAGGGAGAATTGGAGGGGGAGGAGGTGGAGGGGGATGGAGGGAGGCCCAGAGAGGCCACATTCACAAGTCCTTCATTGCTCCCCCCTCCGTCTGAACACAGGGCCTCCTGAGAATCAGTAGACACTGCAACCTGGAAGATGGGGCATGGAGGGGAGAGGGAGGGGGGATGAAATATTTAGGAAAGAAGGGCGGAGAGATGGAGGTAAATATGCGATGAGAGGGAGGGAGGGGGAGATGGAGGAGAGCGAGGGTACGGGGGATCAGGGAGGATGAGAGGGGGAGACTAGTTAGTGTGAGGTGATGAGGATGAGAAGCAGCAGTCCGGGTCAAAGTTCACGGTCTGGCCAGCATATTCCCAGAGTCCTCTCTGTACTCTCTGTACTTCTCACTGCAGGCAGCGCAGGGTTAAATTGGAATTGCAACATCCTTCCATAAATTATAACATGGAAACACAGAGGTTACTCTGGGTTACCCAATGGCAGAATTCCATATTAAGATTTGACAAGAGTGAGTTGGGTAAATAACTTTTGACATGATTGGATGTGTTCTTTGGTTTGGGTTTATTAATTTACTGTGCAGTGCTTCTGTTGAGGCAGAGCCAGTGTCCTGGATTCACATCTGATAGGAATATTTGTTAAAGCCCCCCTCCACTCAAAAAGTATTATTGTTGTTGCTTCACTTGGATGTCAGAGTTTGACACCAGAAGGCTGTTTTCACATTCTTCTACTAAAGAGTGAAAGTATCTCTGAGCTCACCTTAAATCGGAGTTTAACATCACAACTAGTTTGGAGCCAATCACGGCCCAGTATGCAACTCACACAAGTGTGATGTGGAATCTTAAAACCTCGAGTGCAAAAACGTTGAGAATGAGCTTTTCAGTGGAGTACATCCAGCGGTTAAACTTAATTAAAAATATTTGCATATTCACAGATTCTGGATTCAATTTTTAATGAGGTAGAGTGAGTAGAAGTAATTTTAGTATTTTTTAACTAAAAACCCCAAAAATTACCCCAAAACATCCAGTTAATTTAACGTTTTTGTTGAAAACCCGTATCAGGCACAAATGATTATTCGAAGCATAATTTTTTTATGTCTTAAAACATGTCTGGAGGGGGTCTTTACTAACTTACTTGACTAAAATTAACTACTTGTACTCCGCTGAAACCCCCATGAATGAATGTGATCAAAAATGACTTTGCTTTTGAAAAGCCTTCACCTTGTTGGAATGAAATAAATATTTACTTGTGGCATTTTTCCTGTAAATTATGTTACAATTCAGTACGTCAGAGGATGTTTCCAAGTAGTTGGTACTGACTGATGTGAATGATATTTCCAACTAAGAAGCTCATATCTACTGTTTTTCTCATTTGGCCCAGGAAAGTGTACGCTGCCTTTTTTAGTTGGACAGAACGACTCAGCTGATTGAGCGCCGGCTGACACAGTGAACTCCGAGCCAGACCACCTGACCCTCTAACCTTTGACCGTTCACACAAAACCCTGTAAACCGTCAGCAGCACCGTTTCTCAGTTAACTTCACAACCAAATTCTGATCAGTGTTTGCACTGCTCGTCATCCTTACGTCTGAACAAAACCATCTGCAGTGTGTGAGGCCAACAGTCAGAGGGTAAACATAACAGGTAGCTACTGTAGGAGAGGAACGGTTAGTAAGCACAATGGTTGCTAAAACTCATAAAATGTCCTCATGACTTGTTCCTCATAGACCACAAACTGGGGGAGAGGAAACGAATAGTATTTGAATATAATTGTGATGAATTAGGTCAATTCAAATATGTTGAATGTATAGAGGCGAGGAAACAAGGCATGCATGAGTTTTAGGGCACAGCACTTAAAGAAATGTTTGGAGTCATGGGTTCCCCTGCATGAGCCTGAACGGTGTGACCACAGAGACACCTAGTGGTCAAAGATATCACAACCCGGCCAGGCCAATCACCAGCCACAGCAATGCAACAGCAAGTCACAAATAATAGGAGCGCATACAGGAGCGACACTAAAAAATGATCACCCTGTCAGACTTTTTTAAGCAAAATCGGGCGAAGTGCAATAACTACTGTACTCTGGTCAACAACTATGTATGTTTCAAGCACTAAACAAGTCAATAGAAAATTCACAAGTGCTCTATCACTGTGGTACTGTGTGTGTGTACAAAACGGCCAAATGCATATGGACAGCACTCGCTGTTCTGTAGCAATCCCCTGAGTTGTATAGTTTGTAGTGTAGTAAGTGCACTGCATTGTGGGTAAATTTCTCAGCCAAATAACATCTTGGTCTGGCTTGAATACATTCTATCACTCAGCTATCGAATAATCCACTGATGCAATGTTACACCTAGCTCCTGCTGCTTGTATGAGAATATAGAAGAATTCAGAAACTCAAAGTCCCATCAAGGTTTCCTACAAGCGAAGCTACCTGTTAGAGCGTTTTAGATGCTTTGTGGCTGATGGTTAGCAGTAGACAAAAATCAAATGAGTGAGGAAGGGAAAAAAAAGGAGGGAAGCCTGTGTGTGTGTTAGTCTGTTTGTGTCTTGGAAGGTGAACATGGAGTCCAGTGTTTCTGAAAGGCCCAGTGGTAGCTAAAGTCTGCTGTTTGTCACTGTTTCAGAAACAGGAGTATCTGTGTTTGAGCAGTAGCTCGGGGTCGGGCGGCTTTTGGGCCCAACTGAGCTGAGATCAGAGAATAACAGATACAATATGGAGAATGAGATGGCAGATAAGTTAGAAACAAGATAGGAACACCAGGAAGAAGGGGAGAAAGGAGGAGGAAGAAAAGTGACACTGTTTAGAACATGCAACGAGGAAAGAGATTTAGGAAAGCTCTAAACCAGTTCTTCTGTGTGACAGGGTCTTAGGGCCACAGCTGGAGGAAAAGCTTGTAATATTTTCAGAAAAAAGTTGTAATTTTATGAGGACATAGTCATAAAAAAGTCACTATATCATCAGAATAAAGTCATCATTTTATGAGCCATAACAATTAGAAAGTAGGATTGCTTTAGCAATCAAAATGTCAACTGATGCCTATAAAGCTCACAGACTTAAATCCTTTTCTGGCGCTGTTAACTGTCAGGAGGAAACCAGCCACTGCTTCAACACACACACAGTTATGCCACTCAGAAGTCACGTAATTGGTTTAAATGATTATATCTGTTGTTCCCAAACAAACATCAGCTTCAACACCATGTCATATCATTTAAATCAATTTGTCAAGCATGGGGGCAAAAATATTGGTGGTGATTGTTATTGTCCTAAAACCTGTGATATGGAGATGCTTATTTGTGATATTGGAGTGGTAAACTTCTATTTATTGTCATCACAGAGAGAATAAAACTATACTAGTCATTATGTCAACACTTGAGCACACACACTACAGTATGTGCCTTCGGTGCCACTCGATTAGACAAGCCAGGGATTTCATTTTGAGATGCTTGTGTGTACAAGAATGATTGTTCTAAGCTACGTCATTGATGAAAACAACAAGTTATAGCTCAGTATAAGAGCAGATTGGCAAAGGCGTGGCGAGTGATAGATCACGACAACACTCTCATTTTGTCACACTGAGTGGGATTGGATTTTTAGCAGAAGACAGATCATAACATCCCTCATTTTGATATAAACACTAAGCTGATAGACTGCTCTCACCCATTTACCCACAATCCTTGGATTGAATTATACTAGTATTAGCATTAAGACTTTCTTGTAATTTCACAACTTCTTTTCCAAAATATAACATTTTTGTCATGATTTTATAGATTTATTTCTCAAAATATTATTTTATAATTATGACTTTATATCTCTGAATATTGACACTTCTTTTTCTCAAAATATCACGACTTTATTTTAAAAATCTTATTTTTTTTTGCCAACAGTGGCCCTAATACTCTGTTGTAATTCTTAACCCAAGGCTCTATAGGTTTTCATTTTCACCAAACACTCCAGCAGCTGTTTCAAAGATCAGCTTCTTGTCTCGACTAGAAAGTGCTTTAATAAGTAAAATCAGCCTCTGTAGTGTTTGGTGTGAATAAAAACTTCCAGATCATGGTTGAGAGCCACTGATATAAAACACAGCTTTCATCACATACAGTACAGATATAGACAGGAGAGGACTATATGTGTGATTTTGTGAGTAAAGTGAAAATATGAAACAGAATGATTGAGTCACCTGTCTGCGGAGCGTGCGGCTGAGCATGTGTGTGCGTCTGGGAGGCGGTAGTCGTGGTATACTCTCCGAGTCTGAGTGGCTGTGGGGGCTGATGGGTCTGAAGAGGTCTGTGGGAACGGTCAGCTGCTGGGAAAACTCCTCCGGCTGTGAACGCACCGAGCCACTGGAGCCTGCACGCAAACAACGCACAGCGCTGAATATGACAGGTCAGTAGCAACTAAACAGTTACAGCAGGTGTGTTGATTCTCAGAGGAAAGGACCTGCATCTTCCTAGGTTGATGTCAACCTGTGTTCTGTTAAAAATCAAGGCCTCCCAGTCCTGTCCCATCCTAATGAGGTGTCACAAATTCTGGATCCAAACAAATAAATAAGCTACCAGGCTGCAACTGTGGTGTCTTAGAAAACCATTAATAAGGTGTTGTGTTTGGTTGCAGGTGCTGGTTTCATTTTTGACATTTATTTGAAATGACTGCATCATGCATTACCTGATTGGGCCCTGTGGGTGCCCAGTATGTGCTGGGGCCCCTGTGCCTGAGCTAGAAGCTGTGCAGGAGCCGGGCCCGTGTGGCCAAAGGCCTGCACGGGGAGGAACATGTAGCTGTCGTTGGGCAGGGAGTGTGTGCGTCCCACCGTGGGCTTCCTGATGCTCAGCAGGTTGTCCTCCAGTGGCTCCCCAGGATCGAGATGCTCTGGCTGGGGAAGGAGAAGAGAGAGTCAGGCTCCCTCTGGAGCTGGAAGGACTGGGGCTACTCTTTAACTCAAGGACTTTCACACACACACACACACATTCACAGTTGATATCTTTCTAAGACACGGCGTAAACAAAGAGGCAGTGGTCATCAGCATACACAGAAAACAGACAGGATCTTTGCATGTTGGAGCTGCCACAGATCACAGAAACAAGACCGAGCTAGGTTGAAATTTCCAAGCGCTTTCTTTTTTTTGAGCATAAGACACTGCGTCTTGTGTCTGCATTTACACCCCGCAGTAACTTTATGTAGCCTGCTCCGTGATTGTGTGTCAGCTGGGGCAGTGTCCCACTGCCTGACCCATTACAGAACCAGTTCACATTCATCACAGAGCTACAGGAGCTCCAGCACACTTTACACCCCAACAGCAAACACATGACAACTCAGAGAGGAGTGAAAACTACAGTGGACAGAAGACAGTACGAACACAGAAGAAGACTGATAGGAAAGGACTATGAGAAAAGACGTGGACTCACACGTAAAGCACATAGGAAAAAGACAGAAAACCGAGGAAAAGAAGAAGGAGGGAAAAGAGACAGAGTTAGAGGATAGAGGTTACAGAGAGAGAGAGGAGAAAGAAAAATTAAGAGATAAAAGTAGAGACGAAGGTGAAAAAACTGCAAACTGGCAGGTGAGGAGGCGCACTACTCTACTGGACTGGACTGGACTGGACTGGAGAGTAACACACATTAGGCTAGAAAGGTGGAATGAGAAAGAGAAGAGAAAGTTGTAGGGAACATGGTTAGATTCACCAGGATCTTTCAACGCCTCTTGTACTCTCCTCTACCTCCTCACTCCCCTCCTTTCTTCTTTGTATTGGTCCCAGCACAATCCAATTAACAGTGATTTCGTGTCATGTGTTGGCCGGGCCTTCTCTGTTCCTGAGACTGATGCTATATAAATCGATCCCACTGCATTGCTGGCCTGGATGTGCAGCATAGGCCAAGGTTACAGTGACCCTCTTTGGGGAAGACATGTGACTACAGGGAGGCGATGTGATCCTTAATGAGCCAAACTGGTTGTTAATTATACCCTGACAACCAGGTGACATTCAATTCATTTTCAATTTAGAGGGAAGATGTCCTTTCCCTCAATGACAGAGCTCTCTGGGACAGGATATCATAGAGGAACGTATAGATTCATCCTGGTGAGGATGCACACATAAACCGCATTCTGGTGTGAGAAAATAATGGATGACTATAGTGAGGAACACTTTATTTTATGGGTCTGTCATTTCCTGGTAATTTCCTCAGAAGTTTCCTGGAAAGAATGATGTAACTTGGGACTAATTATAGCGAAAATAGAGACAACGCTGATTAAGTTATTGAAGTTTAGTCAGTTCAGTTTATAAGATGAAAAAGGCTCAATTTAATAATAAAATAAATATGCATTAATTACTCATTCATTACTGGACACTTTATTCTCCATGTAATTTGAACTGCATGCTTGCTTTTAGACAAATGTTCCATTTTTCTGACTAAAAGACACAAATGTTTTGTTAGCAAGTCAATGGAATTATTTAATGTGAGGAGTGTCTGATCACTGTCTCCATTGTCCCTGTAAGTAACAAATCACACAGTTGTTTCCAGGAACTTTCCTATGAATAGTTAATAGTTACAGTTACACAGAAGAAATTATAGGAAACTATTGGACCTGTACAATAAAGCGTTAACAAATTTTCTGTAGCCATCGTATCAAGTAATTCATCATATGTGGCCTAATCAGTGCCACTATTTTCAGAATTAGCACATGTTTGACTTTGGTGCCCCCCAGTGGTAGGTTCACAAAGACACTGTAACAGATAGCAATGTACACTGACATGAATGGATGAAAAAAAAACACTGTCTCGCTTTTTGAAGAACAAAAACTTGTACAATTAGAATAATTTGAAAGATGCTACAATCACACATTCTACACCCAGTGGTTTTAAACTTGCCTTCACTAACATTTTGGCGAACTTGTTAGCAAACAATTGCCTGTTCACACATCCAGCAGATACGGAGCAACATTCATTTGGAGTTGTGTTTTTATGGTCAAGTGGCAACAAAAAGTCAAATTTTCAGTCTTCTTTAGCTCAGTTTTGGTCGCCTTTAATTCCTGAAATATCTGTCTCTTTTTATAGAAAGCTTTAGCTGCTAAATGTTCAACTATGTTCAGCTAATTGCTAACTTTGTCTGTCTGCTGTTTAGTGCTGGGCAAGTATTGTACGTTTTTTTCTGAAATTAGCTGCCTACTGCGGCTGAAAACTATGAGAGCGGTGAGAGTGAATCAAAACAGTAACGTTGCGGGTCAGAAAACCAAAACAATGAGCTGAAAAACATTATAAAGCTCTGCAGAACTGAGCAGAACTGCAGAGTCCGGGGATAATTCTCTGTGGGTTCATTAGCATGAGCGACACCTTTCACTTAAAAGTAGTCATGTGATCCATTATTGCTATAGAAAAAATGACTATAGCCACTTTAAATGTTTGTAGTTGTGCTGGGACTACAGTTGGTTTGTCAAGCTAAGCCTGCTACACCCCAGTGTGTGAGAGTAGTGGGAGGACAAGTGGCTTTGGAAGTGCCCTGGGAAAGAAAACACTACAAGATACTGCAGAGGAGAAGAGGAGGAAGAGGGATGGAGAAAGAGAAAGAGAGGAACTGTCAGTACATTGCATTCCAGACTGGTTAGAAAGAGGGGGTTAAAATCGTCGGGGGCCGAGTCGTCTGTCAGAGCTAGGGACCAGGATTTCTCAGAGGCCAGAGACAGAGCTTCCATCTCCGCTAGAGGGATCTAGGCAGGAAGAGACAATGGCTGGTGAGCAGAGAAACGCACACACACAAGAATAAGGACGCTACACACAGATAAGACCTGTAGCTAACAGGAAAATACATGTTTGAAACGACACATATAAGAGTGGAAGTATGTGGCAGAGCAAAACAACACGGAAAAAAGACAAAGCAACATTTATAGGCTGAGAAACCACGTGACTTTTTTTTCTTACCTCTAGACTTTTTAAACTGTATTGTTTCTGTATTGTGTATTGTTATTATTGAATAGTGGGTTTGCTGACAGCAATATAATGACTGGGTACAGACACATACACACACACACACACACACACACACACACACTAAAATGTACAGCCTGTCGATTCTGAACAACAAGACAAACTGTTTAATGTGATGTAAATGAGACAGTCACACTCTTTCACAGAAACAAACAAGCAGAGCAGTGGGGGGTTCATTTGTACTTTATGTAATGTAATGTACAGCCATTTCAATATTGTGGAGGCTTAATGTTAAACAAAACACCTCTAAGTTCCTACACAGCTAAATGAGATGTATCCAAGATTCTAGTTTTGAGTTAATTCACATCACTGAAGCTCTGCAGAGTTTGGCTTCGGTCTTGCAGAAGAAGCCTTGAGCATTTTTGGCTTCTGTAAGAGGGGCTGCTGTATATTTGGCATTGTACCTGCTTAACAGGGGAAATGCTTTCTGACAAGCAAATGGGCCATCTGAGCAGAGAGGAGAAGGGGCCGAAACTCAATGGAAAACATTTCTGCTAATCGGAAGGAGAGAGGTGGCCTATGGCGTCTAATAATGACATCTCAAACTCATTTAAAGCTTTTAGAAGATGGGGTTTTGCAATGCTAATGTAATTGGTCAAAACCTGCCTTCAGATGAGGAAAAGAGGCATCCAGATGCATTATTCAGTGACTCAGTGATCCATGGCTTATTGATTGAGTCATTACTCTGCAGACTTGTGTGTAAGAATGTGATCTGTTGGCCTTTGGTGGGTTATCACTTCGCTGTGACTGTATTCACATATATATATAAACAAACAAACATGTCACGCGTACATACTGACACAAACACACACAAAGCTGTGCAGGAGAGACAGAGCAAACTCTAAACCATGTCACTGAGGCTGCTGAACCAGACCAAAAACCTGCCAAGCATGAATGAATATAAGTGAGTGGAGACGTGAGCGAGGGAATGAGATCATAGCTGAGGCGGGATATGACGCACTGCACTGTGGTGGTTAGGGCTGGTTGGAAAGGGAAAAATATTCTATGTGGAGGAATGCCAGTACAAAAATGGTCATGGCTGTAGGGCTGCACGCGATGCACAAAACATCACATTAGTATGCTTTTTCATAGATTTTATGAAATGAAGTTCTACGGACAGTTTGTACTAAATTCCTGCATAACTGTCTTTTACTTTGTGGGCCAGAGATTCTGTACAAACTTCCATCTTTAAGTAGTTTAGTCTGGTATTGAGTCATAAAAGTTCATTTTCATTAAAAAAAGTGGTCAATTCTGCCAATAGTGGTGAGATAATTTCACCTGTTTTCAATAAAAATGTATTGTTTCAAGAGTCGGCCAAGCTCATCTCCATACTTGTGGTGTAATCTGCTTTATTTGGAAGGTCAGTTCACCCAAAAAACAAACAAAAACATTTTATTTCTTAGGTCTGGCACAGTGGCTGCAATTTTGCTTGTGACCCCTTAGGCAAAGTCACATCTACCTGCAACCCCTTATCATATGTCTATGAGTTGGGATCATTTCAATCAAAGTGTGATTTGTCCTTAATTGTTAGAAGCATGACTGGGTCTCTAAGAAGATTAGAGAAGAAGTCAGAAAAATAAACAGAATTTTGAATAGCAGAATTTAGTTTTTTCTTATTTCTTATCCTGGTACTATGACCTCTTAGGTTCATCTGGTTACTGCTCGTGGGGTCCCAACCCCCAAGGTCAGGTTTTTCATAGTTGATTTGATTTGATATATGAATTTACAATCTAAGGGATAACATGTTAAAGTGAAAACCACATTCTCAACATGGTCCTAAGATGCTAAAAGACAGCAAGAGCAACATCTCCCTTTTGAATCAGTGTTCCCACTGATCGACTGGATAATTCACAGAACACACTGTGGAAAGTTTTCATAAGGACTTTTTCTTTGGTAGAAAGTAGTTCCTGTGAGGTCTGTGGATTATCAAGAGTGACTGGGACATTGTTTCTGAATGGACATGCTGTTTAATTATTAATGTCATCATTGCATTGGGGTTGGAGGCATAAATCCCAAAGATGGATATCTCAAAACTATCGGGCTGAACTGTTTGCATTAATGGAAACCACTAACTGAGAAAATGGGATTTTTCCTTTAAAGGCATCATTGCTTGTATTAAGAAAGTCCTTGTGTGAAACTGCATTAAAAACAAGGGGCATGATTGTATTTAGACTTGTGTAAAGGAAAACAAGAATATCTGTAACCTTTCTGGATTTTGTTTTTGATCATCAAAATTACAGCAGCAACTTCTGCATTGCAGTTTTCATTTTTTCCTGATTATTTGTGCAGCCCTACACGTTGGAGAGAAATAAGACCCACTGGACGTATGAAATGGAGGAAGTGAGTCATCATTCTGGTGATTATTGACCTTCTTGTCGGTGCTGTACTTGCTGGGCTTGGGGGGCAGCGCGTAGTAGTGGCAGATAGAGCCAGACAGGTTGTCCATCAAACTCAACTCTCCCTCCATTGAACCCTGGATGACCAGGGAGACCGAGTCAAACTGCGCTCTCCGCTGGACAAACTTAGATAATGCAGAGAGAAAAGAAAGAGCGGAGAGAGAAACAGAGAGAAAGAAAAGGGGCAGAAGTTGTGGAAAAAAGACAAGGACGGGGGGAAGGAAAGACAGAAGTCAAGACAGAGACACATGAATAAATATGGAAAGAAAGAATGGATCACAAAGAAAGAAAGGGAAGGAAAAAGACAGTCGATCAGGTAGAAACAAACAGATATACAAACAGAAACAAGACAAAAGAAACACATCCAAGTAGGAGAACTAGTACCCAAACCTGTTTCACTAAGTAACTTGTTAAGACTTTCATGCAGTGCACAGCAACTGAATATACACAACCTCCATCCACTGCAGGCTCTCGTATGTTCTCATTTAATTCCACAAGGGGGCACTACAACACTGCAGTAGAGCTCGTCTCCCGCAAGTCTGGAGAAGAGATTGTGGCTTAACCACACATGTTTTGGAAGAGCGGCGGAGGAAGACGGATAACATCTTAGAGGGGAAACATAACGATAGCGAGACCTCTGTTTCCTATCCCCAAAAAGTTCCCCGCTGTCTGGAAATAGCTGTTGAAGTGAACAACAAGGCCCTGTGGTCCAGCTTTCCCATGGCACTGTGACCTATCTATGACTGGCATGTCCTCTACAGGGACCAGCTACACACATGTACACACACACAGTCGTGCACGCACGCAAACTGTAAACCATCGTGATGTGGGTCAGTACGGGTTACGCAGAATAATACATAATCCAGTGCATTTTCTGGATACATTACTGACTTGACATAAACCATAACAGTGCTGTCAATTTCAAACAAGTGTCTAATATATGAAGAGAATATGTCAATATTGAAAAAACAGTCACTTCTATATGTTGGAAATGTGTGTGGGTTTTTTTTAGATACAGTGTTTGAGTGTGTCTTCACCCACAAGCTTGTATCAAAGCTTTTGTTTACAATTATGACCCTGACCTTGGATACATCACACATAAATGTGTCCACTTACATTTTGAAAAGATGCCAGAATGTATAGTGAATATGTCCTAATATGGCCATATCCGCTACAGTTTGTTTACGATGGACTACAGTTATTAAACTGAGACAGTGCAGAGACATTCCTCCCAAGAAATCCATTATTTCAGATACCATCCAGCAGGCTCAGTGTCCCTCAGCACGGGCCAGAGAATTAACTAATGGTTTGGACCGGAGTCAGAACTAATGACCAGAGACGTGGGGGTCATCTGACTGGCTGCACAGCCTGGTCCCCAGCAGGAAGTGATCTCAGAGCATCTGTCACGTCATGCAGGATGCTGTGGGGACCACTGAGAATCAAATCTGACCCAATCTGACGTTATCTGAATGTGTGCTCCCTATGGTGAAAAATCACAATAGACACTAGATATGTCTAACACTCACACATATACATAACATACAAGCAACACAAAAAAGATTTATCACCTCCAGTGGGGGTTCCAGGCATGAAGGGGGGTCTGCTCTGATGTTTACAGAGTCTCTGGTTATATCAGCAATGGGTGAGTCCATAGGACCGTCCCTTTCCTGCTCCCTGTCTCCTCCTCCGGTGGACCTCCAGGGGGAACCCCCAGAACTCGACCTGTCCAAGCCCAATGCCAGAGGATTGAGCTGGGGTGACCTCATTGCCATGTCTCCCCCTTCCGCCAGGAGCCTGTTCTCCAGTTCCAACTCCGCCTCCAGCTCCGCCTCCTCCTTGGCTTCCTTGTTACTCTCCTCCAGGTGCTTCATCAGGACAGCAATGACAACGTTGACCAGGACAAACTGAGCGGTCAAGACGAAGGAGACGAAGTAGATGGGAGAGACCACAGTGTTGTAGCAGGTGTTGGTTTCGTGGACACAGTCCCTTAATGTGTCCTGGAAGAAAACATGACATGAGCACATTAGCTAAAGGTTTACCAGCAAACAGTAAACACAATATAGAACACTGATATTGGATGATTCTGCAAAAGCCTGGTTTACATTCAGTAATGACAGTTTGAATGTCCAGTGGCAATGTTTTTTCAAATCAAAACTTTGATTTGTCCAACACTTTGGTATATGAACAAATACCTGCACAACTTGTGACATTACCATCAGCCTCAGCTGACTAGTACTTTGTGTGTAGTCTGGATTAGCTAATATCACAAACTAAGATGTTAACCATGGTACACATTATACTTGTTAACATCAGCCTGTTAACATTGTCATTGTGAGGATTTGTTAGCATTTAGCTACTACAGCCTCGCAGAGCAGCTCGCGTGGCTGCAATATCCATCCATGGATAACTTCAGGTGCAGTATGGTTAAAGTTAGGGAAAGATCACGCTCATGCTACAAAAAGCCATAAAAATGGGACATGAAGTCAGGTCTCTGGCGTAAAAGTCAGATGCAATATGCCCATCCATCACCACGACCTCCACACTCTTACTTTCTGCCTCGTTACATAAAGGGCACACCACTACTACTGGCACTGAACGTTGGCATTGGACTCAAGTGTGTTGCATAATTGTCCAATATAAATGTGATTTGTAGTGATGTGATACTGGCTTGAAATAAAACATAAAGCAAACAGATAAACAACCACATAAAAGTGTTTGAAAATCAGAAGTTATTTTAAGGTAACTGACAACTTACTTACTTAATTGTCTTCAGGCTAAAATGTGAACAAAAGTAGTACTAAGAGTACATTTATACCAACTATTATTTTACCCTGGGTGAAAAAGAATCAGCTTTTGCAAGATGAATAGATACTAAATTGGCCTCTTGTGTTCCTGCTGAATGTATGTGCATACACGTAAGAGTGAACGTCCCGCATGTGTATGCATGTCTTTAGGATCCCAACTGCAGTGCTAATTTCACCTTCATTATGCCATTCCAGTTGTCTCCAGTGGAAACTCTGAAGAGCAGCAGAAATGCCATCCCAAAGTTTTTGAATGTAGCATAGCGGCCCAGACCTTCACATGGGTGGAGCTCATCACAAACTGGGGAGACAAGGGGGGGCAGGGAGGGGATGAAGAAGGAGAGAAATAGCCGGACAAGAAAAGAGAGACATGAAGATAGAAACTTTCACGGCTTTACAGTTGTCACAACATAGGGCTTTGCAATGAAATGGTAATAATTGTGCTATTACTCGAAAGCTACTAGCGGAAATTAGAGAAATCAATAGGGTATTTCAACAAAGGGTTTCAGAAAGCAATTAACGTCAGATAGATTAAACCCACAGAGGGGAGAATTAAATACTCGGTGCATGCCTGTGCATGGCCGGAGTGGTGTGTGAATCTTTGTTTGCGCTTGGTCTGGTTTGCCTGACTGACTGTTTGCAAAGGTGCATGTGTCCTTACTCAAGTCACCAAACAGCTCCACTCCCAGCGCCGCAAAGATAAAGAAGAGAAGCATGAAGAGAAGACCCAGATTCCCCACCTGCAGAGAGAAAACGGGAAGAGAGAGGGATTAGTCAGAGGAGAGAAATCCCCAGCAAAATAAACCAATAACGAGGGACAACAAACAGCTTATTCCGGTGAGAAAATGAATGGAGGGCCGTGAAGGAGCAACCAGGAGAAAATATAAGCTATGGCAATTGACCCCACCCACGTACAGCGATCATCCAATCATAGCTTAGGAACCGGAACAATTTAGCACGATATCACGTATGTAGCCATCCAGTCCATGTTTGCAGGGTTTGTGCTTTAAAAGTAAGCTGGAAACATGAAAAAGTCAGCAGAGTCGGAGAGAGGGCATTTTCAATCGACTCTTCATGCTAACGTTAGCTTAATTAGCTAGCTAGCTATCTACAGCTGATAAAATCTGCCGGCCACAGTTGTCATTTCAGCTCACACAAGCAACAGGTGCCAGCTTTAATTGAGAAGCTGCTTTTGTCTCCCTCTGTCTCAATTCAAGGACCCATTGTCTCAAATAGTACTAAGAATTTCAGGTGCCGCCGTTATCACTGTAAACTGCATATGCATGAATGACATGAATGAGTGGCACAATAGAGTACAAATCTGAATAAATATACGAGGAGCTCTAACAGTGCAGCTGATCCTGAACAAGAGTGAAAAAGATAAAAGGGGGCAGCTTTGATACAGAGGTGGGTTTAGGTAATGAAAAGCTTTAGGGTTTCCTGCTGCTGCTGTCAATGCTAATCAGCATGTGGCAACCTGCTCACACCCCCACCACCCCATATTATCGGATTTATTAATTATGAACACTTCTGACAAGCTCTAGGAGGAATTAGCCTGGAACAACACTCAATCTCTCTCTGAATGACACGGAGGTGGTATCAAAGAATGCTGTGAACATAGGTGTTATTTTTTCCCTCAATCCAAACAATCCAAGCAGAAGTTGTTCTAATTTACCAACTCCACCACCCACCATCGTTCAAAACAAAACCTCAAGCTACATTCACTTCCCAGTCTCTGCGGGGGGCTGGTTATGCAAATAAGGGCCTCTAGAGTTGGCAAAAAGCTCATGGGAAACAACAGCGCCCTGAAACAGAAGAATATGCACCAAAAAAGAAATGCCTCTGGGATGTAATTTTAGGGACAGCTTCTGTGGGATGTGTTAGGAAGTGAAAGATCCACGGAGGAAAATGCAGATGAGGAAGGAAGAGAGAATTCAAGTGGCTTCGGTAGATGTTATTTAACAGAGCTGACTGTTTACCTGAGGCAGGGCTTGCATAACGGTGTCCAGCAAAGCTCTCATCCCCACCGCCATCTTCAAGAGCTTCAGTACTGCGGGGACACACACACACACACACACAGAAAATGAAAAAGTGTCTTACCAATATTAAGATTGTTCAGTCTTACATAAGAGAACAGGGACTTCAGCCATCACGCCTTCTGTGAAATTGAAAGGACTCAACATTTTCCTTACTTACAGACTAATCCTTAGTGTAGTCACAGATGACCTTTTATTGAACAACATTAAGCTTTCAGATAGCCTGATTGAGGTCATATCCTCCTGATTGGGGTTGCAGTTGATGAGATCACTGTAATGTCGATGGGGTACCGGTGGAGGTACACCAAGACTGATACATAATGCATAATAATGAATGGAATGGCTTAAAAAGAATCAAAGTCGTTTGAATTGGAATAAAGAGATGAAAAGTTTAGCTTTAAACAACAGAAACATTAAGAGAAGATGTAACTTGTACAGCGGTATTGGCGATCAAATGTGATCACAGTGTGTAAACGTAATCCAGCTAAATCGCATCTCCATGCAGACTGAGTATGAGATGCATGTTGATGCCAGATGGAAAGAGGAGCCACTTACTGTACCCACCCAAATCACAGTGTCAAACACACACACATTACACACGAGAGCGTGTGTTTGCGCCTGGTCTTCTGTGTGACAGTAATCAATAACGACTTCCATGCTACTTCTTTTATTACACATTCAGTAATCAGACAAAACAGATGAGCTTCCCTCCTGCCTGTCTTATCTCCTCCTTCTCCCTGCTCTCCTCATCTCTTCCTCCTGTTTCCTCCCCTCCAGCCTTCTCTTATCTTTAATTACCTGGACAAGTAATCAGCCCGAAGCACACGGGCAGTTTAGCTTTCCCCTTCCTCTTTCTCCCCTCCTGCCAAATCCATCCCGTCTCTTTAACTTGACCTTCCTCCTCCACCCTTTTCCACCATTTATTCTCTCTCCAGAGATACTGCATACTCTCTGTCTCTCTCACCCGATGACATACCTTCCCTCCATTCATTTATGTCTCATTATCCTCATTCACTTCATCTCAACTTTTTGCACTTTAACATCAATTGCTCCTCTTTCCAACTTCTTTCCATCTTCTTCTAATCTATTTTCGGGTCAAAAGTTATTCATCATCCCTTTTATTTCTCCTCTCTTCCCTCTCTCCTCTCACTTATTCCCTCCATAGCTAGCCTCAGTTCCTCACTGCTTAATTCACTTACTGTCATAATGTGTCCTGGCTCTCCCCCCCAGCTATCCTTCCTCACCTCTCTCCTTTTTCAGTCTTTGTCTCTATATTTTTCTCTCTCTCGTCTCTCTCTCTGCTCCTTCTCAGTGCTTTGTTTGTCAGCTGACTGTGTTTCTCTGTGCCATCTGGTTGACTCACACCCTGCCCGAACCCTGCTGAGACCCGCCATGCAAAAATGACAAAGAGGGGAGTCCCGGGGACGTGGCTGTTTTACAGTGCATCTTAAAAGTACATCACCGTGAAAGAGACCAGAGTGCGTACGTGTCTGTGAGAGAGTGTGTCAGGGCGGGGTTGGGGTGGGTGGATGGATGGATAGATGGATGGATGGATGGATGGATGGGCGGGGGGAGGGGCAGGGTGTTCATACCTCGTGCGATCCTCAGCACTCTCATGATGCGGATGATGGTGGGGTTGATAGGCAGAGAAGCGTTGACCTCTATCTCCTCAAGAGTGATGCCCATGATGGACAGCAGCACGATGGCCAGATCCAGCTGGTTCCACCTGCACACACACACACACTCTCATCAGTCCCTAACACTGACTTCAATGTCTTCTTTTCACTGAAACCTCTGATAAATGTGATTGGCTGCAAAAAACAGATCTAAACAAATCATCAAAAATCATCAATTTCTGAGAACTCACTTCCTTTTCCTTTTTAGAGACGTGAATTCGAGTCAACTGACCTGGACTCGAGTCAGAAATCTGATTACTTTAGACTTGACAAATCCATTTTGACTTCAAATCAAATAACTTGTGTTTTCACTTGGATTTAAAAGTAGATGGGAACCTACACTGAGACACCAGAGCCAAAATCAGTTCATTTCATCATAGCAGATGCGTTTCAGCACCTGCCATCCTCAGCGCCATTCACAATTCACACAAAAGTGTTTGGGTGCTGGTTTGGCATGCACAGATTTTTGCTCTTGGTTTTAAGAATGCGCGTCTGTGTAAAGTTTTTATATTACTGAAGTTTCTGTTTGGAGGAGCTCATTACCCAAAGAACTTTAACAAAGCATGAGGTGTAAAATGCCAGGTTTCACTTAGACTTAAAACAAATAGTTTGACGTATTGGGAAATTACCTTATTCGCTTTTTTGCTGAGAATTAGATGTGAAGATTGATACCACGGACAGAAGAGGTTAGCTTAGCATAAAGACTGGAAACAGGGGGAAACAGCTAGTCTGGCTCTGTACAAAGGCAACAAAATCCACCTACCAGCACCTCTTAAACTCACTAATTAACACGTTATACCTAGTTTGTTTAATCCGTACGGGGGTGGGGGGAGAGGGGGATATGTGCCAGACTGTTTCTTGGCTGGGAGCAGTGACTTCCTGGAGTCTGCCTGGCAACCTCACGGTGACAAGATATATTGTGTTAATTAGTGGCTTTAGAGGTGCTGGTAAGCAGATGATGCAAATTTGTGGTTTGATTAGTTCTTACGGACTTTTTGAAACTTATTTCTGCTGAGAACATCTGTCACTGGATTTCAGTGTAACTGACAGGAGTCCAAGCAGCCGACAGCTGCCGACAGCTGCAGCGCTCCGTGAAGAAGCGAACTGCAAACTTTTTACAACCTTTCAAGTCTACTGTTTGAAACTCAGAAGAAAGATTCTGTGTGAAGTGTCACTTTAATGGTCCACAGATTGCAGAATAAAGCCCAAACTCTAGTCATACACAATTAACTAATCACATAAACCTTCAATTTAGAGACTGATCATTTTCTGGATGCATGGGAGTGTGCAGACTATTTCAGTGTTAAGAGGCAGATTAAAAAAACAACAATGGTATCGTTTAATTTCAGCATGTCATAAAGATAGATATGGTACACTCTGATCAGGAGTCAGCAGGCTAACTTCTTTCCCAGATACTGTGACTTGATTTGAGATCAAAGTGTTGGGACCAAATCTAATTTTCCAGCCCCGGTGCAATAAATGTGCACTGAACAAAATGTTTGGAACAAAATGAGTGTGTAAAAAGTCAGTGAAGATAGTGGTGGGTGGTCGTACTAATCAGGTTTGTCCATTTCCATGGAAGTAACTCAAGAAAATCAACTTAAAATTCAATGAGATTCTCAAACTAGTACTTGGGATCTTGGCCAAATGTTGTGTTTATCTGTTTGTGTGTACCTGTGTGAGAGTGAGTGTGTAGTGAGGTAATAACAAACTGGACACCTGCCAAATGCGAAAAGGATAATGGTCTACTCTGGCAAGGAGAATGGGCATCATGGAGCCCTTGGTGGTCAGCTCTGGTCCAAAAGCACGCTGCCTCCACTGAGCGTGTGTGTGTGTGTTAGTGTGTGTATTCATTGAAATGTGATGTGTGGTAGTATGCATTTGTGGTGTTGTGATTGTGTTTGTGCATTATTGTGCGGTTTTCAGCGGGAAGCCAGGGATTTCAAAGCTATGAAATCATCTAAGGCAGCGTGTTTTATGGGTGTTTAACGAGGCCGTTTGTATTCATACTGGCCTCACTGAGAACCATCCACTGGAGCACCTTAGAAAAAGCTCATTTAAGCTCTCCGAACACTGCCTCAGATTTTCCACATGACTCAGAGGTTAAAGAGCGGTACCTTTAACCACCAATCTATTACAATATCATGCCCACTGACATGTCAAAACCCTAAACTGGGAGGTAAATGTTTGTTCAGGATTTCTGTCTGATCTGTGTCCAAGATGTTTGGGTAAAGGTCATTGCGTCACTTCGGGGAGCATGGCAGTCTTTTAAAAAACACGTACTTGTCTTTGAAGAAGCGTCGGAAGCCGAAGGCCGTCAGCTTGAAGACAGACTCCAGAACAAAGATGAGGGTGAAGATGTAGTTACAGATCTTCAACGCCTCGTCCAACTCCTGAGGATGTCAGGGAGAGACAAATTAAAGATTAATAAACTACAAGTATCCATCTTAACAAGTCAGTAAACCTAGTGTTATCTTAGCAGAGTGAGCCGTGGGTTTCACTGCCACTCATTTAATGAAATGTGCTGAAACTGCACTGAAAACCAATTAAATGATCTCACCCTATTGCTGTTTTTTAAAAGGAAATCTTTCAACCTGACTCTGTTATACTACACGGCTTGCTAAGGTGGATATTTTTTGCCGTGTAAATATACAATTTTCTTGCATTTACAGTCTTCGCATAAAATACCAACGGGCCCATATTGTAAACTCTGTTCTCTTCGCTAGAATTAGCCATTCCATTAATAGATCACTCACACCGCCCTCCGCTCCTCCCTCCCTTATTCCCTATGAAAAGGCCATTAGAATCAAAGTGTCCATTTTTGCCTGTGGGAGAGCTCAGAGTGCCCATCTGCATGTAAAAACTGACCTTTAGCAGCGAGATGGGGAGAGAACTGGTGGTCAACAGGGATTTCACTAAATCCTCCCTGGTGGCAATTCATCGACTCATGGCTAGGTCTACTTTGTGATACATCCCGTACTACCTCATTCCCATCTACCTGTCCTATAACCTCTCCTTGTATTCTTCTCAATTTTTCCTCCTCTGGTTCCTCTCTTTTTTATGCTGCATTTCTCTGTCTGTTTTAGTCTTGTGGAATCTTTCTAAATTTCTACCTTTACCTCCCTCAACCATCTTTTGTTCTACCTCCACCTCAGGGTTCTCATCAAGCAGTTGGCCAACAATATGTTAAAGCAATAGAAATATTTCTATAATGAGTTGAAGACAAATCCCAGCTGGAACAGCTGCCTGGTGGCGATTAACATATGGGGTATAAATCCTAAGCATCCATACCAGACCTTGATGTGGAGACTTAGGATACATATCATTTGTATTAACTTTTGGGTGTACCAGATGGGTGAAATTTGCATTACCTCAGGTTACCTTGAATTTATAGAGTTTGAAGCATTATTTTAAACCCTTTTAATATGTCTTTCTTTCTTTTATTGACTGTGTAATACTCTTGTATTTATTGTTTTGACCTCCCAGTTCACCCTTTCTTACCAGGCTTTTACAATTCTTATCTTACTTTAATTTCCTTTTCTGTCGACCTGATCCTTTTCTCACCCTTGATTAAAGAACTAGTAAGGGTGTTTTGAAATGTTAATTTTTATTATTATTGGTATTTTAGTATCATGGGCACAGCTTGTATACCTGACACTATCTGAAGTCCTCTGAAGCCATAAACCTGGTGTTCCAGGAAGATTAAAATTAATATTCCAATGACATTAACTTTTAAAGGCCAATGTAGATACTCATATTTTTCAGAACAAAGCCTTTAATAGCCAATATTCTGTGCCAATATTCAGTATTTTCTAAACTTGATAATTTCCATGCCAAAAAAAGGGTGAAAATGTCTTTGAAACATTTACAACCAGACTATAGGACTCTGCACTGTAACACGGGGTTCTGTACTTTTCAGTCAGTGTAGGACTGACCCAGAATGCGAGTGACCAATGAGACAAACTCACAAAATCACTTGCAACTATTATTCAAGCCCAGGTATGAACGTATGAAGCAAAGAGCCCATCATTACCCCACCTTCCTCCCCACCAGACCTGACCTTGGGCTGCTGGTAGTGCTCCATGGACATGGTGATGACGTTGAGCCCTATGACGATGGTGAGGAACAGGTCCAGGTAGTGGCTGGTGCACATCTTGTGGATGAGCAGGCGAGTGGGGGAGTAATCGGAGTAGTAGGGCTTACTCTGAGCTTCTGTTGGAAGTGGGAAGTGGTAGGGGGTGGGGTGGGGTGCAGGGAGCGGGGTAATGAGGAGGAGGAGGAGGAGGAGGAGGGGGAGGTGACGTTCATAAAGTGAGATAGGAGGTAATATACTGGGACACTGTACAGTAGACCTGCTGTGCTGAGGACTGGAGCCACCGAAGCTGCTTGAAAAAAAAGTGGTTAGTGAAACACGACAACGCACTAATGTGTTAAAGTCACTCGAGATGGTATTAAGAATAAGAGATATGTAAAGAGAGATGTGAAGAGATTCCAAAAGGGGAAGGCAGATCAGATAATGGACAGAGAGAAAGAGAGACTCCAGCCAAGCCCTCCTGTGGTCTGCAGTCATGTCTAATCTAATCAAATCTCCTCTCCTCTGATCAACAATTATTTAAATGAACTCTCCCCTGAGTGAGTGTGATGGGAGATAAACAGCATTGCTCAGCGTGTGTGTGTGTGTGTGTGTGTGAGAGACTCCATGGAGGAGGCTGCTGTCAGGATATTTCAGTCTGGAGATTTGGCCATCTCTCCCTCTGTCTCTCTGATCGTCATGTGACTCAGCCTCCCCTTATTCCTTTCACTTCCCTCCTCTCAGGAAAAGAACACAACACAGGAGAAAAGTTTTCCATACTCATCCATCACTTTGCTCCTCACCTCTTCTCCTCCATCCGCAGAGGATGGATGGATGCGCTGGGAGTTGGGATGAGGAAGAGAGAGGAAGCTTGCGCTATCTATCACCTTATCACTCCATCAGTGAAGGAGAGGCTCTAGGTCACACGGGAAAGGGAACAACGCACACACACACATGATACACACTCAAAATGCAAAGGTCCTTTGGGTGTTGTGAGCTCTCCTGCTCTGCCCAATTAGCCCAGGTGTGCTGCCGCAGCTGCAGCTGTGCTGGGTTGAAACGATTCCCAAGAGTGTGTACTTGTATGTGTGTGTGCGATTCATGGTGTGTGCCGAGTGGTCTCCCTATCGTATCGGAGAAACTCCATCCATAGATCAGGGAATAAGACAGGAGAGCAGAGTAAGCAGAGTGCGTTAACAGAGTACCCATCCATCCCTGCTGTTAAACATATATATATGTGCATTTTTGGGATTGAAATTCATCTCTTGAGATAAATCCAACCAGGTGCACAGTTACTATCAATGGACAGCTCAGAATATTCTCAAGTATCCAGGAGTGCGTTCAATTTCGGCAACTATTGTGTAGTATCTCATGGTACTCACAGTAAATCACCAATATCAGCTGTCCTGTGGACGCCTGGTCAATATCAATTATTTTCAAAAATAGCTTTGACTTCACCTGCAGTTGCTGTCCTCCCTAAACAGAAGTGATAAATAATGATGTGTTCAAATACCGCTGGGAAAGTTTGGCATCTCTGACTTTTCATAAAAACTACTTGAAACAGGTGAATATTGAGGATAAAATAAAAAAACAAAAAAACCCAACAAAAATAAAATAAATGGCTGGTTGCTGTTAAGGCAAATAATGGCCCCGACTGCAGCATTGCAGGTTGGAGAGTTGTGGAGGTTTGGCAGAGGTCTGCACTCTGCTGAGTGCCTTCAACTTAATTATTCTATATTTGTGTTCAGGGTCATCTTTGCTGAGAGCTAATTTTGTGCCTGCTGGTAATTATTGATATTGACAACAGGGGAGAAGAGCCTGAATACTGGTGGTACCGGCTGAACCACAGGGCAGCCAGTGTTGGAGTCTGACTGCTCCTGAACTCCTACGGAGATGTGCGTGCCACAAAGTGAAAATAATGTGGCTTCTGGTGTGCTTTGTCTGGCTTTTCAAATAAACGCACTAAAACAGGATGACATACTTGCTTTGCTCTTCAGCACCTCAGGTCCTGGAACTGTCTCTGCAGCAACACTTCCTCATCTTGTCAGCTGCTTTTTATAAATGGGGCTATACTTCATTTCACCATATGGCCCACCAAGTAGACAGTGATGAAGCAGGTTTAAAGCATCTTGGGTAAGTCTGGGCACATGTCTTTGAATCGGGGCAGTTAGGTATAGCCCTTGTGGGATGCAACAGCTTGGTTCATTCACTGGGAGTTCCTATTTACGAGATCCTCCATCATCTTTGGATGAGAAAACATTATTTTTACTCTGTTCTACTTACTGTTTGCAGGTGCACGACGAGCTAAGCTAGACACACTCACACATTTCAGTAGTCCATTTGTTTCACCTCCTCTTCTATACTCCCTCATTCATACTGTATGTGCTGCAAAAGACGCTGTTGTTTTATACAACTTTTTCTCTTCCTAGCACAGTATATCTGCTGTCCCATTTAAATACAGGGCCGAAAGAGTTTAATATAGTATGGGATAGCTAGATTGGTTCACTGTCTCCCTAAAAAAGTAATTTGAGGAAGTAAGTAAGTATTGCCCTTAATATTATGGATGAGGCAAGGCTGAACAAGAGATTGGGGGATAAGAGAGAAGAAAGGGAAGGAAAGAGACAGAAACCTTTTGGCTAAAGCTCAACTAGTCTCTAGAGGAGAGGGAAGGGAATGAAACGAGGGAAGAAAAGGTGAAAGTTTAGGAAGCTAAATTACAACCCAACTCTCCTGCTCTCACTTCCACTGCTCTTTTCTCCTCTACAGAGAGAAGAGGAGAGCTGCTCTTAATGAGGAATGGAACTTGTGCTGCTCCTGCTTTGAGTCATGCTGGCATTCAAATGATTATTTTTTGAGTAAGGTAGCGACAGAAAGATATTCAGTGGGATGAAGAAACGATTTAGCTCCTGCTTTCGCTCCCTCTCCTTTCTCTCCTCATCTCTCTCCTCTCCTTCACTGATGTGGCAGCCTCCTCTCAGCCCTGACATCATTTTGAAAGGGAACGAGGATGTGTGCAAAGGCCCAGAGGGATCATGACCTGCAAACCTCTGTACAGGTCACGATGCCTGCCCTCTGCATCTCCACCCTCATATTTGACACCAATTCTGTGAACATTTAACGGACCATCCAGGACAATCATCTCATGGGGACTTGGATCTCATTATGTTTCATTTCACTTCACAATTTCCAATCTGTAATGAAGGTATTTTTTGCTTTTTTTGTCGTTTTATTCTCAGGTGACCCACAAAAACAAGCTAAGCTGCCCGTGTTGGGTCTCAGCAAAACAGATCTTTACAATACTGCACTTTATCTTCTGATACTTTAAAGGTCAATGTCCACCGGATCTGGCTGGGTCACGTTGCGGCTCCGTCGTGGCTGGCGGAGATAATTCACTGCCATTTTAACCGTAAGCCGCAGCAATGTCCACCGATTCCATGACTGGAGTCTCTCTCTCAGGTTTTTTTTGCTGCTATCTTTATGTGCCGGGTCTATTTTGGTTGAAGAAGTTTGCATCTCCAAAGTGTGACATTCACTTGTGAATGTATAAAAATGCCTATACTTATTTCCAATTGAAAGTTAGAGAGAGAAGGAAAAAGGGGGGAGGGGACAGTTTTTCTCTTTATCCTCTTTTGAGTTGGCAAACAAAAAAACTGCCCATCACAGCCAACATGTGGTAAGGAGCAGGACAGACACAACCTGGTCTGCTGAGTCTCAGCCTGTTAAATCTCTGTTCTGTCCCCTCCTGATCTCCGTGATCACCTCTGCTGTGTTTTAATACTGTCCAATTCACAATATCGTTGTTCTCATTTACATATTTTTCTGTTTCTCTTGTCAGACAACTGAAAGAGTATAAAATAACAATTTAATCACGGCTCATAAATACTACAGCAGTCATTCCCAAGCTGCTGCAGTGCTAATAAACTCCTTATTTATATCATTATCATAAAATCACTGACATTTAAAATGAGTGATCACAGCAGGCCACAAAAGGTCGTCTTCTTAATGCCACACAGCCCACGACCCTCACTGGGCAGGTCTATTGTTGTTCTGCAAGAGCTCCGTTTTGTTGTGAGACAAACGGCTTGGTGAGGATCGAGGGCTGACACTAAGAGAATATATATATATATATAGAAAATATGCATTTATAAATTTTACAGACAGAGGCTACTCTATATACACTATTCAGGCATAGGGTAGTCCAATAATTAAAGTACAGCCACAAAACATCTGTTGTCTAAATGAGCTGCAAACGTGTATTGTACAACATAATAAAACTATGGCAAAACAATTATAAACTATATTGAATTATATTATATTGGCTGTTGAAGAACAGACGCTCCGCTTTCTTTCCTGTGGGCACAGAAACAGCAACGGAGCCGCAAGCAACTGGAATGCAAAGCAGCTGGATCCTGTGGACATTCGGTTTTAGGTTTACTGACCATAAGGAGATCTAAAGCCCCTGTTGAAAATCTGCCTGAGGTCCGACAGACAAGAAGAAGGAAAAACAGTGTTAGAAAAAAACTAAAGACGTAAATAATTCCCTGTCCAAAAACAACCCCAAGAGCCTTGTTCCTCTGTTTTGCCTTCCAGTGCACTCACCTTTGTCTTCGTGGACATGTACTCTCAACTCACCTTCGGGGGTGAGGATGCGAAGGGCTGAGGATTCGGCCTGGGAGTTGCTTTTGGACGCGGCCACGCTCAAAAACATAATCAATACATTTCCGAGGCGGTCTTTGTTGGGAAATACAGACACAGTAAGGGTCCTTGGTTGTGGGACCAATGAGTAAGAACAGCACAGCACAGCATTAAGGCTGTGACTGTGACTGTGCGGGTGAGCGCGGGTTGGGTTGGACTGGATATGTAGAGAATGGGTCTGGAACACAGTGGACCTACAGCTGTCCAGAATGTGGTGATCACGTGAGGGTGTCTACAGTAGGTTGTGGAGTGGAAAGGATGTTGTGCCAGCTACTCCGATGATAAGGAGGCCTGACCATGAATCTCAAAACAACACGAGACACTGCTATTGGTGCGATGAGTCCTGCTTTGCTGGATCTCCTCTCAATGTCTATGAAGGCTCTATGGGTTTGGTAGCTCCATCAGAGTTTTACGGATGATAGGACTATTGGGGTGAGAAGTGTGGATTGGTATGGCTGAGAGGATATAGAGGAGATGTAGGGACTAAAAGAGACTTAAAGTGTGGATCCCGGATGACAAAAAGAATGGCTGTGAAAGGAAGAGCAGGGCACGGGCCGTAAAAGCAGCAACAGTGCACTTTAAAGGTAAAAGATGTGGATGGAAATGAGTAAAATGTCAGTGAGAAACATTTATATTTTCGCATTTCAGAAGCAGTGGTTTGGTTGGATGCGGCTGCTGCTTTTATGCCCCTGTCCTTCATGGTGATTGGCTCAGTAGTAAACCTTGAGACTCAGTGTCTGCCAGGAAAAATGTCTCAGCCTTCAATGTCGTGGACTGGATGTCCAATTTTGAAATCCAGCAAACACTGAGTCTAAACAAAAAACAATTGTCAACATAAACAGTTACTGTAAAACAATCAAAAAAAGGATTTAACTGGAATTCCCGAATGCTCTGCTGCCTTGCTTAAATATCAAACAGAGAGAAAGAGACACAGGAACAGGGAGAAAACAGACAAAAACGCTAAAAAAAAAGAGAAATGAATTAAACTGGAGTAACACAGAGGAGCAGCAGAGCAAATTGAGGAGTCCAGAAGAAAAGAGGCAAAGAAATAAGAAAACATGACATCATTCAAAATGACAGGGCATGATAACACACACACACACACACATCTGCACTCTTTAACACACAAACACACATTGTGCTGGTTCACATGGTAGACTGACACACCTCTTTCTGAGTCATACTTGAGCAGGATGGACCAATTGAAATGGCGGACTGAATGGTGAAGGCAAGCGATTGGACGGCGTGAGTGGAGGGCGGAGTAACAGGGATAACAGTGATGACAAGGTGCAGACCGATGGGAAGCTTTTTAACAGTATAATGACACGTTTTACCCTTTCTGCCTTTGTTCAACCCGTGTTTACATCCAGAGCAACGATGTTAACACAGTCCTTATCAACTACACACAACAGTTAGGAGGAAGCCTGTGAAAAATAGATGATCTTAATGTCTCAGTCTTCCTTGGTTAAAGGCTTTTTAATGTAATAATAATATCATAATCTTTTTTTCTGTCTGTTCTACCCCTTCATGCAAGATTTTCAGTTAAAACAATATAAAACCAATTCAAAGCTATAAACCACACATAAAGTAGCTAAAGTAAATCTGGTTGTCAAATATAATCCTTTTAGTCTGGCACTAAACCTGAGAACAGATTTTAACATTATTGAAAGAATAGACACCCCACACATCAAGACCATTTCCACCAACATGCACTGATTGTTTAGCCTTGACAGTGAGAAAAGAGCATATGTTGAATGAGTAAATACAGAGGACAGCACACTGGACATCATCATCATCATTTAGACTATGATTACAGTCACTTCGCTGGGTAACCCCCCAAACTTCCTGTATCAGCGCAGAAACAGACATCCATCAAAAGCAAATTAGTCTTTCATTGTCTAATATATGTTGATTACTGTGTGGAAAAGGCAAAGAAACAGTTGAAATGAGATAGTGGAAAAGAAGGAATGGAAACTCTACAGAGACAAAAGGTGCACTGAAACCTGCTGAACTGGATTAATAATTCTCACTCACAGCACACCACACTACCTTGTCGTTAGCTTGTTTTTGGCCAAGCGAGTGGCATGGCTGTAGGGATGGCGATGTCGGTCTGATGGTTGGCCGGTCGGTCGGTCAACCACTTTGGTCCAGACTGAAACATCTCAACAACTACTGGATGCCATGAAATTTGGTAAAGACATCGACATCCCCCTCAGGATGAACTATAATACTTCATTTACTGCCACCATCAGGTCAAACTTTTAATTTATCCAGTAATCTGGTTTATGACCAAACTAATGACATTCCCATCAGCCTCATTTGTACTGCACAGAGCCACAAGCATGGTTGTAGACTCTTAGTCTTGTTATCATTTCTCCTGCTACATGATGCTGACGATCCTGATTCCGGTCGATTTTATCTGCTAACTTCCAACAGCAACTGGGCCAGACTGGAACAGATGAAGTCCAACTTGGTATGATCAGTTGTGACAAAACTATATATATATAAACTATAATCATTCCAACAATCTGAATGCGTATCATGTCCAGCATGATTCAGTCACACATACAGTATTGTGTACTGAAGGCCTTTTCTTGGATATAGCACATCTGCACACTCGCACAAAGGTTAAGACACAGCTTTTGGTTTTGGACCCCTGCATGGAGAACTCCCCTGCTTAGGAGAAATAAAGGAAAATTCAAGTCCACCTCATGCCACTTTCATCACTACACTCAGTGCAGCAGGGCAGCACTACAGTATGAGACTGTCTGCCACTCTGCTCCGTGCTGCTCTCTTCTTGACATTTCTGTAGATGAAATATTCATAGAGAAAGTTTCCAACATGAAACATTCATAGCGAGTGTTGTCGGGGCAGTTTTTCCTCCCACACATTACTTGCAGCTTTTCAGTCAAACTAAGTATTTACTATATGTTCTGTCACAGTAGTTAAAGCAATTATGAATGAACATTGCCATCTGTGGAAATTAATGAGCTTTATTACTCATTCTATTACTTTTGATTTTCCTTTTCAGGCATATCAACAATCCATCAGTTTCTGCTGTCACCTATCCGGTGCATATCCATCATCGGTCATTTGTACCTCCAGATTTATGGATGAACTAATACACTTAATGTTTCCAGGAGGCAAATGAGCTCTATTAGGTGGTTTATTCGATGAAGTAACATTAATACATCATGTGGTTGAGTTTAACTTTACTATTATAATTTATCATACTGATATCAGTTGGTGGGCTGGAAGTAGGGTACATAACATCAGGAAACCTTGACACACACCCACTGGCACCCCCCCGAGCGGTTGCAGTAACACGGCTTCCAATCGCTGCTAACCCCCAAAAGTTATGAAAGATTCATCACATTTAACACTTCACTTAACACTGCAACCTACACCTTGTGGCATCAAACTTTTACACCCCCGAGCAGCATCTTTGAGACTTTTTGCCAAGGTTTGTCACCGTGTCTCACTCTTTCTGTGTTCCCCTTTCCTCTGGGATTTTTTTCCCCCCTCTCCCACTCACTCTCTCTCTCATTCGCCCTCTCCCTAAAGGACTGGTGTTATTAATTACATCTCCACAACAGAGGAATAGAAGAAAGAAAGAGGGGCAATGTGAAACTTCTGTTAGATTCATCTCTGTTAGCTCTGACCCAGATACAGCTAGGGATTGGCACCGGCTGGCTTGTGTGTCTCCTTGTGTGCGTGTGTGTGTGAGCTAATAGATGAAAAACAGCTATTCATGGAATGTCAAGCTGCTTTGCATATACCCACACTTATGTTTTTGGAAGTCTGTGTGTGTGTTTGGCAGTAGGGTAAACGATGTGTGAGGAGATGATCCTATTATCCTCGTCTTGTTGTTGACTGCTGGCCGTATAGTGACAACAGAGATTAACACCACAACATAGGAAACGACTTTGTTTACCCACCTCAAGGTGACGAGGATTTATGAATCTACATGGAGAATACAACGGTCACATTGTCCACATCAGCTGCTGACTCCATTATCTGCACAGTTGTAAGTGCACTTTTTGCAAATGGGGAAACCATTATATATGAAACAGAAGTTTAAAGCCCTATTCTATTTTTTACTGACTCTAAAACTGACTGACCTGAGATATAGAGACTTACATTATGAGGCGGCTTAGTTTAAGATTTACATATATTTTGGTGGACTTAAAAATGTTCAAAAGGTTGGAAAATTGTGGGAACCTCAAAGTAAATATGACCTGCATTTGGGATTATTAATGTTTGAAAAAGCAATTTTTTCTATGGTGAAGTCTGTAATCTGAAATGTGGGATTGGACTATTCTAATTAGGTTTAATATAAGAAGAGTTTTTCATGCTGTAATCATATAATAATAAAAATAATTGCCAATTCATCACTTTTTATTACTTGTTAAATGTTGGTCAATGTACATATTTGTGATTTGCATTAAGAAAGAAAATCCACAAGTAAAGAAAATGTATCCAGTAAACAAGTGTTCCACAGATAAATATGATTCCTTACCGCAAGCTCCTTGTAAATATGTTACATAATAATGCTTGTTAGAATTGAAAACAGCTTATTTTTTGAAAGCAGGCAACAGATCAAGCTACCATCACTGAAGTCAGCCAAATTGCACTGTACTGCTGTGCTTTACTCTACCACGGCCTCTAACCTGAACGTGGGAATGAACTCACCCACAGGGAGTATCCAAAATAATATAAACACCTCATGGAAAAGTACTTTATCTCTGAAGAAATATTTGAACATCACTATCAAAAATACGACAACAAAGGCAGTCATTTTAGGGTTGAAGGCCAATTGGCAGAATTTGTCATAAATTGTACACATTGTGTGTATCCTTGAGGTCTAAAAAAGGTGTCGAATGCATTTCCTTCCTCATAAAACATTTGCAAGGGCCTTTTAAAAATATTTGAAATTGAGCATTGTTTACATCGATGTTTGCTAGCTTGCAGCTTTCTTCTTCCCTGCCTTTGCAGATGCATTTCCACGTTTCTTGGCGTGTTGTAGCACCAACTGTCGATCAGCAGAACAGCATGAAACAAGAGGCAGGAATGTGCATTGCATTGCTCACGTGCTTGAGCGAGTGCACCATACAAACAGAACGGGGTGCCCCTCTTAAAAACATTGCTACTAGTGGTCAAAAACTCCACAGAGTACCTTTAAGCTGTTTGATTGGTATGTTAACAAATCCAAAAGGTAAGTGCTGGTAGGATGGAAGATATCACTTCCTCTCTTTGTCCCACTACTCCTAACATATAGGGTGAGTTTTTAACATTGAATTAAAGGTGCCCTGTGGAGTTTTTGACCACTAGTTGCGCTGTAGAACAATGTTTTTAAGACGGTGTTCCTGTTTGATCAGTATTTCGTGCACGAGGATGCACTCGCACGTGGGAGATGTGATGCACAGTCCTGCTGATGGTTTCACACTATTCCACTGATCTACAGTTGGTGGTGGTAACGTTCCACGAAATGTAACAATGTGCTGACAAAGACCAGGAAGAAAAAGACTGCTGGTAAGCAAAACATGGATGTAAACAATGTAGGCTTCAAATTCATCCAAAAATGGCTCTGCAAATGTTTTATGAGTGAAGGAAATACATTCAGCACCTTTATTTAGTCTCAAGGATACGCACAACGTGTTTTGTTGAGAAATAGTGAATGTAAATATAACTAAAAAAACCTCCACAGGGCACCTTTAAGGTTGTTCTTCGATTGCGGTCACTGGCTGTGTAACATACAGCAGCCATGAGTGGAAAAGCAGCAGGGAAGAGCTGTTGTTGGACTCTGAGTGGGAGGCTGATTTACAGAAAGCTGTAGGATTCACTGCAGGTCCAGCATGTACTGTGCTTGAAAATGAAGTAGTACAAAAGATGTGGTCGTACTATTTTGCCTGGCACCACTGGCAATCAGCACTTAAATATGTGAGTTTCCAAAGCAACGTGAGACCACCAACAGACGGGGTAAGAGTTTATGACATCTGTGGCCAAAAATAACAAAATTATTCAATTCAAGGGTAACAGTCTTGAAAATCATGGCAGCTTATACCAAACACAGACAAACTGCAAAAAGGAACAGAAACTAAGGCACACAGTGTGACACACATATACAGTAACTATGAAGGTGACTACAGAAACCCACCTGTGCGTGTTTGCACTGTTTGAGGTGTATACATTATTTTGTCCACGCACACCTTGATAAGATGACTGTTTGGGGTGAGATGTGATGAGAGAGTGTTATGATAGAGTGAATTCATGTGGGGGCTGACCCAGACAGAGCTGCTTGGGCTACAGTGTTGATCTGTTCAGCCTGTTCGGGAAGCCGAGGGCCATCTGTTAACATGGCAGAGCCACAGTTCTCTCACTGACTTATAGGAGGAGTGCTAGCATGGCACGCACACATGCAAACAGACAATCAGAAATTCAAACTCATATCCTAAGCACACAAAGCAACATATAATATAACATAACATACTCGCAGGACATTCACATTCACAGAAAAAGATGCAGAAAACTACAGGTTACGTAAGTCCTCCCCCCTGTTGACAGATTTTGAGACTGTGTCAGTTGCTCTCTCTGTTCTTAGCTCTCCTTGTTCTTTCTGTTTGTTTCTAATACCTCCATTATCCTCTCTTCCTTTCCTTTACCAGCTCTCTCTGCCCTGGTGCTAAACAGAACAACAAAAATCAACTCATAAACGCTTCTGTTCATCATTATAATATTCCCCATGGCTCTAATTCAGCATGTATTGAAGAGTAAAGTGAAACAATCTTTACACAACTAAACAACTTTTAGTGTTAAAGTGCTGAAAAAAGTGCTCCTTTAACTTCAAAATTATTGTTTCATATTAAATATGCATGCTCTAGAGTACAGAGACAACACCAATGTGTCACTGTTCTATCACTCACTTACTGCACTGCAGCTTTTAAAATGAAGACCATACAAGGTTGCATCTTTTACAAAGTTCCTAGAAATTACATTTATATGCTACTGATTGACAACAGCAAATATGTTTTGAAGGACACATAACTTTCACTTTCATTACACAGAATGGAAGTCATAATAACTCGAGTCTTCTCTCTCTCACCAAAACAGCTTCTGTTAGCTATTTCATTCGATAACAATCAGCAAGCAAAGTAATTTACAGAAAGCTTCAGCATAATGTTTTCATGACTTCTTAAAAATTATCAACACAATGAGAAAATGTTATTTAATGTATACTGCAATAAAATATTGTCTCCCGGCAACTAATATAGTTTCAATAAACGTTTATATACTTATGTTGAGGTAACTTAAGGCACGTGGGTAAGGTTAGAGAAAGACTGTCGTCTGGTTTAATATAAAAACAACAACAGCAATATCTAGTTTAGCCAAAACCGATATCTGTCCCTAACCTAAATCAAAGTGATTTTGTTGCCTTAAAACAAACCAAACACAGAACTCAGAATGCGAACCACGGTCTCTGGTGTCAAAGTCTTGCGTTGTGTACGCCCACCATCAACCCTGACCACCCGCCTACAACTTCTGTGTGGTACAAGACTGTAACGTGGCAAAAAAACATTCCAAACAAATATAATCCTGGCGGCAATTACACTTCCCACAACACATTATCTGGCAAAACAAATAAGTAGTACATAAACATGATTTAAAGGAAACCAGGTTAGTTTGGTAGCTGCTTGCCAGTAAGGATCAAATGTCACCCAAGTAATGTTACTTACTCGTAAAAGACTTTGAGGTGTGGCATGAAGGCATGTGATGCTGGAAAAACAGAGAATGAACTGACAACATATTCACAGAATTTTAATTTAGCTTATTGAGTAAATAGAAATGACAAATATTTGTAAGTTCCAGCTTGTCCAAAGTAAGGATGGGAAGTTTTTATCATTATAAACAGAATCCCTTTGAAGAAAGATGACGCAACTTGCGATGGGCATTGTCCTTACTTCCTGATATTTTTTACACAAAACAATGAATCAATTAATTACAAAAATTAGCTATAGAGTAACAGATAATGAAAATAATCATTTGTTACACCCCTAAAGGAATGGCACATCATGGATGCCCAAATGGGTAATTCATAGGTTACTTCACTTATGCGGATATCTCCTCTCACAAATCTATATGTTTCAAATACTGGCTGTACAAAAACAAGTTGCAAGGGTTATATAGAGTTTTTGAATGACTTCTGAAAAACTGATACTTCCTATACTGCTTCTGCTGCACACAGCAGCCAACAGCCTATAGATCAGTGCAGAAACAGTGAGAGCATCATTACCCTGATACAAGCTGCTGTCTGCCAAAATATCCAGCATGCTATCTTTCTGACAGCTCACTGAGGGTGGAACAGGGAGGAGATAATACGAAACTATATTTACAATTTGCAGCATACATCATGTGCAGTGTTCTGTGGCTTCTCCTGATGCGTCTGTCACAAGCAGCTGACTCTGACTGCAGAATGCACGACTCAACACAACAAGTCAACTCAAACAGGGAGACACTTCTCATTGACCCTGAGGGGAACTAGTGCCGTCCTGGATGTGTGTGTGTGTGTGTGTGTGTTTGTGTGTGTGTGTAGCTCATTGTGTGTCAGAGTGCATCCATGTCTACCTTTGTGTATGGCTGAGATTTTCTTTATGTGTCTGCATGATTACCATCATTTCCTTCAACCTCTTACACGTCTCTTTTCTTCAGTCCCAGTTCACAGATGCACGAGTGATTCAGAGCTGTTTTTAAGTCTTCTGGAGCAAGTCCAAGTCTTCATAAGCAAATTCTAAGTCAGGATGCAAGTGTTTCAGGTCCCTGAAGTGGACACTTAAAATGACACTGCATTTGTGTTAATAGTGATATTTTGGGCTGGGCTGAAAGGATGGTATTGTAGGCCTGTGGTTTGGTAACCATGAAATTTGGTGGTGCCCAGAGGATGACTTTTCATCCAGTACCATCATCAGGTTTTAATTTGTCCAATACTTTGGTTTATGACCAAATACCTGCAAACTAATGACATTCCCATCAGCCTCAGCTGTACTTTGTATTTTGTGCTAATTACCAAATGTAAGCATACCAACACGCTAAACTACAGTAAGATGTTGAACATGGAAATATTATATCTGCAGCATGTTAGCATGCTGACCCCAGGACCACTGACTTGTAAAAGAAAGTCTCAAGTACAGTAGGTCAATTCTTTTGTCATTATTTTTGTGACTCAAGTCCACAGCTCTGGTGTGACTCTGATGTGTGTTTCTAATGCATGTCTATAATTACGTAGTTACATTTTGATCCAACTTTTCATAGTGCTTGTGCGTACGTTTGTGTTTGTTTAATTCTACCACCTCTCCGCCCCTATGTATCTCTTCTCCTCCTCCCTCCCCTTCAGTCAAAATCTTAATGCGCCTCCTCCATCATCTCCTCTCCTCTCTTTGTTCCTCTCTTCCTCCCAGCCTCCAGAAAAGGCTGCTCCAGTGCAGTGCAAGCTAAAGATAAGAGTCCACACGCTCACACACAAACAGACTGTGTGTGACACGCGTGCACGCCCGCACACGCACAAACACCTTACTCTCTGAGTGTTGACCACACTAACACACATCCACAAATAACATACTGTGTGGACGCCGTATTTTATGTGTGTATTTTGTACTCTTGGCACTTCTGTAATTACCTTGGGGTAAAAATATCAAAATACTGCAAGCGATGAAATGCCGCATAGGATCGACAAAGGGGTGTCGGGGTCCTGCTCGCCTCTCAGACAGTCATCCAGACCGAGAGGAGAGGGGATTTGTGGATGAGAGCTGCTCCTGCATATTTTACAACCTGTTCTGAAACCATCTGCTCCCTGACACACTCACATATGCACACACACACACACACACACACACACACAATAATACAATCTAGCATAGTCAAGTCTACCTTCCAGGAATGTGCCTCTATTTAACAGACATTGCACCTGTTAATATATGTGCAAACAAAGACACAACCACAAGCACACACACACACACACACACAAACTTTCATAACGCAGAGTTAGGGAAGGGGTCGTCATTATCGGACACACCTCTCAGCAGCACCCACCTATCATAACAATACCTTAACCAGATTGCCATGGAAACAAGTTGCCACAGCAAACCTGTCGGAGTGGTCAGACAGCCCTGAGATGACCTTTATGCCCAACAAGAGCCAACTGCTGTTAACAAACCTGCTGTGGTCTCGCTTAATAACAACTTGTACTTCTGTGACCTTTGTACACAGTGTGTCAGCCATTAGTTTGAGATAAATTTATGCAGTTTGGCAAGGGCGTTAATTCTATTTTAGATCATGATGTAATAACAGAAATAGATTGTTTTCCACCAAAGAAACTATTTAAGCCATTCGGAGAAACAAGCTATTTGGAGCCTAAGCTGCGGAGATTACAGCTAGAAAAACTAGTTAGTTTGTTGCAGTTTAATTTACTGCGATTACATTTACATATTTTGGCACTGGGCGTCTTAAATTAAGCTTGTAAGTCAAGCACAGACTCAATGGGAAAATAACAGAATGTTCTTGATTGAATTTCTGTGGTCCAGTGATCTTTAATGGAGGCCAGTGACCTTTAACAGAGGATGTTATTAGAGAATGTTAGCAACAGAGAGGATCTATTCATCCAAGATGGCACCCCTTGTACAACCTGATCAAGCTCTCTAATCTCTCTGGTTCTGATCTACTGCAACAGCAGTGAGCCGGAATTACAAGACACAATGCGAGAGGAACACAGCAAGTTAGTCAAGTTTAAAAGGTAATTCCAAGTTATCAAAACTCGGGCTTTATCATTTCGGCTTTGGCCATCATTGCTATTGGTAATAATAACCATGTACTCAGCAAGTCAGATAGACAAGAAACAAAATCAGCCAGATGATCAGAAAGGTTAGTCAAACTTATTGGGAAGAGAAAACAAAGGCATATGGTAAATTGTCCCTTGTAAACAGCCAGCACAGTCTACAGACCTTCACAATTCAACTTTGACCTACACAACTTACCATAGTTGTTGGCTCTAGAGCCATGTTAGTAGAATGATAAGACGAATTATTACGATGAATCCTAATAACTTTGGTGATCCCTTGACTTTTCACCTAGGTCCATCATCAGGTCAAACTTTCAACTTGTATAGTGCCTTGGTAGTTCAATGGTTACAGCACATGCCATACAACAGCAATGTTGCTGGCTTGATTCCAGTCGGCAAACTTTGTTGCATGTCATGCCCCCCCCTCTCTTCACTCACACTCTGTTTAATAAAGGCAAAAATGCCAAATTATACCTTTAAAAAAAAGTCAACTTGTCCAATACTTTGGTTTATGATCAAATATCGTCAAAACTATTGACATTCCCATCAGCCTCAGCCGTACTTCCGTACTGTGCTTAGAGCTAATTAGCAAATGTTAGCATGCTAACACGCTAAACTACTATAAAAGTACCACTGTGCGTAAGTGGAATCTTACATAGCTGATAGACTCGTAGTCTTATTTTTAGCCACGCTAATGACATGGCTCTAAGGATGGCAATATCAGTCTGTTGGTCAGTCCACCAGTTCGGTTCAGACTGAAATATCTCAGCTACTGAATGGATTGCCAATAGATTTTGTACAGACATTCATGGTTCCAAATGACTTCGGTAATCCCCTGACTTTTCATCTAGAGCCACCATGAGGTATTTCACTTTGCCCAACACTCTGGTTTATGAGCAATTACGTGCAAAACTGAGCTACTTTGTGTTAAAAAATGTTAGCTTGCTAAACTAAGGTCTCTACCGAAGTACGATCAAAGTTTACAACTTGTCTGACAGTCTTACTGCTAATGTCTCTTGCCCTGTCACACGTTGCTGTAATGTCACCGTGTTCCAGATGTCTTACTTTGGTGAGGACAATATCATCACAACCAACAGAAAAGATGGCCGTCACAATGAAAATAAGGCCCAAGATGTAATAAAGTGGAATTATTCTTTAAATGTCTGCTGAAATAACAATACGGGACCACCCTTTCCCTGTCTCACCACGTCTCCATCTCAGTCTCCCTGCCAACCTAACTAGACAAGAGTCTTCTTTTGTGGTGGTGGTGCAGCGGTGCAGAGCTGTGGACGGTGGATGGATCGCGGACGGCGTGGAAGAGCTGTGAAAGACAAAGCCACGACAGATAAAACAGGTAACAGCATGTCCAGCGGACTGAGGGCTGATGGGAGAGAGGCAGGGGGGCGGGGACGCGGGATGGGGCCCTACCTCCCGTGATCATTGAACTTAGAACCCTAGCCACCATGGTGGGTGGTCGTGGTCGGTGGTGGTGGGGGGTTTAAAGGGACACACAGAACATGCTGGAAACTCTGTACCTTTCAATGTGCCTTCAGAGAGGGCCCAACTCACCCCCGGAACCAATAAATCTAGAGGAATGAGACCGTGTTAGTCAGGCAGAAGCAGAAGACAGCAAGGAAGGAAGAATGGATGAGAGTTAGAAACAGGAGAGAGTCAAAGAGAGAGAAAGAGGGAAAGAGGGATGGAGTAAGGCCAGAAGGAAGCGATGAAAGATTAAGCTGGTTGATGTTCCTACATTTTGTCTTTCCAGTGATTCTGAGTCCAGTTCTTTGGATTAACACTTTTTTGTTGTGTAACAATCAGGAAGCCGTTGACTCTTAAACCAAAGTTCTCAAACCAAAGCAGACATTTACAACCACCTTACAAACTGTATTCCATTGAGCTACACCGGTAAGCTGTTTCTTTCTGTAAGCAATCTTGCCTTTTTGTGTTGCTATTTGTATAATAAACCAACATCTGACCCTGTTTTCACCCTAAACAGTGCCGTGTATAAAAAAGGTTTTCTGGCAAAAAATACCAAGCCAGAAAAAAAGACCACCTTCTCGACCAAAAATTAGAAAAGAAAAAGCGAAAACAGGAATACGAATTTAGTAATATGAAAGATTTTGTGTGCTTTCAAGAAAACGGGAAGGGCCTCTTGAGATATAAAGTGTGCATGTGTTATACTGAGTGTGCAAGGGTCTGGGAGAGCTTCTCGATTGGTCGGATACCCTTGGCAGACGCCTCCTGAAAAAGGAAGATCAATTTCCATCTGTATTTCTCAAGAGTTGGACGGAAACATTCCTAACGTCAAATAAAATGTCATATAGACGGAAACAAAGGGATTTTTTCAGCATTAAGAAACCAATAGTGTCCACTGCTCCTTGTATAAATTTAAAAAGAAAGTGCCTTTGGATTAAGTGAGTAAAATACTGTGAACATAGGCACTAAATTCATAAAAAGTCTAATGCTAGCAGATGCTAGCACTTGTGTTTTTTTAAGTGTAGGAGGCAGTGGAAAGAATAAAAAACAAACCAAGCAGTTTGTCATCAACTCCTATACAGCCGGAGGGGAGGGGGAACAGGCAGGGAATTAGTGCTACCTCCTACAAATCTCACCCAAAGTGATCTCAGATCTTAGCTACGGGAACACTAAGGGGAAACTCTTCATTTTCTTCCAGATTTTAGTCTATCCCTGCCCCTGCGGCTGTACTAAACCACATGCAGAAGAGGGGAAGGGAGGGGGGTCGTCTCGTTTTCTTTTAGGGCGATTAAATGATCAACAACTCCCCCTCCCTCTAGCTCTGTATACCCACCACCATGCAAGCCCCGTCTGTCAGCACTCACTGGGCATGCTCCAAGGGGCCATCCCAAGCACGGCGTCTACGGTAGACCAGGCAAGGTAAGGGAGGAGGGAAAGGTGGGGGGGGGCTAATACCAGCGGTCAGCTGTCCTAACTCTGCAAACCGGCCGATTATGGAAGCTGTTCTTAACACCCAACTTGATCAATTTGATGCTGGAGTTGAAGAAGAGCCTCCACAGTCTGTAGTAGAGTCTGCAGAGCCAGAATAGGTGACCACCGGACTTCAACAAAAACTAGCCGGAGGGCCTACAAGGAAAGGAGAAGAGGATGGTCGAGGGGAAAAGGGAGGGTTCTACCGCAGAGTAGCAACTGTAGTTGGTACTAGCTCACTAATTGCGTTCGTCCGGATTCGGCCAAACCAAATCAAAAAGCAAAAAGAAAAAAAAGGCTCAGGCTCAAATCAAGCAGGACTCAGAAAGATGTGGAAAGACTACCGACCAGCCAGCTCCTTCTCCTTACTCCGTCTCTTTTTCTCCATGCGTTTCAGTCTCTTCTCCTCCCTGCGCTTGGCCTCCTCGGCCTCCTGGTGGCGCCGGCACTTGTGGAAGTTCTCCACCACCACGCCCACAAACATGTTCAGCACGAAGAATGCCACGATCAGCAGGAAGGAGATGAAGTACAGCAGCATCCACGGGTTGTAGTTCATTCTCGGCTGAAACATACACAGGATACACAAGATTTTATAGACGTTTACAGTAGAAGCCCCCTTTTACTGTATGTGCATATGGAATTCTAACTTATAAATGACTGCTAACAGGTAGTATCAGTACATGTTTTTGGGTGGCCCCAAATGATTTTCTGCAGCTACACCCAAATGATATGTGTTCTGGACATATTTTACATATGTGCACGTTCTGTGTACAGACGTGTGTAGCTGTGTGAGAGAGTTCGAATGTATTTACCTGTTGGTCAACTCCTACAGCATCTAGTCCGTCATACATAATATCCACCCAGCCGTCTTTTGACGCCAGAACAAACAGAGACATCAAAGCCTGAGACGCAGAAAGGGAAGAAGGGGTGAGATAGAAATACATACTGCGCTAAAAGCTTCATATTGAAGTAGTTCAACAAAACATTTGTTTATGTATTTGTTGATCAGAAATCTTGGCATTTCTGAGGCCTCACCTGTCCCAGGTTGTCAAAGTTGTACTTGTGTCTGACCCATTTGTAGTTGGCCAGCAAACAGTCTGACTTGTTGGTAATGTTCTTTACATGTTCTCCTTCACAAACAAAGAACTTCCCCTTGAAGAGCTGGGGTGGAAAAACACAGACAAGCTCTTTATTAATAATAAAAGTAAATTATGCTATTTGTGATAAGCCTGGTTTCAGAGATTGCGGGGAGGCATCAAAATAAGTAAATTCAGTTGGAAGTAGGGAGTTCTTGGAATGAGTAACTATGTGAAGTTCATGTCTGCATATATTACGATTAATTGATGATCGTTCTTTACCTAATCATCCCTCAACAGGAGCAGTCGTCTAACACATTTGAATTAGAAATGCTGTTTATTGATAGATTCAGATTTTTTTCAAGTCTATCTTAAAACAATCCTCATATTCCCATATGGATGTTAAAAGAGTTATTGGTGACTGAAATAATTCAGAATTCTTTCCTTGTTTCCCCAGACTGTGTTTACGAGCTGCCGTAGAGGGATAGTTACACAAGAAGGGAATTTTTGTACTTAACACACTTTCCTGCTCCCCAGTCTTACCCCACTACTTCTACTCATGTAGCTACCCATCTGTCTTCACTGGAACTCTCACTAAAGTTAATTGAACTTATTTCACGCTAGTTGCCTCAAATCTTATTTCAAGGTTAAGGGGTTAACGTTTGAGGGGAGCATTTATAAACGTACATAGATATATCACAGGCATATATGTACATGCATTCATACAAGTATATACATCTCATATACAGTATTTCCAGATGATTCATGCAATTTCAAGAGAATTTCAGATTGTTTTCCAGTCACTCTATCCAACAAGTCATGCTATTGGGTTAAACTACATTTAACTGGAAGGATTTTGTTGCCTTCAGACGGAGCCAGGTTAGCAGATTTTCCCTGTTTCCAGTCTTTATGCTAAGCTAAGCTAACTGGCTGCTGGCTGTAGCCGTACAGTTACTGTACAGACATGAGTGTGGTCTCAATCATCTCATCTAACTCTCTGCTTTTTAAAAGCTTTTTGAAAAGATATATTAACAACATACAATGAGTAAAGTGAATGGTATCTTTTGCCCAGAACAAGTCTTGGCAAAGCGTCCTGCGGGTACCTGGGGTACTCACCGGTGTGGTTCAGGTTATGAAAGGTTAGGGTCAGGGCACTAACTGGGATTAGGGTCTGCCAAAAGCAGTACCTGAAAACTAGAGTACAAAATACAGCAATGGCCTCTTGGTATAAAATAAATCACAAAAGAATTGTAGGTCACTGAATGACCACACTCGTATTGGCAACATTTTGAACATTTTCAACACCGGAGGTTAAGGACGATGCAGTGAATTCCATGGATGTCTTTTAACAAGTGACAGCTTCCAATCACTGCCTCATGGAATCGTCACAGCCATTAACCCTTCATGACACTACTTTACTTGGACAGATGGCTTATGGACATAAACATACTGATGGTAGATAGACAGGAGCCTGAACTGCACCAAGGGCACAGAGCTCGTTGGTATAGATTGGTCCTTGGGCTGTTAGCCATGAAATCTCCATTGCGACCAGATAAGCATACATAAGTGTCCGAGCGTATGAGTTATAGTGTGGAGAGTGCATGGAAAAACTATTTTTCAGCTGAGATTTCATGATGTATGTACTTCCAAGATGGGAGAGGAGAAAGTGAAGAATTGTGGGAATATTTGTCATATGTCAAACTGTTGCAGCGTGGTAGGAGGAGGATAATATTTCTATGCCACGGACAGCTTTCTGCCTTTTTGTTTTCTCATTATTTCTGTCTGTATCCTCCCTTTCCTCCCCTCTCCTCACCCTCCCCTCTCACCTGTACTCCCAGGATGCCAAAGATAATGAAGAAGGCGCAGCAGATGACCACAATGTTGCCGATGGGCTTCAGCGACGACATCAGGGTCTCCACCACCAGCTTCAGCCCCGGGGCTCTGCTGATCACACTGGAACACAGCATATAATAGGATATTAGTGCACTGCCTGCATGTGTGTTTGAGTGTGTATGTTTGTGCAGGGCACTTTTAGGTCACTTATAGTACAGCTCATACCAGATGGAGCAGGGATGCCTGCAGCGTTCCAACCCGCAACCCCCACAACCCCCCCAGGCCCTCACCCTGTCTGCACACACACTTTCACACACAAACCCTTTCTTTCTTTCTTTCTTTCTTTCTTTCTTCATGTCCCTTTTTTACCACAGTCAGAAATCTGTTTTCTCATTTGCACACATTTCACAACTTTTCAAACCAAAACACTTGTTGGCTTAAAGACAAATTAACTTCTCTTTCATTCACTCCTGCTCTTCTTTAAAAAAACAGCTTTTTCTCTCTTTCACACCTCTTTCTGCTTCCTTTAATTTCTGCCGTCAAGGAAACAGATACATCTAATTAAGCCAATGGACTGATGAGGATGTTTAATTAGTGCCAGCATGGCACCCGGCACTGCACTGCACTGCAGCTGAGCTTCTCCGACAGGGTAAAACACAAACATGCGCATCCTACATAAACGCTGCCAATGCACACACACTCGTCTGCACAGGCTTTCACACATGAAAGCACAGATGTACATGTGCATGAGCACACATGCACACACCAAAGTCAATATGATGTGATAGATAAAATTATACCTGAAAAGGCCTAAAAACAGCGCTACACAGGCAAAGAGGCTGTCAAGGTGATAATCTGATCTGCCTTTGTCTATCAGTCTTTGTCTGCATCGTATGTTTTCCCCTGAGCAGACAGTTGAGTGAAGGGAGAGTCAATAGCACATTAAGAGAAGACATGAGACAGTAAAAGGCCAGGACCGACCAAGGCCACTGATCAATAGCCCTGATCAGAAAATAACGAGCCTATGACTACACCTCATCACTTTGCACCTCACCGACTCTCGACATTCTATTGAAAACCATGTTGGGATGCAGCACCACTGCCGAGCTATAGAGGGTACTATTGTTCAAGAGCTGTATCTGCACGTGTCTCCTTTTAGGATTGATGCAGTTGTGCTGGTATGAGAACATATTTGCATTCAACTCAGCAAAGGCAGCGATCTAAGTCCAGCTGAAATGTTTTTGTCTGGAGAGGTCACCCTTCTGTTTCAGCCACTGTGATCTCTTTACAGTGAAATAGAAATGCAAAACACTGCAAGGATCAGTTGAAGATGCTTGTTGAATCCATCTGTTTCAGTCAAATGTTTAGGCAATTCGAAGGTTTTCATTTATTTCTTAATTTGTGTTTGTTCCTGATCTAGGCCAACTTGACACCCGTTCATTAGTGTGTGTGTCTCTCTAAACAATTTAGAAAGTGAAAAAAAAGTGAGAGGAAAAAGAAAAACTATCTTGAGAAGAGAACCCGTTGAATACCACACAAGAGGAGAGAGAAAGAAAGAAAAAATGCGACTCGTTGTGGAAGTCAGTGAGTTTGCAGATTCCATAAAGGACAGAAACACATCGTTTACAGCTGTTCTCCAGCTCAGTCCCTCAAATCACACAAAAAAAGATGTTTCCGCACATTGCTGCTTTGCATATGAAAACCTCAAGCCAACCTCTCTACCTCTTTACATCATGTTCTCCTTTTGAGCTCCACTCTGACAAATATGCTGAAGTGAAAAGGCTTATTAAGAAGGGGAATGAAGGAGAGACGAGCCTCTTATTATGAGTCAATACACTCTGATGATGCGGTACGTGGACACACACTGCGATGGGCTTCTCTCCATAAAGCCTATTTGCATATGACATGAAGAAAAGGATGAGGAGGAGCTGGATGGAGGGAGCCAGGGGGAGAAAAGTTAGCGCTCGCTTCTTCTAATCTACCTCTCTGCATAATTTCATAGCAGTTCACAGCGTGTCCTTGTTTTGTGTGCTGTACAAAGGAGCGGGAAGGAGTCTGCTGCGATGCAAAACACCTGCACACATGCACTACCCTTCTCTCTCCTCCACCAGCACATCCCTCACACTTAGGAAAGAGAACAACAAGTCGGGCAATAAGAGGCAGGCGTGTTCCCACAGTGCAAACACTGGGTGTAATTAAGAGATGCTGGGATCTAGAAATAGGGAAACAGAGGGAGGAGAGGAGGGCTGGTGAGTTGCAGGGATACAGAGGGAATAAAAAATGAGGCAGCTGCCATTTTCTTGCTTTTTTGTCTAAACTTTGTTTCTCGCTTCACCTTGCAGTGTAAATTCTTCCCGCTCTCCTCTTTTTCAACCTACAGCTGTCCTTCCTCTTCAGCTGTCAAACTTAACCACTCGCTGTGCTTGTACCCGTCGGTAAATGAGCGAAATGCTAATGTAAACTGTGAGCCAATTAATTCAGATGTCACACAAACATAATCTAAACCTCTTGAAGAATGGTAATTATGCGAGTTAGTTGGCCACCGTCAGCGCTGTCACATACGAGGCGTGAGGGTCAAAAAACGCACACACTAGTGAGAAAGCACATAAAGTGCCCAATGGAAGCCTTCGGATAATTACATCATCATCAAGTGACGGATGAGCTCAAAGGCTGAGCCGACAGGGGTCAGCCACAGGGGGGACTTATCAATAAACAAACCTGTTGGCCAGCCCTGACCTCACAAACGCCACAAAGCCATTTCGATAAGTCCGCCTGCAATGAAGCCTGGGAGTGTGGCAGGTACAATTAATGGATACACCGCAAGGAGGGTGGGGTTTCTAGGTTGCAGCTGAGTTGTCGATGAGGTGTAGGTGGTGTTGGGTGACATAAAAGTGCCATTTGGTGACATAGGGTAGTAACCTCTGGGCCTTCCCTGAGGCCGGCCCTCAGCTCAGGTTGTGGGCTTGATGAATGACTGCAGAGGTGTGTGTGTGTGTGTGTGTGTGTGTGCGTGTGTGTGTGTCCTGTTAAACAAAGCTGATGCATCATTCTGTGACACGCACACACGCTCATGCACACACGCTCGTGCACTTCTGTGGACCCTCCTCTCTCATTGTAATGCCGTCATTAATATCTAATGGGAAACAAACTGCAACAGACACCTGCACACGAACACGTTCACAAATACAAAGTCACCTGCCTGCTGCAATAATACTCACACAAACACATGTAGCAAGCCACTCAAGAATATGATGATGCTGCCGCCTGTGTTAACCCCCATGTGCACTGCACTGCCAGAGGGGAAAACACAGACAAGCTCATATTTAATTCAAACAGCCAGTGAGCGTGAGTCTGCCACAATCGAACTGGAGTGACAACAAGCTGATATTGAAACTAACACTGGAGCTTTATGAACGACAAAGCTCTGTTGTGGTGTGTTTGACAGATGCGATTTTGGAGAAAAACAACTTTATAGCTTAGAAGTTTTACTTATGAAAGTGGCAAAGATATTCTTACAGACATTGCAGCCTGACTGTGTAGCCATTACAATTTCTACATTAGATTTAATTGAACATTTTTTAATTACGCATCTAACAAACAGGCTTTTTGCAGAGAGAAAAGAATGCTTTGTTGTAATTAAGTTTAGTTATGTCTTCCTAAGAGAGTTTAAGCACATTTTGTTAGCATCTCATGGTGGTGATACCCTAAATAAATACTATAAATAAACATAAATAACATGCTATGAAGCCGTTTTTTTAGATTATCATAGCAAGTACAAATGTTGGCAAATAGTAGTGGTCCCTGAGGACAGCAGGAACAAGGACCCATCACAGCTGAGGGTGAGAGACAGAGGCTGAACTTCTCTTTAGGCCTTATGAAGCAGTTTTTTTAATCACCAGAAGATCCCCATGAAACTAAGGGGGTAGTGAAACTAAGCTAAATATTTAGGCTATAGGCTTTCAAAGCCACCATCTAGCAGCTATTACTGGTACTGCATGTGAAGCATTTGCTTCAGTGCAGCCACATAGAGCCTAAGAGGAACACTCTTGCCAACTCTTTGGGGAAGTTTCGAGTTTAAGATGCCACCTGTAGTGGGAATGAAGGGCCAAAATGAGGAAAAGATGTTTGTTTGTTTTTTTCAAATTTAGCAAGCCTTGTGAGAACATGACTTAAGGGAGAAGATTAATCTATCTATGTCCTTATTATGTTTAGATCTTGAAATTGTAGCTATAAGATGGTGTTTTCGAAGACAGGCACCAAAATACCAGGAGGGTATGTGAGTTTAAGATACTGTGCCCATTGAGCTAGCTTGGTAACTCTGTCTAAACTATATTATAGATTTTTTGACACCTTTTTTTTGAGAGGCAGTTTTAGATGCATCAATTAGTTACCAGTCTCCAAGGCTATACGTGTTGTCAAACATTAGTAGCAAAAAAACAGATCCAACCTTTTATAATAAATAAAGATCAGGTTTGTGTTACATTTTGCAGAAGCACTTGTAGCGCCAACATGACTAACTCCACAAATGTTGTGGTCTGTTTGGTATGTTTGTTCACTGCTTAAAATGAAACACGGCTTTAATGGAACACAAGCAATATTTCCACTCTGTGTCGACCACACTGAATTATCTCTAACAGGGTTTAGAGTACCTGCAGTACACTATTACCAAGCCATACAGTATACCCACAGCAGCGCACTAATAGCTTAATATGCTATAGCCTTTAATGCTGTGCTCCTCCTTTTGGATTTAAAGTTAATATCTACCTTAACAATTATTTTATAGGATTGCTTTCTTGTAACTCATCTGCAGCCGCAGGGGAGGATAGAGCAGAGCTACCAAGTTAGCACTTTCCTCTTTCTTTTTCCATCCTCCTCCTGTTTCTCCCTCACTCACTGCCTGTCTTCATGCAGTCTTCCTAATCCCATTTCTCTCTCTGCCATTTTGCATCTTTCTCAAACTGAAGACATCCCTCCCTAGAGAAATGGTTGCCCTTTGCTCCGGAGAATATTTCCCCCAAACTTTAAATTTGTCCAATTTCCTTCTGTAATTGCTACATATTTTCTAATCTGACTTTAAAACCTTCCCTACTCGACATTAATACAGCCTCAGTCTGGCTGCCCTCTGGGGATTAAATAAGAGAGGGCAAACAGCAGAATGACTCGGAGACAGAGGATTCAGCAGCAGTTAGAATCAGGTACTCTTTTCAAGAGCTCAGTTTGTCACAGTTGCACCAGATCTAATTAGAAAACCCCTTGTTTGACAGCAAGTGCACTCTGTAATGTCACATTAATATTTCACTTGTAAGTAATCAGCATGCCAGTTTTTTTTAACTAATTGTGCACCACAGTGGCAACCAAACCAAATTCTGAAATGCTGTGTGAAGTATCTGCTACTATCTGTTCCAATAGCATTTCAAAAGACCCTCCTCCATCCCAGCACTCACATGAAGGCTCTCAGTTCCCCTATACGGGGGAATTATTATCATCACTCCCCACTCCCTGCTGTGCAGGGCTTGATGTTTCCTTGTGGGGAGTGACCAAACATCAATATTACTCATATTCTATGTACATTCACGAAATAATCCATTCTACATGAGTTGGCTGACTGAAGTGGAGTAAGGACAGTAGGTCAAAGTTGTACCAGGAAGTAAGTCTGTAAACACTGATGGATGTTCACAGTGGACAGTTTGGACATTTTCGACGTAAGTTTGACTAAGTTGTGGGTTTTATTTAAAAACTGTGTCATTGTCTGAGTGCTTGTGTTTCTTGCTCTGTTTGACTTTTTAGCAATGCTGAAGAGTTCCCAGATCTCAACAACTGACGTGGTGAGCTTACCGCTGTTATTACTGAAAAGAATGATGGCCCAAACTAAGAGAATGAGACCCAAAAGTAATAAACTGGAATCATCATTTAACATAAAACCTGTTTATAAAGACTATGCATACTTACTGTAAATACACACAAACATAACGTCAAGCACATACAAATTCACTACCTAGTTCACATACATAAATATTACAGCATCACCTCAAAGAAGAGATTAATACTTTGAAGGCAGAGAGAGCGAAAGAAGCCTCGGCACAAGATTTCACTTTCACGTCAAAGGTGAAAGTTAAAAAAGCGAAAAGAAGACAGAGAAGATCAGCAGTGTTTAGTGGGTAAATTTGGCAGGATGAAAATGAATATTTGATTTTTCGTGCTCTTCCTGAGAACTGCGATAAATATTCAAGAGAGGGTAAAGCCTGGAGAGCTCCCCTTCACGAGATGAGACACCAGGCATGCGGCTGTGAGCCAAGTCAAGCATGACACCACACACATGCAAATGGCACACACGCAAACACACACTGGGGCAGTGCACACAAATAAAGTCCCCATCTGATATTTCTGATAAGAAGACACACATTCTTGATTTTGACTTTGTTTTTCTTTCTCTCACTCTCTCTCTCTCTCTCTCTCTCTCTCTCTCTCTCTCTCACACACACACACACACACACATATTTGGAGATGTAAGTACAAATACAGTCTCCAAATTGGTGATTTCCGCCTTATTTCCGCCCAAATAAACATAACTAAGCAATTGTGTACACACTGACAATATCACACGCATGAATGCGCACTAAAATAAATGCCTCCAATCCATGCACACACACACACAAAAATACACACACATCTCCCAAAAGCTCCAAAAGGTGGTACGTGTCAGAGCTGAGAGAAAGCTCAGTTTGTTTCCACCTCCGTCTTAAAACAAAACATCCACTTCAGGCGCTTTTATTATCCCATGAGTCTGGGAAACGGAGAGATTTAAACCTATATACATGGGGTCGGGTTGGTACTGGCCTTTTAATATTGCCCACCAAACATGTCCAACTACTGATTTGTATGAGATCGTATTATATGAAAGGTAAGACATTATTTTGTGATTCCTATCAACAGCTTCAGGGGTGGTTGTCTGTCCTCTCAGTGCACTCGTTTGTCCATAAATTTCGGCATCCCTGGGAGAGCCACCTACCGTAGCGGCCTCAGGGTCCTCAGCAGCCTCAGCACTCTGAGCATGCCCAGGATCTTGGTACCAGAATTGGAGATGAGAGACACCAGGATGTCAATAACAGAAATCATCACCAACATCCCGTCCAGAATGTTCCAGCTGCTCCTCAGGTAGGCCTTGTCCCCGAAACACCAGCCCAAAGCTACAATCTGGACACAAATGGGACATGAGTGTTGTTACTGTATGTTATTGACATAGCAGATAACACAAAGGGTGAACTGCTGCAGTACCAATTTGGTTGGGGTGCATTTAAAAATGTAATATCCAAATGTACAGTAAGTGGCATAAAATGATGCATGAATCAGTAATTCAATATCTATTCTTGTCTGCGCGTTTTCAGATTTGTTTGTTATGAAGCCATCTTTTGTATTTATTACGAGTCGATGCTTAATGTCCTATATGCAGAGTTTATTGACTTTGCAGAGCGACTGTTTACTTGGAACTTGGCAGCGAAGATCATAAAAGCTGCAAGCTTTCCCAAACCTCATTTCTAATTCTATAGGTTCCACTCATCATTTATTCTGCCCATAAAGCAATTTGCATTCCAGAAAATAATAGAGACCGGCTGGCTTTGTTTTTTTAGATCAAACTTATTAAATCAGGCCAAGACCACTATTTTTTACTTTATGCATCTCTAAACACGTACTGTAACTGAAGAGATGAGAGAGGAGGGGGATGGACAGAAGATAATTTGCATTAGTCAATGCTAATCAATGCATAACAGTACAGACTGTATATGAATAAGGTGGCAAGGGAATCATCAAAGAGGCAGATCAAACTTTACAGACAAAGACAGGTCACTATGACAGTTCAGGCAGCCTTAATTGTTAGACCTAAAAGTTTGAGGTGATTATACTTCACCTCAGTATTGCCATTATATTTCTACTACACTACATTTCAGAGGGAAATATTGTACTTTTTACTTCTCTACATTTATAATAGTAATCCAATAATGTAACAATGTTTAAATTGCAGTGTTCCGACATTTATGTAGGTAAAAAATCTTAATAGTTCTTCCACCACTGGAAACACTCTGTTAATGAATCAAGATTGAATTAAATTGCTCCTCGAAATCCTCAAAGTTTTGATTTGGCAACATGTTTTGTGATCAACCAATCATCACTGTTGTGTTTTTTTGCACTACACTTAAAGAGATTACTTGAAAATTAATTTGTGTGTGTGTGTGTGTGTGTGTGTGTGTGTGTGGAGGCCCAACATTCGTGGGCCCGCCAATCACACTGGGACCAAAAATAGAGACAGAGGCTTTGAATGAGTGACACCCATGAACTTTCTTCCCCTCTGCCTCCGCTCGCTCCTGCCCACGCCGGCATGGACCTCCATTGAAACCCGGTCCATTTGAATACTGGCGAGACAATCCTCCGCTTCGCATTATGAAACAGCCCTGAGAGTGCGTGTGCGCATTGTGTGTGTTCACTGTCTGTTTGGGTCTCAATCTCTCATTCTCTTCCTCCCCCTTCCTCTCCCTTTCCTCCTTCTGAACTCTGTTTTCTTTTGTGTTGTCGGGGCTTACGGTACATGCGGGAATCAGGTAGACTCTGTATTTTGTATTTTCTCTGCGGCTTTGTGTCTGAGCGTTTTTTGGAGTCTGGTTTCGGGTTTCTCCATCTTATGCAAAATTTTTTACTTTGTGAGTGAACACAGATGTTTCATCTTGTTTCTATCAGAGCTGGAGACAAATGATGAGGTACGGTACCAGAAAATCCTGACCTGCCAAATATTTTGTGGTATAAGAGCTGATGTCAACCGAGTGAGGAAGAACAGAAGTCAGTGATGACTTCATGGAAGAATGCAAAACAAACACGTACCTTTTAAATGATAACCGTAGACACAGGCCATGGGATACATAGGACACAGGCAATTTACATGCTACAGAATCATCCCATTACATAATGTCTAAAATGACCAAAATCTTCCACAAAATTTGCACTGGGCTTTAGAAAAGTGATCCGGACTCTCACAGAGAGGTTTTACAAACTAATGTGTCAGTGTCTCACCTTTATAGTCATCTCAGCCACAAAGATCGCCGTGAAGATGTAGTTGGACAATGTTAGGAAGATCCGCTCCTGCAGCAAAGACGGAAGAGAGACCTGGTTGAGTGGAGGTACATGCTAATGATTTAAAATTCACATTTTTTTGTTTTAAGCATGTTTTTCTACTGAGTTTGCTCTTTGTCTGCTTCTAAATTATTCTAGTGTACAGCTGAATAATGTATGAAGGAGCCATTTTCTTCATACACTATCTGAAAACATCTTTGTACAAACATTCACTCACTAATGATAGCTGGCAGGCAATCATGAAGTTTACTATTTATTAGCACTGCAGGAAATATTCAAACAAGGCATCTCATTTTTGGACCTAAAATCTTAAAAGTTTCCTTTTATTGGTGAAACAAATGACAATGGCATCCTCAGTTTTGCATCCTCAGTAATACAAATAAACTTGTTACAAGAATTCCCTGAATTAAATAAATTGCACTGGGAACAAGTGGCATTATATCACCTGTGGAACACTTCATTTGTGTTGAAAAACGAGGATTTAATGCTGAAATTGGCAGTTTTCCGGCAAAACGAGCATGTTGCATCAGAGATAAACACTCAATTCAGAAAACAAGCACCATCATTTTGTTTTGTGAGCGCGCACGCAACACAACACCATCAGGACCGAGCTATTAGATCTCCATCTATACACACATTACTGCACTCCATGCTACCCTGTTGCCTGAGGCAGCACGGCTCAGTGGTGTGTGTGCATGCAGGGGAGGATGGGAGCCTATTTACTGAGCTAAACAAGGACTGAGGAGAGAAAACAAGCAAGCTCGCAAGAATAAGATCCCTTCACCGACTGCTTATTTACCCTTCCTCCCCTCTGTCTGAGGAGACACAACCTTGTCCTGCCACTGGCTGTCTATGTACTGGATGTGTGTGTGTGTGTGTGTGTGTGTGTGCGCGTGTGAGCGGGTGTAGGTGGCTGCCTTTCCCACGGCCTCCGACTACCATCACCCATGCTCCGAGGAACACAAAATCACACACACAAACAGAGATGGCAGCCCTGCAGCGTTTTTTTTGCGAAGTCTCTGGGAATGTCAGGCATGACATCACTGGGAATGCTGGCGTTGAGAGGGTTTATAAATTCCAGGCTTGACAGCAGCCATTGCCGTCCTCTGTGAACAAGTTTTCATACTTTCATTCATTATACACTAACAGGCATGTGGAAGGGAACGAGAGAGGAGCAAGAGAAGGCAGAGGGAGGGAACGAGAGAGATAGAGGTGAAAATTCATGCTGTATGCCTTAATGAGACCTGAACTCACCAGGTCAACAGTTTGCCTCAATTTGCTATCAATCCAATCTCATTCTGGCAAAAGGCTGGAGATTCAGGTGTGTGTACAAACAGTTAACTTTAGCTCTCTGGCAGGTTACACAAATGATGCATGTAAATAGCTGTAGCCATGTTAGCTAACAAGTCTGCAATAATAAAACAATATTAACTTGAAGTTACCCTTTCATATGTGTGCTTATATTTAGCCAACTGAAATAATAAAAAACAACCTCTAAATAATGAACTGAGAATTTAGAGCTGCGGGCTAAACAAACAGCTTTAACAGCAGCCCAAATATCACCATTTTAGCTAGCTAGCCTGCAAAAATGAAGCACAATATCAACTTTAGGGTTTTTTTTTCCACGTGTATGCTTATATTTTGCCAACAGAAATAAGCAAATTGATGAATAAAAAATCTAAAATCTAAGCAAACAACATTTTGGTATACTCAGCTCTGGCAAGCTAAACAAATAGCTCGCTAGCTAAAAAATTACATGTAAATGGCTCTAGCCATTTTAGCTAGCTAGCCTACAAGAATGAAGCAAAGTATCAACTTTGGGTTATTTTTTTCATATGTAGACTCATATTTTGGTCGACTGAAATGAACTAAATGATAAAATAAAGTTAAAGAAAATGAGAATTTGCTCTCTAGCAGGCTAAATATAGTTTGCTAGCTGAAATATTGCATGTAAATAGCTGTAGCTGTTAGCCATTTTAGCTAGCTAGCTGACCAAATGAAGCACAGAATCAACTTTTCAAGTTTACTGTACTTGTTCCATGTGTAGGTTATACTTACATTTTGGCAAACTCAAATGGACAAAATGATGAATAACACTAAATCTAATTAAAAAATGTTGCATGAAAATTGCACAAGAGTTGTATGCTCAAGTGGTTTCCCCTCCAGCCAAACACCCAGAGGTGATGGCTTTTCATCGCGTGCAGCTTATGTGGATTTTAAGCAGAAGATTGAAAGAAACAGACAGTGACAGGAATCCAAGGCTCAAAAGGAGTATAACACCTCCCGCTTGCCTCCATCTCATTCCTCCTCTCTAATGGTGGTGGTGTTATTCCCGGTTCAACGCCTGGCATCCAGTGTGTCTGACCACAACTCAGGGGACCGCAAGCAGAAGTCTGAAGAGCTCATTCTAGCTTGGCCTGGTTTGAAGTAATGCGGCACAGGCCGGCAATGACTTAAACTGAGAGGCCCTTTTGCTTAGTAACAGTGAAAACAATACCCAATACTAAACACTTCCAGTAGGTAATCTACAGTGCTCCACTAGTCATTGTACACTGGCAGCCCAGACGCTGGAGAGGTACAGCATCTCTCTCTTAAGGAACTCAAAATTCTACAACTGTATGCATTTTTACGTAAAAATCTTGCTCCATGCAGCATTCAATTATGCAATTACAAACCCTTCCTGTATTCCCGAGCAGCAGAAAACAAGAATCAACCCACACCTCCTGGAAAGCTCTCATCACGGTCCAGTGTGCAGCGCCATCTCTCTATCTTAATGCTGTCTGGAGCAGATGACGTGGATGCATAAAACTTAGGCTGATTGTATTTTATACTGTTAATGCTGATATAATTCAATTTTGGGCTCCAGACAATGATGTATTGTCCCCTAGCTCAATTAGGAATAATAAATCATAATAGGTGGTATAATCATCCTCAACCATTTCCACCGAGCTACAGGAAGACAGTATCCAGGCAACCTCCAGCACCAAACCAAAACAGCAATGGACTGCAAGGCAAATACAAAGTGTGACATAACTTCCAGGACAATAAACTAATTATTCAGCCTGCATGCCACACTAAAATGTTGTGACTAAAACATTTTATCTCGGTGACAATGACTACATTTCTATTTAAGGAATATAACCTTTTGTCAGGCTGGCACCATGGGTGAAGCGAAGCAGGTACTTCAAAAGAGTAGCAGCGGAGTGATAAATTATACATGTTTGGTTGTTGTACACAGCCAAGGCAGAATCAGCCAGTGGAAATCGATTCACAATCGGCTTCATTAATTCAAAACAGCCCACACCAAACAAATCGCATTGTGCAATGACCACCGGGGCAAATGAGATCTGGAGCGGTAAGCATCACAGCTCAAAACTGTAATGACTGCTCATTCTCTTGTTCCGGGATGCTCGCTGCATCATGCATTTCCATCTCATTTCAATAATGGCCTCAGGGTGCAGACTGGACACGATGGCCACGGCAGGAAGCAGACAAAATATATGTGCATCCGAAAACGCCGACCTCTGATCCAAATGTTAGTGTGGCTGCTGGTGGATTTTGTGCATTTGCGTGCGTTGTATTTACATATGTGTGTGTGTGTATGTGTGTGTGCAAAGGTGAGAGGCAGGCAATCATCCCATCTATATGTGTGTGTGATCTCACTGCCCTGATTAGACCGGGCTGCCTGTGGGGCGGCCTCCATTTGTTAAACATCTCCTTTCCTGGACATTAGCCACGTACGCCAGCCCACAGATAATTGAATCAATTACGACGGCACTGTCTCCTCCGTGTTTCAGTCGCAAAACAAGCAGAACGGAGCGTTCCAGCGAGACCGAACCGCAATTAGGCCTATCCATGGAACACCTCGCTCAGTGAGAAAAAAAAAAAAATCAAACAGTGATAATTATTGTGTTTATGCACTGAGCGGCTGGGCTGTGTTCTGCTGCTATTGCTGGAAGTGGCAAAGGACACAGAGTCAGATGTGTGTGTATGTGTGTGCGCATGTTGCTGCAAGGCATTCAGTCAGCTCTCCTCTATTTGAAGGGATGGTGCATTAACTAAGGAGGTGATGGTGTTGATGATGCAGTGCAGTAGATACAGGGGTATAGCACACATTGCCCAAAGCTCCTGGCTCACAGTCAAACAGGAGAGGTTCCCTGCTTACACAGTGCTCTCTGCAGAGAGAAAACTACAGTCGTAATTCTGTTTTCGGTGAGTGTGTGTGTTTGTTTGAACAGCCATCAAGGTTGGACTTGCTGACAGGTACTTTCTCCCTTTTTTCTCAATGTCTGTTTGGACTTTTTTGAGCTACCAGTGAGTTTCTTTAAGATTGATTCTACGCATACATTTCAGAAATTCCTGTGTCTATATATATATATAAGGGTGTGAACTTCTTTGCCTGTCTTTCAGCCTGTCTTTCCCTTTTCTCTGCTTCTTTATGTGTTTGTCACTGAAGGTTGTTAAGGCAACACACTCGAGTCGTATCTTTCCATAGACTCTAACTTTACAGAGCGAATAGTCACATGGTGTGTAAGCGAATAGTCAGTGTGCACTCTTAAACATGTTCTTTGAGACTCACAGCACTGCTGGGGTCGATGCGAGGCCTCTCCATGGCGATAGTGATGCAGTTGAGGAAGATGATGATCAGCACAATGTGGTCAAACATCTTGTGGGTGATGATCTTATTGCACAGGATCCGAAACCTGACAAAAAATAAATAAATTTAAACGTTTAAAACTTAAGTGACACTGGAAATGGACTTGACATACAGGTATGCAACTGTGTGTTGTTTGGTATGATAAGTGGGAAAAGCCCTCAGATTACTGCTTTATATCATATAACCAGTGGTGGGTGGGGGTGAAATGGAAGAATAGGCTATAGTAAAGTTTTGTATGTAAAATCTTAATCTGCAAAGTAGCTTAACTAGTAATCTGTCAAATATTAACTGGAATAAAAACTACAATATTTCCCTATGAAGTGAGCAGAAGTATAAAATACTGTAGCATGAAATGAAAATACTCAAACACATATGACTGTCTAGATTGCAGCTCAGTCCAGGCATGTCCTACAAAACCTGAAATAATATTAGATACTGTACGAGGGCATTTACTGAAACAGTGCGCACTCTTTACAAGGAACGATAGATCTCATTCAATTTAAGAGAGCTTGTCTCACATACAGTAACTCTGTAATGAACCGCTGTAGAATTAGGAGTCATTAATTATGCCTGACTTTCATTACACGACATGAAAAGGTTCCCAGGATTTTAGCTCGTGACAACAGAGAGAAAGAAAGCGGGAGCTCTTGTTATATATGGCACTGCAAAGGAATTAACCGGGCATCAAATCCGCTTTGATGGCTCATATCGGTCTAAGTGTACAGCGGGGGACAATACTGTGAGGCTCAGATCTGGATTTTTGGCTTTATTTGGCAATGCAGACACCATTGTGTCAGCACTGCTGAATGTTGCTGAGTTTGTGTGCATGTGTGTGTGTGTGTGTCATCCGACTGCGGTGATCATTATGCATACAGTATACAGACCGGATGAGCTCATTCCTCTTTGATATCTGCACGCCATGAGCGTGGATGCTAAAGAATTAAAGTGTTTTCCTCAAGCGGGAGGACACATGGCAAACACACGCCTCTAGTGCCAGCTCCTGCTCCGTGGTTTGAAGGGACAACGTCTGGCTGAGAACTTTAATGTCAAATGGCCCCCAAGACTCACAAACACACACGCACACACGGCAAAAGCCTCGGGAAAAACCTGTCACCACACGCTCAAGCAAAAAGCAAAAATACCCCTTTCTGTCAGAGCTGGGATTTGAAAAAAATCCCTGACATCTTGATGCTTGACGATGTTTATATGAAAAGATTTTGACAAGTGTTTGAAGCTTTACCCTGATGGTATTTACTGACCTTTTGAGTTTCCTGCCATCAATGGCTCAACTGCTTCTAAATGACAGTTGACATAATTGACTTAAATATCAATTACAGTTTGTTTTATACGTTTGAAACGATGTGTTCAAACTCTACCCTCTTGCAAATTCACTCCTGTAAAGCTGTAAATCTGAAATTCACGTTAGAGTCTTCTCTCATCTCTGAGGTGTTTTTGCACCGCGCTTCCCAGAAATCACCTGTCACTTTACCGGTGTAGGCGGTAGTGTGACATGTTTGCTCGGATCTTCTGCTGGAGAAGTTTGAGTCTCTGCCGGTGGTGCTCAGGCAATGGCACGGCCTCTTTGTGCAGAACGCCTAGAAAAGATAAGGGCCGCTCGTGCTAATTCTTCTTCTGTGCATTCCAAACAAACCGGAGACATAAACCGCATCACTTCCTGTTTGCTGGATGATTGCTTTCCAGGAAAGAGCTGACAGATGCCGAGAACACTTAATGTTTTCTTCAGCTATAGGCTGAATCCTCTTTATGTGACATCATTCGGCACTGGAAAGTAGCAGCACAGAGAGTTTCGACATAAAAATGCCACAGATCATTACTTTCACTATTTACTGTAGTCCTGAAACATCCTCCCTGCTATCTATTTGTTCTATTCTTATCTGTATCTCCTATCTATCTGTATCTGCAGCTCAGATGACCCACTTCCCTCACAGGGTTCGGTCTAGTCCCACATAATCTTATCATGTATGGGGGACCACATGCACAACCCTCAGTGAGCCCTGCACACCCCTGGTCCCCATGTTCATACACCACTGTTCCTACACAGCCCATCCTTGCGGCGAACACGTCTCATCGCAGTGACTGCATCACTGTGTGCCCGCATAGCCTGCCCACTCCTCTGCTCTTTTAAAACTTCCCCTGCAGTAATCAGCAGTAACAACAGCGAGCACAAAGGCAGGTTGAGGTGAACTCGGGTCCATGTGAAAGCCGCTGGGCTCCGGTCTCCCACAACGCTGCTGTCTCTTGATGTGATTGTGAGCACAGGCGGGCGTCTGCGGTAGTTCAAGGCCAGAATGGGCGCCACACAGAGCCTGTGTCCTCGGAGTCACTCTCAGCGACAGCCAAACCTTGCGGCCCGCTGCGATTGAAAGCCGCCTAGAAGCCCGGTTTGAGCCAAGATCCTTCAGTTTTCTTAATACTCCGACAATAGCAGACTACAGGGAGCTTTTCCTATTAACCTTTTCCAAATTATATAAAACGGCCAACAGAGAGGAGAACTTTTGAAACACCTCAAATTCACACATAGACTGTATGTCTTGGGTTGTTCGGTTGGCTGCCTCCTGAAGATTTTACTTTAAAAGGTATTTTCCACGTGGAAACTGGATACTTGCAAGCTGGCCTCCAATGGGAGAGTAGTAGCTAGTTAGCCTACTGTGCTAACTTTAGCAGATCTCCTACTGCTACTGTGTTGCAACAATCAAATTACAGTAACTGCATTGCTTCCTGAAGAGCACTAATGAAGGGGGTGCTATCACTGCAGAAAAATAAATGAAACTTAAATTCATTCTTTTGGGTAATTACAACTTTGACCAATTAACTACACAAGTCAAAACAAACACAGAGGGTACACATACAGCAAAAGCTATTTATGATTTCACTTGGCCGTTAATACTTTCTCTGGTGCTGCCAACTCATTTGTAAATCTGACGATGGAGATCATTTTATACTGAATCTGAGAGTCATTAAATTTCAAACGTCTACTCAATTAGATTTGACATTATATGGCACTGGTGATGGCTAACATTAAGTTCCCATCGGGTGGGTGGGGGGGCTCATTGTTTGATGTTTAATTAGCATGTTGCGGTGCTGTGGCGGCAGGCTGGGGCCAGCGTGTTGCTTGGTGTTGCCTTCACAGCCACATCCTCCAGACAGACAGCAGAGACGCACAGATCAAAGGCCCAGAAGGGGAGGAGGAGTGAAGGAAGAGGGGGCGAAGGAGGGTGGGAAGCGATGGATTCAGCACGTGGCTGAGATAACACGCAGCACTCAGTAGGAGAAACTCCCTTCCTCCCTCTGCTCCTGCTTACTCACCCCCTGACATGGCAGAAATGTGCAGATAAAAGAGACTTCTGAAGTGAGAATGTGGGAGGGAATGGGAGTTGATATAGGGAGGATGGAAAAAATGCTGCTCTCACGTTGCGGCAAATAACACTTTGCCATTACAGTCAGCATTATGGGATGTCAGTCAAATGCATTGTTAAGAATCCTCTTCTTGTTAAGAAGACAGCTCGGTCTTTTCCTGTACAAAAGACTATCATTTAAAAGGTGCTGTGAACTCATTTCTAAGATTTCGTTTTAAAATTCACAACTGCCACAAGGGGAAGCAGTTTACAAGTGTTTTCCTTTTGGAAACAACAAACTTTCAGAGTGCTGTGTACCCAGAACTCCCATGAATATGTAAAAATGCCCATATCATAGAAAAAGAACCTGCAAAACTGAGAACAGGGCAAAGAGGTGGAGTTACGGAGGTTAGCGGAGGTGTGAATACTACCTCGACTCCGGAGGGAAGAGGTAGAGTGACCAGGTGTCTCTCTGTCTACACCAGTCTGGCTGTTTCTTCTCTAGCCAGCGGAACAGTCGGGCAAAACGACCCTGGAGGGAGCAGGAAGTGCACAGTGTATTCATTAGTCATATGTTCGCAATTTCCTGTTGCATATTGTCAGCCATTGTTCTACACACGACACACATTTTGGAATTAGTTTGTTCTTACAACACTGTTTGTTCATACCTATGAATAAAACAAAGTTCGTTAAAAAGGGCCACCTGCAATACAGCATGCAAATATGCACATTATACAAATGCCCCTAAACTTGAGAATATTTTATATTATTTTTATTTTTATTATATTTCATTTGAACATGGGCATAAGACTGGGCTACCCTCTTTCACCACTCCTTTTTGCATTGTTAATAATTACATTTAATATATTTAACTAACGTGGGAAAATCCATTTAGCCTCTGTTTAAAATAGTTGTGAATGTGTTTTGTTTTTACCAGACTGTTAAAGTCTTATCTCTCCTATAAAGATGAATATCATGATTACGATTACACATACAAAAATATTTGTATTTATACTTATTTGACACTATCTACATTAATTTCTCAACCTTTAACTTACAGCTCTACATCATTAACCACAACCCATACCACAGGAAGGATTTCCTTGTCTTTAACATGCTATGGAGGAAACTTTCGTTCAGGAAAACAGAGGTGCAAGAACAAGCAAACATGCACACATGCGTGCAGACTGACCACGATGGCCTCCTCTTCTGCATTTTCATCTTCAGTGTTGTCCTCCAGAGAGACATGTGTGGGGCCCAGGACGGACGGAGAGCCCTTCCCATTGCAGTCGCTGTGCTCCGGGAGCCGCACGTGGCCCAGTGAGGGGGGTCTTGAGCTGTGCATGCTGGCTGAGCGGTACAGGTAGGGCACCTACACAGGGAAAAGAACGGTTACACTTGTCATGTCAATATTATAGTCTCATTATCTTATATGTGCTTTGTGTGGCACTTTTAAATATCTGGTATAGACTTGGCAACCACTGTTCCATACACAGAGGTTTTGTACTGAATGCAATTGTTTACTGTCACTATGAGTGTGTCATCCTCATCCCTGTGTTGCCCTGTGTGCTTGTCTTCTCTTTGGCTTTGTGAAGATTGTTGGAAGTGTTGGGCTGAAAGAACTGCACCCTGCAGTTTCCCTCCACGCCGCAAAGCAAGGTCCTTCCCTCGTGTATCCCTGTGAGCTGAGTGAATGCAGGTTTCCATTCCAGCCAAAGATGACAGCAGGTGAGTTCCCTTATTAACATTCCATCAGCCAGAGGGGAGTATTTATCCAGTAAATACCCCGGCTCTAATCTTTTGTTGGAAGGAAAACCTGCATACAATTGACATTCTATGGCATATGAGTAAAGAACACCACCACCAGCATCCCACAAGTTGTCTGCCAGATCTGAGCCAGTGGTACAAATGCAGCTTTGTCAGTGATATTAATTTTTAAAGTCATGATTAATGCTAGCATTACCTAAATAACTCAACTGGTGTTCTGCGTATAGTCTAATAAAACGAGCTAACCTTGTTTCATTATGTTATAATGTTGTATTCAGCAGTGTGGATGTGTGTGTGAGTTCATTGTGGCATCTTCTGCTTAGAGCTATCACTAGGAATACCACTCCAGTGTGTGCACCAAAGAAGATGCCATAAAAATCTGACAATATAATTTTAAGATGAACACTAAAAGTTACGACGGTCAAGTGAGCAGGACTTACAGTTTGTGGAGATTGGGGTATGAGTATAGTTTCTACTCCAATTGTATCCCAAGTCAAATGTCATACAGTATAAATACCCCAGAGATTAGAGGTAGAAACTGATGGATGCACAGCATCTACCTGCAGCAGAGCATCAGGGGGCAAATCCATGGAGCTCCGAGTCTCCACTGACTCCATCCTCCGGTGTCGGGGCCCTCTCTGCGACTGAGACATGGAATCCGTCCTGGCCAGAGAGGTGTCATCTTCCTCCATCAACCCGCCTCCTCCTTCTCCTCCGCCTTCCCCGTCGTCCGAGCTAGAGCCACCCTCCCCAGAGAGGAGAGACCGTCGCTCCCCAGACTGTCGCTTCTGTCGTTTGAGTGACGGGGCACGACCCTGGCTGTTCCAGCTGGACCGCCGGCTGGTCCGGCCGCTGCCAGAGCTCCATGGGGCGTAGGAGGAAGCGCTCTGGGCACTGGTCTGGGGCAGGAGGACGACCAGGAGGGCAAGGGGATGACAGAGTGATAAAAAGCAGGAGGGAGAAAAAGAATCACAAGAGGGACAGAATTAGAAGTGTTGGTCTTGTATCTCAGTGCTCTGGCGATGTTGCTCTTTCATGCAAACAAACCAAGCTGAATTGGATTGACTCAGCTTGACGTGAGCTGAATTGAATAGAGATTCACGCTGACAGGCAGACAGAAGCAGATGTAGAGATATGGGCTCATTTTCTCAGGTCTTTATCCCGATCATCAGTTTGTCAAATAAAGAGTGGCAGTGGCAGCAGTAAGTAGAGTGTCGGACCGGCACGCCAAATTAATCATCATCAATCATTATGACCTCCACACATCAGCAGGACACATGAATGAATTCAGAGAGACACTCGGGGGGAAAGCTGGGTGGCAGTGGGGGCTGTGGATAATTCCTGGCACTTATCCCCATACACATGTATGAATGTTGGCTTTCTGACATCCTGGAACAGGGTTATTACACTTGAGAAGTGCCACATGCTTGTGGTGTACAGTATGTGAGAAGAGTAATAAATATACAAACCGGTGACTTGTCATTGCAGGCTGGGTCTATGGAGACGTTGCTGCCTCGACGGGACTCGTAGCCCAGGATGGGGTCACCTCCGACAGGCAACTTGGGTACGGGCATGGGGGTGGCAGCCGTGTGGGTAATTAAAGGTGGAGTCAGGCTGGTCTTCAGGTCCACATGACCATTTACAGGCACTACTAGTAAAGGAAAGCGAGATGTAGAAAATGAAATTTGGCGAGTGAGGGTAAGAGTAAAGGGGATGAGTGTTAGAGAGGATTAACGATGACCAGGGTTTAGTGTAAAGAAGAGGTTGAGAGATGGACCTAAAAAGGTTGATGAAAAAAGCATCATAGGGGAGAATAAGAGTGCTAAATTGAATAAAAACAGGAGGAAGAGGAAGAAGAGGTGGCGCATGGGGAGTGCCACATGGGTACACCCTCAGTAACGCAGCACAGCACACTTAAAAATGGATGCCTCATACTGTTATTGAGCAACATGAATATTTCAGCAGGGCATTAATCTTATGGGATGCGTGGGAGAGAATATTATGTTTGGCAGCAACACAAATACATGACATGGGGAGGGGAATGCAACTTTAATAACGCAAATTCCTCCGTCTTCCAACCTTTATCCGAGGCCTAGAAGATGTATATTAGGCTCTTCCAGCTATGTAAGCACTTTTACACAGAGCATCTGAAGGGGCTGGAGGGGAGATGATACCGTACGTCTGGGAGTTGTCCTCCATACAGTAGTGTTTCCATTGGGCTTTTCAGTCTGCGCGAACAGTAATTAAAGGGGATGGGAACTGGCGTATGAGGAATTATGGATGAAGCTGCTGCACTGGTGTGATGCTGCACAGGGAGACAGGCGGGCACGTGCCCACTGAGTGTGGTCGGAAGCCAGTGGGGAGAAGACTGAGAGCAGGAGGCCACAGACATGGAACAGGTGGGGGAATGTTTGCACAGGTTACACTCTAAATACCCTCGGCCTAACTCGCTGCTGTATTACAAACTTTTACATACATTCTGTGAGAAACAAGACACAGTACATAATCTACAGGGATCTAACAGAGATTAGGGAGGGAAAATGCCAGCAGTTAACTGTGCAAACACAGATGGTACAAGTGTTTGTAATAAGGGCTTTGAAAAATCACAGAGGGTTGGGTTCAGTTCTTTGCATTCCTCTTGTAGCATCATTGACTCAAGCAGAGTGAAGCAATATTTGTTGTCTGTATACCTGTGTACAGTGTATGACTGTGCCTCACCTGCAGAGGCTGATAAATCCTTTTTGCTGCCGTTAACATCCTCCATACTTCGTGCGCAGGAATCGATCTCCGAACCCGATTTAGAAGCATCACCCTTGACACACAAAAGCACACAAAGCGTTAGAGGAAAACACCCGTGAAAGTCTCTGTTCCTTAGTAGAGTTAACAGAAAGCAGGTGGGTTGAAGTTGCCTCTAAACACAGATCCCTCTGCTTAGCTGTATGCCAGTCCCAGTGTCGCATCAATCCTTGTTCAGATCTGACCTCGGATCAGTCACTAGAGGCAACCTCCCTCTTGTAAGCAGGCAGGTGAGGATGTGGTCTCCCTGATCCCAAAGTTCAAAGGTCAAAGGGGTACAGAGAGAGGGCGAGAAAGATTAACCGTGTAAAGTGTTGTCATGCAAGGAGAGTGAGAGGGTTCGTAGAGAAACCACACTGAAACTCTCAGAGAGACCCTGGCCAGTATACTGAGTTCACTTGGTTGTACAAAAACACATTGGCCGCGTGGCAATTCTTTTTTACTTGCCGTGACCCGTAAACGGCTACAAAAGAGCTTCAGTGTGGTTGCCAGATCTACAGTTTTCACACTTACACACAAACATACAACACACTCCAAGTGCACATCATTGTGGTGTAAGGCAATCTGTAAATCAGCAACCCAGTTTGACTTTTGTTGGAACAGCAGAACAGTTTGTGCCTTGTTTTGTTCTCTATCATTGTTCCAGACAGTGATGTCAAAATGAGTCTTTCTCACTATCTCACATTTACATATCTTCCTACTCCTCCCCACTATCTTCCACAGACTTTTGTCAAGCTCTTAATTACTCTCTTCCAGCCTCTGTTTCATGCCGCCTTTCCACTTACAAACCTACTGCAGTGAACCTCAGAGTTCCTGCTCGTATTTGTTGCGCTATGCCAGAGCCTGCAGACTCCATTACCATGTGCGAGGGTGCCAGGTGGATGCTGGATTAATAGAATGCCGACCCAGTGAGTCAGACCTCTGTGGTAGCAAAGTGAATAAACTGTGTGCAGAAAAGCCTCAGGACCTAATCACCATGCACCTCCTTTTAAACTAACAAATGACTTTCTTGATACTTCCCATGAGTGTGAGAGAAAGACAAAGTGGGTGTGGGCATACTGCATATTGTATTTGTTTACTTCAGGCGTGCTGGGTATGATATCAGGCAATAATCTGCATTTTTAGCATGTAGTTAAAGCCACTATTTGTGTGTCCCAGACTGATTTCCCCTGACCTGTGAAGTGTGGGAAAATTAGGTAAGGAGAACAGATGCAGGCCAATCAACTCAAGGGCTGCTTGGAGACAGCCGCAGTAGCTGTCCTCATCACGTTCCTGCATGTACTTATTTATCAGAGTGGCTTGTTCCTGTTTAAAAATGCTGGCTGACAGCAGGAAACATGGAGAGCCTGGGAATGGCTACTTTATATGAGAAATAAATAGAAGCCCATTTTTTGTGAATTTGTCTGTCAACCGTATTTTTGCTTCATTTTGACATTGTTGTTATTATTATTATCATTTCCAAGTTTCCAGAGGCCAGGGTGACTTCTTCAAACAGCTGATTTTGTCCGACCAACTGTCCAAAACCCAAAGATATTTAATTTTACAATGATAAAGGAAAGGAAAAAACAGCAAACTCTCATATTTGAGTTGCTGGAACCATATATGTTTAGCTTTGTTTAGTTTTGTTGCCCTTGTTTTAGCTGTTTGTTATGTGTATCTTCCTGTCCATCTGTTCTTGGCACTGTAAGTAAGTAGATCGAGAGTTACTAGAAACCAAGTCAAATTTGTAACCATAGAAATACTTGCCCAATAAAGCTGATTCTGGTTCTACAGGAGTAGTATTAACTTGCCTTTAGTTATATTTTAGGAATGTTTGGGCATAAAGATTATACAGCAGATGAATGTTCACACATCCACCATCACACAGACATACTGCTAAACAAACACACAGCCCACACACAATTAATCACCAGACATAAATTTAAAAAAAATCTGTTTTAACCACAGCAAGAGCCCCTCTCCCACAGGGCTCATCTGCCCACACGCAATCAATCAGAAAGGACAGCTGTGATAGGACAAACCCAGTGGCGCATCAGCACTAAGCATGGTGGGTGCTCAACCTTATCTCCTCTCCCTCGCTCTCTTTTTCAGGTAGGGGGGGGGGAGAGAGAGGAGAGCAGTTGTGCCTTTGGTCTTGGTTTTGGTTCCTGCTGAGCGGTGGTCAGTTAGGAGCTTGTATCTGCGGTGGCCTCTGGTCAGTGTAAAGGTCAGTGTGACAGTGTGTGTGTGTGTGTGTACTCACAGGAAAATCAAAGCTAGGCCAGGGGCCTTGTTGTGAGGACCTTGTAGTATAAGCATAAAGACCAGACCTGACAGGCCCAGGTGAAGAGGGACGGCACAACCTGACCCTCATCTCTCCTTTCTGAGGCACACAGACAAAACAGCTGGCTTTAAGGAATTGACCCAGGATTTTGAAAAGTTCACAGTTCATCAGTTTACCCATTGAGAACAACAAGTGATGGAAAAATAGACATCATCATCATCCATGTGTCCTCCATAGATTGGGTACTGTGGATCCGTATGCTGTTATATGTAATGGACGTGTCAAACAAGGCAAAGGGCAATGTAAAGGTGTGTTCAGACAAAACGTGAGGGGAATTTTAGAGATGCAAGCGGGCACGAATACATGCAAATTTGCCCAGAAGGGCGCAAACTGAGGTCATGTTGGAAATGTTTCAGCTTGATCAAAAAATTAGCGCTTATCCTGCAGCTTTAATCTGGCATTATTTCATAAAGGCACAGACACTAAAGGAAAAAGGAGCGAGAGACTAGAGGAAAAGAACTGGAGTTCCTGGAGAGTTGTGAGCTCAGACAGAGGCTGAGCTGCCACACAGAAACACACTGACCACACACATTGCTGGCTAGCTCGCACCGAAACGTCAGTACAATTGGTACATTGGCTGGGGCAAATAAACACAGACTACCCAGTGGTCAAATTCGCACGAATAACACAAGGCAAAAAAATTTGTTTTGCTTTCTGTCTGAACACACCTTACAGAGTTCTCTCTCTCAGAGAGTACCACACTTTTTTGTTAGGGCTATTAAATGAAAACTACTGCTTAATATGAGATGAGGAAGGGCAGTTTTCCATGTGAACAAATATATTGATGTAAAAGTAAAACAACATCACCGTCATCATTTCAAAGCCCTCTTTTTGCAGCAATGGAGGAGTTTACAGTAGTATGTAAAAGCACACATTCCTTTTAGGTGGCTGTTTTTAAATACCCTTTTAACTTTTCCAATAGAAGCCAATGAAAGCAGATAGCTTATGATTCCCCTATACCTGCAGGACTGACACTTTGGTGCAGGAAACTAGACAACATTACATTTTTATGCAGATGTTTATCCAAATCTTTAGTGTCGTATAGAAGATAAAGTCAAGCTATTGCTTCTGGTGGCTTGGTATCTCAGCTATACTAAGTTAATGATTCCTTCAATGAAGTACAAACTGTAGGACTCTAAAATAACTGTTTATTAACTATTGTGAGAAACTTGTTGTTAGTAGGCAGTCTAATCTACTGTACTCTAGTTTTCTGGCCTAATCTATGTGCAGCAGCAGTATAAACCTTTGATATATCTACAGGTGGCACAAATGTAGCAAGACAGACGGTGTAGTTTAAACTGTACAATTCTGACCGATCATGCCAAAAGATCGAGCGGACCTAAGATCTGCTCTGCCCTAATCCTCTGATTGTCAGGAGTGCACAGTGCAATTTAGAAACCCGCAGTCAACTGGCTGCTGAGGTGAAAAGCTAAAATCCGTGAAACTACATCAGACCGCAAGGGAGAGATTAATCCATCTCAGGCCTGATTCTGATCTGCCAAATTTCTTTCTTTTTCTCACTGTTGCTGTTCACTTTCTCTCTCCTCTGTCTTGTCTTTCCGCATCATCTTCTTAGGGTCTTTCTTTTTTTCTCTGTTTTAGCCTTTCCCCCTCTAGTATGTTGTGTACAACTTCTTCATAGACAGGCATTAATCCGTATCTCAGCTGTCAGAAAACAAATCCTCGAAAACAACCTCGAAAACAATCTTCTAAAACAACCTCGAAAAAAAATCCTCTAAAAACCTTCAGCCAGAGTGAATCAAAAAACATCCCTGCACAAAAAAACCAGACATTACGTTTTTTTAATTTCCAGATTAAGGCGTCTCAGGAGGAGCTATCAACAGATAAGTCTTTGCACTTTTTGGTTTTAATGCTTCTGGGAGAGGGAGGAGAAGATAACCAGATTATAGTACTGACTGTACACTTTCGGTTTGTTGGTGTTGTATCTACCGTTGGTTTGGGGGGAGATTTAGGCCAATATCGGTGAATATAGGGAAGTGTTTTCACCAAGCATTAAACAACGAAGGTTTCACTGGAGAAAGGAAAGGTGGAGATGATAGCTTTGGAGCAGAGGGGGGACTGGACTCAAGGGAAATCCCTGGTCCTGAAATAGCTGTGTTGTTTGGATAGCTTGTTTACACTCTGCCACCCCAATTTGGGCATGATGGTGGGAGCAGGAGATGGGCCAGGCCAGTTCTGCTGCTGATAGCCAGACAATAATAGACACCAGCAGCACACAGGGGGATCTCAATCACATCGCTTCAAAAAGGGTGTAAATGGGAGACGGAGGGTGGATGCGGATAGGAGGTAATTGTGGGTCTATGTGTGTGTGTGTCCACCAAAATTGCATCCTACCACAGCTGAATTTGAGACTCATCAGCCCAGAATTGGATCGGATATATACCTGTGCTGTAATAGCAAACCTCTAAACTAACACCAAGGCATTAATGACATCCACAACAATACAGGTATGGGAGTCTTGGGATGCCAATATTTAAATGAAACCATGTCATCAAAGTGCAATTTTATTTTCCACATGTGCTCACATTAAAATCTAAACATGCTACTACTTGGACAAATTAAAATTTTGACCTGATGGTGGTGCTAGAGTTAAGTTATAAAGCTATAACAATTCATCCTGAGGAGGACCTGAATGTCTGTATCAAATTTCATGGCAATCTATCCAACAGTTGTTGAGATATTTCAGCGTGGAACAAAGTTGTGGACGGACCCACACTGTTATCCATAGAGCCAGCTAAGAAAATGCATGGTTACTGCCAAAATCAAAATCAAAATGAAAACTCCATTTGCAAATCATTTTCAATATAGCAGTACAACACTGCCATAATAATAATAAAATTAATTGATAAATGGACTTTTCATTTCCTTTTTCAAATTGGCAGATAACGTGTACCCTAAACTTGAAAATAAAATGGAAACTGAATTTTAGTTAAATTTCTATTTGATTAAGGATTCCATTTTAATATTGACATCCCTGGACTTCCAGAGACAGTTAGTAAATACAATGTACGCAAAATATACAGTGTACAAACGGTTATAAGAGGCAATATGGGAGAATAAAACCATAACAAGAGGTTTAACCATTAGACCAGCCAGCAGACTCCACTCAAATCTCAAAACGTCAAGCTTGGGTCCCCAGTGGGCTGCTGTATTTCAAGTTGAAAAGAAAAAAAAAAACTCTGAACAATTTGGAACATTTGCCCATTGAAGAACTCCTGGATCAGATCTAGATGGCATTCAACAGTGTGAAATTAGAGGACACAAGGACAAGACTTACAACCATCTGTTTTTCAAAGTCCTCATTTCACAGAGTGTACTGGCCTTGCCTTAAGAACCTGAGTCATGCAAACAGAGTTGATCTCTCCCGTCTCTTTATTAGCTCTCATCCTCTAGTCCGGCTGGATTTATCTGGCTGTGCTGGGGCCTCCCAAAAAGCCGACACACCTCCCCCCCTCACCCCCCTCTCTCCTTCACTTCATCTCTATCCTCCAGCCAGATAAAACAGAGACGGAGAGAGGGAGATTTTTGTCGGCGCCGGTGCAGCGCTCTTACCCGAGGCTTGAAAGAAAAAAGAGAGCGGTGGAGGGCTGGTGGGAGGTGAGCATTCAATCTGAGGTTTGATGTGGAGTCTGCTTTTAAAAAGGACAAGAAGAGAAAGAAAAACACACTGCAAAGTGATGTAAGTGTTTAAGCACTTTGTTGTCTCTCCTAAACTCCTCTGAACAATCACTCACTGCCCCGGTTAGTTTCAGCAGCTGGGGCATCATGCAGGAAGCAGGTTAGAGGACTTTTAGATAATGTGACACATTCTCCGGCAGCCATGTTGGAGGTCCTGTGCTTTTGGCAACATAGGTGACAAACTGCAATTCTGTATTCGTGATTCAACATCATCATTTTAAGGCTAAGTGTTATGGAGTCTGGCATTATGTTGCTTCCCTTTCCCCTAATTCTTTCTGGGTTGCTACAGTAAGTTCACTCAAATTTCAAAAATACCCAACATACATTCCCATTTTGACAACTACTGGTACTGAGCCGTGATGGTTCAACAGAGGTTTTGAGATTTCATTTGCTGAGACTTGTACCATCACCCCAATACAGAGGAAGTGAATAGAATTCCATTTGTGGTGCAAGAATGAAAAATTACTTTAGAAAAATGTAATTGCAATGTCTCTTTCCAAAGATATTAAACTTAGTCACCTTGCAGGTCTCACTATTTTTTTTTAGCTGTTTAAAATAGTTGTCATCGAGCCAGTCTAAGGTTTATGTTGGTTATGGTCATCACTCCTGACTATTTCAACTTTGTTTCTGCAAAATCACATTTTTTTCACTAGTTTGGTAAGAGGGATGGTAAGACGGGTGGCTCTAAATACTACGATACCCATTAGCCTCAGCAGGTGTTCCTATTGAGAAGAAGCCAGTGGTTGTTGCAATTGGGAACAAAGTGCTATAGTTGCTAAATTTGATCAAACTTGACCCAGACTCAAAAAGTGGATTGATTGGATGTTAACCAGAATGCTGGACCAGAGTTGCTGAATTCTATCTTTACATTTTTATGTACCCAGGCTTCTACCTTTGTCTTTTTTATCAAAGAACCAGATATTTTCTAGCACAGTTACTCATCTGTTGTACTGATGATTCACCCGGGAGATGTTTAATGTCCATTCAAGCCTTGGAAAAGCTCCAATTGCAAACCACCTGATATGGTCTATGCAGAAAATGAACTGGACTTTACTTCCCACTTCAGTACTCTATTGAATTGGGTTGGCAGCTTGACATTTAGCAATGAAGATCTCTCTATGGTGCAATATCACTAATGGCAAATTAGAAAATACAGTAGATAATTTTTGTAATTTGGGTGGAGTGGCCCTTTAAGACACTACTAGCTAGCATAAGCTTGGAATTTATTATCCGCATTAGTGTATTTGATAAACGACAAACTAAAGCAAGATTCAGAACAGGAAAACTGACCTACATACACTTTGAGTAATCTTGCTACTCTTGTATATTCAGCCATTAATGAGAAGAATGGAACCTCCAAGCTGTGGCTGTTGAGAGATCTGACACATAACTGCAAAGCCTCTATAGGGAAGAATGAGGAGAACGGGTGGAGAGGGAGGGCAGAGGGGAAGATGAGGCAGGGCGGTTAGTCAATGGAGTGGAGGGAGGGAAGGCAGAGCTGCAGTGCTTTACATACCCCTGAGTCTACAGGCAGCTGAATTAGGCTCAGCTGGGCATGCAAGTCCTCCCGCTTGGACACTTCCTATAGTGGAAGTGATCGGTGCAGCCGGACAGGAGAGGGAGGCGCACACAGGAAGAGAGGCACAGAGGTGAGAGGTGGAACCACAGCAGTAGACAAGAGCAAAAGGAGACAGTTAAAGGAGATTCAGCCTGTTGTAACATTTTGACTTTACCATGCAACAGAGCATATCAAAGCAACTGTCCTGGACCACAGTGTGCAGTCATATGCTGCACATGTGTAATAAGTTGAAAGCATGAAAAGTCAGGACAGCACAGAGTAGAAGTGAAGAGCACGGCCGTGTTTTACCCTCCAGTTGGTCCATTGATGTTTTGTATGAAAACCATTGGGTCAGAAAGCGGTAATGAAAATGATCTTGACATATAAATTTAATGAATCTGCAGTACAGCTATGCATCGTTCAGGACATAACGTGCTTGGCATGGAAGCATTCCTCTGCAGCTGACTTGTCAAGTATGTGAAATGTATGTTTCTTGTCACAGTGAGAGGTGTAATAAAAAAGAAGAACAACTTTTGTCTCTCTGCTGTTAATGGGTCTCTGTAAAGAGACAGATCATTCTGGTTGCACTCTCTGCAGTGGATATTCACACTGTCACAACCCGACAGAGAGACACAATGGAGAATATGGGGGAGATAAAGAGGATGAAGGAAGGAGTTAAATCAAGAAAAAAAAAAACAAGCAAAGAGGAGTGAAAAAAACACCTCCAAAAGATGATTTCCCCTCTGCTTTTATGTCCAAAGCAATATGGACATTAGAAGTAATACACTTTTCTTGTGCGTGGCTGTGTGTGTCTTGGCTCCACACATCCGTACATCTCTCCTGGCTTAGCTCACGTCGTTCAAGCGCCCGTTACCTAGCAACCCTGACGCAGGGAAAGTTTGGCCGACTAAAAATAAACTTAGTGTTTGCAGAAAAGGATGTTAAGTTGAAAAAGGAGAGGGAGAATTAAGCCGATAGCTATGTGATGATACAGGAGAGCTGGGTGGGGGGGGGAGACAGAACACGAGCTAATAGACCATAGGGGTTTCTACATTTGATCGTGTGTGTGAGAGAGAGTGTGTATATGTTTGTGTTTTCTCTCTCTTTCCCCTCAGAGCTCTCAACAGAAGTAAAACTTAAACAAAGACACTTTAAACATTCAAACTGAAATTTGAATTCTTCTGAATTTTTGTTGAAGGAAATATAAACTAAAATGATACTGCACATAGCACAACTCACTTTTTTTGTCACTTGAGGGCAGCAAAAACAAGCTGTGAACACAGCATTAACGTACTATCACCTTTTAAGTTGATGTGGCAAACCTGTTAGCAAACTAGCCTATGTACACATCCGGCAGATACGCAGCAACATTAACATTCATTTGAGTGTGGGCCTTGGAATTTGAGTGATATTACAAACTATCTTTAGTTTCCGTCCACATATCGCACCAATCAAATTACAGTACCGGTATCGTCAATAATTCACACCCCCAGAACACTAATGAAAGGGGTGCTGTCACTGAAAAATAAATAAAAGTCTTCTCTTTTGACCAAATTCTGACCAAATATGAACACAAGTCAAAACAAACACCAAGAATATACACACTGATTCTGAAAAATCTCATTTTAATTTCAGCTTGACTTTCAGAAGTCGACAGAAATGCATTAATTCCAGTCTTGGCCTGCATGTAAAGCTGTCATCTTAAGCAGCTTTGGTCAATGTCTCCCACCTCCTATGTGATGTCATCCACCACAGTGATGCACTTGATATTTGTACAGCAGATAAGCGCAATAGCAGCAGAGGCCTATTCCAATTAATCCATATTTTATGAGGCTGTCAACCTCTCTCTCTGCCACCCCTCGTCTATTCTCTCTCCCCTCATCCGAAGAGCCAAAGAGCGCCGGAGATCAAAGCATAGGTGCTGTCACCCCTTAAAGAAAGAGAGAGAGTGGGAGACAAGTAGACAGCTAGAGAAAGGCTGAATACTCATGTGATTTACTCTCTCCATCTCGTCTCACCCTCTATTCCTCTTTCCCGGTCGCTCTGTCTGTCTCAAATAAAGCCCTGTGTGCTTCAGATGGGCTGGCTGAAAAGCAAAGAGAGGTCGCTCAATGAGTTTCAACTTCTTTGCTCCCTGTAGACCTGAAAATCTTCCGGGAAACTGATGCCGTCTCTAAACAAAAACAGCCATTTATCCACCTTCTTCACTTTGCTCTTGCTGTCTCTTGCTCTTTTCTGTCTCAGAGAAGAATCACAAACATAGTGCAGCGGTGGATAACATATCACTTTTGTTTTATGGCATGAGAAGAGTTGTACTAAAGAGGGGAAAGATCGGGGGGGGGGCATGAGACTGATGAAACAGAGGTTGTGGGTGACGTGGGCTGATGCACGGTCTAGCCTAGCAGACATAGTTTTCTTATGATGTACTTTATGGCATGACTGCATTGGCAAATAAGCAGAACAATAATGAGGATGACTGCTGAGATAGTGGGGAAAGAGTGGGAGGAAAAGAGGCTGACAGCGAGATGAAGATGAAGAGGAGAGAAAAATGAAACGCTGCAACTAGTGTGATCTCATGTCCTCACATAACCCGCTGCAGAGAGTGCAAGGAAAGGTAAAGGTTAATGCCGACAGTGTTTGTTATGTGTGTGTGGGCATGAACATCCACCCATTAGTGTTATGTGTGCCTGCACTGAAAAATATGCACCACATTGAGTAATTTAGCCTCATGTTTCAGTCTCAAAACCTAATTTTTCAAAAAAAAAACTAGCAGGGCTGAATAATGATAAGAATATATTAACACTGTTTCCAAAGCACTTTCACCGTCTACAGAAATTATTTGTGTTTAGACCTGGAAGCAAGCCAGATTACTGTGCGAGATTCAACAAGTTGACCTGCATTTAAAAGAAGATAAACAGTCTCACCCCAGTAGTGGATTTCTTTCACATTCTTTTAGGAAAAGAGGATTTTAAGACTGAATTTCAGACAAAAATAGCTCAATAATTTAAGCTGGATTGTTTTTCTACGGTAGTTCTGTGCGTGTGCGGCCAGTAACATTATACCTCGGTCTGGAAACCCTCGACCAAGATGGCCACCAGCAAGTTGAAGAGGACGTAGTTGCCAAAGGTCATGAGCGCGATGAAGTAGAGGGCAGCCACGGGAGAGGTGGAGGCCATGCCGTTATATAATACCTTGTTCCAGTCCTCCTGGGTCAGGATCTGGAGGAGAGGGGAGGAAAAAGTATTTAGGGGGAAAAAGCACATCATTATTCAGAAATTGCTCTAGTAGTTTAATAGCATGTGTTTGATAATTGATCGTTCGATAAGCCTCTCCCCCTTTAGATGCTGTTTCTACGCCTGTCAAGCTTTCCGTTCTCGCATGGCACATATGCCCGTCACATTGCTAATGGTGGTGGTTTTACAGTTGTACAAAGTTACCTGTACCAGGCAAAAAGTTAGCATCCTCCCCAGCTGATGATGCATGTAGCAGACTAACCCAAAATCCAATAAAGAGTGGAACAGAGCAGCTAACGGTACCCTAAACTCTGACAGCATCCAGGAGTGACTTCCATACAGTGATGGAATACTACACACGAGATATGCTAGTATGCTAATGTAGCAAGTTAATGATGTGCTCCTTGGCTTTAGGTTACAATCGTAGGTCATAAGGTAGTTAGCCGGACATGCTAATGTTTAATCCACTGCTGACACTTTTGCTCTTGTGCTTTTGGGTTTGATGAAGCTAAAATCTTAAACGCTGAGTGTGACTGACAAGGCTTGAGGGGCCTAGTTAAAGTCGCTAAGCAATGATTGGACAATTGCTAATCAGGGGAACGGTTTGGTGATCGGTGAGTTCTGTGGTATTTCAGAGGTTGTGTGTTGATGAAGTTACATTTCCAGGTATCTCCCTTGTATTTCTCTGTCAACAACACAAGATGTTACACATCCTGTGCAGTGCAAGTTTTTCATTCGAAAAGACACAACACTGAAATGTAAAAGCTTCCATGACTATATGGACCGAATCAGTGAAGCCTCCATGTGCAACATCAGAACAGATATGTCAGTACAATGTTCTGTGCAGCGAGACGTGCTGACACTTTACATCGTCCTGATCAGATGTTTCACTGAATAATAAATGGTTACTATATTAAGGGTGATGAATACTACACAGTAGGATATGCAGAGATAATGGATGGTTGGACCCCACACAAGGCCTTTGAGCTGATTCACTAATCCAAGGTGACATGATGCAAGAGCCAGGCCTACTTAATCTATATGAGATACTTGGAAAGAGATGAGTGGAAGAAAATGAGGGAGATAGATAAGGACCAGGCAGTTAGGGAGAGAGGGGATAGCAGAATGAAGAGGAATTTTTGATTTGATATATTTTATTTATTCAGGAGGAAATTGTCTTCCCAGCCTCTGAATGGGGACAGCTTCAGTCAGCACCAATGAAGCAGGGGGATTTTGGTTGCTTGAGGGCACTTCAGCAGGTATAGTTTGATCACACAGGAAGTTCAAGCTTCCAGACGGTAGATGAACTCTCATACCTTTAGGTCATCCTGCTAAATTTTGACTAACTCAACAGACTGTGAAGTGAGGCATAAAACTAAAACTAAATTGGCTACAACACAGTGAAATGTGAATATTTAACAGTGTAAGGGAAGGGGAGAAAAGAGTTATGCTCACCTGGAAGACAGTCACTATGGCCCAGAGAAGAGAGTCAAAGTTCTTCCTGTCTGGCAGAGTGTCTCCATCCCTCTCAGACCCAAACTTACAACCAAACAGATGCATCCCCAGGATACTGACACAGGAGGAGGGAGGGACAGGAGAAAACAAACAGGAAACAGAGGGATAAATGTTTACATCAGGCCGACCCATTAGATACAGTGCAAATAAACGGAAATTAACATGCTGAAAACAAGACTTGTTGGACTTCTTTTGACTGCACCACACTGATTATACCTGCTGCTTGCAAAGAAAAGCTGTGGCAGAATATACTGAACATTAATGGAAATAAATGGCTAAAAAAAAAACACAGTTTATGGAGTGCTGTCAGTCAGGTAATAAACAGTCATTGGTTCTTAAACAGCTGGCCCACGATGCATTGAGGCAGAAATGTTGCCAAGAAAGGGAGTGGGAATGGAGTGCTTATGCCAGGTTAAGTTCAGCACCATGGAGAGCGTCACAAACCATGGCAATGACACTTTGTGTATTTTGTATGGCACTCATTCAAACTAATGAAGATCACTGGCATCAGAAACAAACACACAATTTCATCCGACTGAAAGTTTTGTTTTGGAAATTAAAGGAATAGTTCAACAATATTTGCTTTCTTTCCAAGAGTGATTGCTGAAAACGGTGCATTCAGTATGGAGGTCGAGCTGGGGCTTATCTTAGTAGGTGGATTTTGTTACCTTTGGACAGAGCCAGGCTAGCTGTTTCCCTCTGCATCCAGTCTTTATACTAACACCTCCAAAGCTCACTAACTAACTCGTTGCATCTCATTTGTTTAATCTGTGCACAAGCAGTACTGTGAAATCAACAATTCTGGTTTTAGAGGGATCTATGTAGTGTAACAATTTCCTGGTTAACAACAGTTTATCCATCTGTTGTTTCTGCAGCATCTCCGCTGGTTGCCTGGAGACCTCACTGTGATGACAAGGCTCTGGGAAGTCACAAGTTCTTTAAGGAAAAGTTCACCATTTTGGGAAATTTGCTTTCTTTACTAGACTTGGTAGCATGGATAGTTGCAGTTTTAACATGTAAAAAGAGGTGAATTTGAGAGGAGATGGGCTGAGAATAACGGAAAGAAGAATAAAGGGAAAAAAGAAAAAAAGAAAGAAAATGGACTCATGCTAACTTTCCAGCTGTACCATGTTGATGGCATTATGCTAAGACTTGATTTAGGTCTTGTCGTTATTACCTCGTTCTTAACAGGACAAAGAGAAAGAGAGAAAGAGACAAAGAAAGAAAGAAAGAATTCACTGCTACTTATAGCTAATCGGGGGTGTTATTATTATGAACCAGCGGTGTGTCTGCACGGCAGTCTGTCTTTTATTCAGAAACACAGACACTGCAGCTCAACTGGAGCTGAGGGATCAATGAACAGGCCTCTGCTGTGTCAACTTGGCAACTCCTCACTCAAATCAAGGGTTGTTTATCTATGCATATACAAGGCCCTTGGAACTCTGTGTGTGTTTGTGAATGTGTGTGTGTGTGTGTGTGTGTGTGTGTGTGTATTGAAGTGCATGTGTGCCCTCAGATACATGCATTCACATATACACACATCCGAACAAGCTGCTGAAATGAAGCAGCACATGCCCTGATACACACACACAAACGCACAGATACTCCTTGGCATCAGTTCTCCAAGCATGTGGAACTTATTCTTACAAAAGATATTCTCTCATTTGGTGTTTTGATGATGGTGGTGGAGAGTGCTGTCTAAGTACAAAGTCTCCCATATGTGTTCAGTTGGGTTGAGATCTGGGTTGACATCATTTTCATACTCATCAAACCAGTCGGTGAGTCCCCGTGCCCTGTGTGGAGGTAACTGCATTTGTTATTTGTCACCCATCTGTATCTCACAAATGTAACTATACTACCACTATTACTACCGCTGTTACATTTTTTCATTTAATATAATATATTAAATGAAATATATTTGTAACAGGTGATCAAGTGAAAATGTAAGTTTTTTTTCCCCCAAATCTCAACTGGAGCTTGATAGTAAGCATTGTCTTTGGACTCTAGCAATGTTATTAAGATTAGATGTAGAGGAAGTCCTCTTTTAAACTACTACTCCACTGCCCCAGGTTATAGGTTATACATATAGGTTACAGGTTATATATATATATATATATATATGTATATATATATATATATATATATATGTATATATGTATAGAAATACCAAAGATTTGAAGTGACGTTTTCAGGGGCTTTAAGGGAAATTACCCATTTTCAAGTCTTATCAATACAGTCAGTCCTAATGTAACATATGGAGACCCTCTTTTTGATAGGTAGACATTAGGGTTTCAAGTTCCCTGCATGGTTGCACATATTATATCAACGAAGCCCTTAAAAGAAAAACACATTTTCTAGATGTGTGTGTGTGTGTGTGTGTGTGTGTGTGTGTGTGTGTGTGTGTGTGTTTGTGTATCACACGAGTGCAGAGAAACCTCCACACATTTGATTCTGTTGAGCTCAGCCACAGGCCTAACCAGGCAGAAAGAAGGCTTGCTGATGAAAAGAGGGAATCACTTAGTCTTGTCACTCCATCGACAGATCTCATTCTTCCTGCCACGTGTCCGTACTGGTCTCTGCTTCTCTCAGCTCTTTGCCTCCCATCTTGAAGTTACTATGTACTGATCTACCAATTTACTTTCATTCCACACCTTTGTGCTTTCAATTCCATCTACGAAATATGTGTCGTGGTCACTGATCAAACTCCCTTTAGTTTAACTCATCTGAATTCTCTTTCAGCTGTCTTTGATGTCGTTCCTCCATTAGCAACGAGAACCAGACAGTTCTCCCATCTTTTCGTAAGATTGTTAGATCAATTTTCAGTGGAAGACAGGATCCCTCGCTCTCCCTCTGCCTACCTGAAGATGAAGATAAAGAGCATGAGCAGCATGCAGAAGGTGGCCACGTTGTCCATGGTCTTCATCAGCACCACCAGCTGCCTCTGCAGGGCTGGCATGAAACGGACCAGCTTCAGCACCCGCATTAGCCGGAAGGTCCTCAGCACCGACAGACCGCCACCCTGCTGACCCACGATCTCCCAAACACTGTCCAAAGAGAAGAGAGATGGAGCGTGTTGCATGATGACACTGATGATGAAGGCCACGAACGTGCTGGTCTGACAATAAAGTCATTCTTTATATGACAAGTGTTGTAATATTCATGTGAGAGCCAATGTCTTCAAACAGCCAAAAGCCCTGACCCCTGTCCAGCTCAAGTGTCATGGAGCCCCTACTGCTTGTACTGTGTCCGTTTTCATGTTTCTTATAAGGTCTCGTGCTGCACAATAATTTTCTAAAAAAGGCAACACTTGTTCAATAAATGTTTAAATGTTTAAGCATTGTAAACAGCACTTACAACTTTGTGATAGGGAGCAGCACACTGCTTATTTATGCTTTATAAAACATCTGTTAGTCATTTATTTATACTTGATTAAATCATTAAAGCAGTATTCATTCATTCTTTGGGCCACTTTGAGATGAAGATGAATGGAAGGCAACATGCACACTGCTTGCTTTGTCTCTTTTGCGGCACTTTGAGATGAAGACCAGTCTGTAAACACAGCCTTGACATAATCATGACATATCGCCATATGAGCGTGTTAGCAAACAGTCCTGTCAAAGGTACGGTCACACAGGTGGCTACATTTGAAGCCCATGTAACTGATAAATTTGAGCATGCGTCTCCTGTTTCAGTGAGATCTCCGGCCCTGGTAGACTAACTTTTACCTGCCAATTCAGGGAAAAAGCAGCAAAACACTTTGGAAATGGCCATTATTCTAGTGGTGTGTCATCACCGTGTTTACTACAGCATTGTGCTACCAGACTACAAACTGCAGCATCACTCTGGGAGACTGTTTATAGTGTTTGACCGCTCTATTTACTCCACACATTGGAATGGTGATATCACATTGTTTTCCAGGGATTCAGAGTTTGGGTGAATTTCGTTGGATGGAAAGCTAATGTGATATGATTTGTCTCGACTGATTTCCCTCAGGGTTCATTGCAGCACTATATTTTTCTTGTAGAATAATAACCATGGGTATGTAGGGCCTTTAAGTTATGTGTTCCCAGTGGCATTGCTTTAAAAAATAGAAGCAGAGAGCAGGATGAGAAGCAGCCCTGTAACATTTCAGGACTTTCTGAAAAAGTCAGAAAGCAGCTATGCAGCTCACCTGATGACCACGATGATGCCATCGAAGATATTGTAGGGGTTCTTGATGTAGCCGAAGGGCCCGTAGACCAAAACCTTCAACAGCATCTCCAGAGAGAACAGACTGGTGAACACAATGTTACTGATCTCCAGCGCATTGGTCAACTCGTCAGGCTGGAGACGGAGACACAGAGAGACAAAGAGAGAGGAGGGGAGTGGTTAATGCATGTCTGTGGCGTGCTACGTACACTCTTGTATAAACCAGGAATTTGCCTTGTTTTCAGCTTGACTGCCAGGACTTTGAACTTCTTCCAACACTACTGGATGTTCATGTATAATCCGTGTTGATGATAAAAGCTGAAAATCACCAGACTGGAGTAGAAAGACGTTTATACGACTACAGCACCTGCTGTGTCACATGTGCACAAGGAAATATGCCAATGGCTACATTCAATTCAAATATGACAAATCTGTCTTTTCACACTCAGTACAATACACACACTCAGCCTTTATCTGGCACCAGGACACACACACACACACACACACACACGGATCACAATGCTACTGCTGAATAATGCCTGGGATGTCTGCTCAAAGCTCATCAGAGAATTGGGCTGCCACTCACATCCAGATCAAACAACTGTGCATGTGTGCGAGCATTTGAGCGTGGGTGTATGTGTACCAGAAAA